>CM051031.1:40479374-40826874 GCA_027627225.1 Congeria kusceri
GTGTCTGCTATGCAATTGTCCCCATGTATGTCCGCAGTGCAATGTCCCCATGCATGTCTGCTGTGCAATGTCCCCCACGTATGCCTGTTGCACAATGTCCCCCATGTATGTCTGCTGTGCCAATTGTAATATCCAATATGTAATGTGCAGTGTGATTTCATTGATTCCCCTCATTCAAGTGTGGTGTGCAATACCTCCACTGCATTTTCCGTATGTTTGTCTTCTGTACAATATACCACGAGAGTGTATTTAGCACAAATGCTATTTCACCAATATAACTATGTCCTCCAGACTTAGCGTTAGACTCAGACTCAGCGCAGATCTCCATGTTCTAGAAAAAATACATTAAATATACTACACTTCATGAATGTGACAGTATACCAACCAACGCCAATCTGTGATGCTAGGTGTTGTGAGGATGCGACACAGCCATTTCTGCAGACAAGCACCGATCTATTGGAATTAAATAGAAGTCCCTGGTCCATAGTTTATCAATTACTCCCAATCACTCAGAGTGACTCCCCTTTGAAACGTTTACACCTCCTTTGTTAAAACTTTCTATTTCGCAGGAAGGAAAAATATTGTTTTTCTGTTTTAAGTAATCTCAAAGTTGATATAAATGATTTATAACCAGTTGAGTAATGGGAAGCAGTTACGGGTCGTACTGTGATTCTGACGACGACGACCATATTCAAAATATAGCCAATCAAGCAGCGGTAATTGACCTTGTGTATACTTCGGATAAATATTTTCGGATACATTAGAGACGAAATGTCAATGACATTTATATAAAAGGTTTATGTATTTGTTGTAAATATTTTCAATTCATATTAAGCAGACGTTTATCCTTTTTTCTTGAGGTTTATATTAAATCATAATAATGTGATATCATAAGTGTATGTCCTGCTTTTATAATTTGGCAACTATCCCTTATTCTTCAAATACTGTTATATCTTAGATACCGTTTCTTCACAAGATACTATAAATTAACAGCATGTATGGTATCCTGACGATCCGGAAATATATACTTTTATGCAGACATTGTCTTTTAGTAAATACAAGCCACAAAATAATGTTAAACCAGCAAAATAATCAATCTTTTAATGCACTACAGTCCGCATCTTTCATATTTTGGTCTTGTGTTTAACAGCAGTGCTAGTACACATTTTCACTAGATTTTTCAAACTTAAACTGAAAAGTATTTCACTATAATTGAGATTCAAATAGATTGCTCCATAAGTTTGTAAAGCCTTAGATGACATCATAACCCTAACAAAGACAAAAAACGGTATCGAAAGACGCTTGTTTTTTTATGGGAGATCGTTATGGTTGACCTGATATGAGTGCTGTCATTTGTTTATAAAGTGAGATTTTACAGATTTTGCATTTTAAAATTAAGGATAGATATTTTGTTTTAAAAACGAGTATGGTCAAACCTAATATAAGTATGATTTCATAGTGTCATTAAGAAGAACGGTATCTAAAGAACAGAGCGTTTTATGCATAGACGCTTGGTTGTTTAACAAATAAAAAATAATCCTATTCCCTATAGTATAAATATGCACAAGGTAGCTCACTCGCCATTTTCTATCGTAACGGAAGTTGACTGAGTCAGATTGACTGGTTATGATTTAAAGAAGTAATCGGTCCTAAATGCATGGGCTATGTAGATTTCGGGAATCAAACATGTAATTTTCTACATTGAAACAAGCCAATCATTGCCAATCGACTTCCGTTACAATAGAAAATGGCGAGTGAGCTACCTTGTGTATATATATATATATAGGAAAATGATTTTTTATTTGTTGAACAACCAAGTACCTATTCTATTATGTCCAACACAATCAGTTTCAAAGTGTACCAACTACTACCATTGCCTAAGCATACCAGGACAAAGCTTCCCAACCAGTGCTCTAGATAAGATTTTAGTTAATGGGTACTGGTACTCTCTTAATTCCCAAAATAAATGAGAATTTACTCCAATGTAGGCAAAACTACAAAAAAAAGATCAACATGTTGGTCTGTCATTCCGTCCCTCTTAATGCATAAATGATCAATCTGTGCATAGTTTAAACATTGTCAGATATATATGTTTGGGCAATAAATGTATCGTTCAATTTGTAATATTTCACATAAAACAAAAAACAGTTCAAAAATCAGCAATATTTTTCCAAAGTACAACCTAGATTTAGCTCCCTTTAATGACGTTTTTCCTGTGCAGTGTCACCCGTGGGTCTGGCCCTTCTTATTGGTTGTCAAGGTTGGTTGTTATGTGCAGGTGTGCATGCTATAATCAGTTTGTGAAATTACAATTGGTACTTTGCTTAATGTAGTAATTCAGTTATTTTTAATAAACATTCTGACATAAAATACTTTCAGCATATTGTTCAGACCTACTAAATTAAATTTATTTTTATAAGAATTTGTGTAATTATGTGTTTTCTGTTCAAATTAACAGTTACACTACTCTCATATAAACATGACCTACTTACCATTTATAAACAGTAAAAATGTGAAACATCTTAATTTAATCGTAAATAAATGGACAAACATATTCAAACACATTTCAATTTAATAACTTAAGCTGCTGAGCATTTATAGTGATAAATATTTAATATGATATATACAGAGTCTAAGACTGACAAGACGGTCTGGACCGGCAAGTACAAGGGATACATTGTAAAGGCTTAAAGATGTATAAATATTGAAACAACAATAACTGTTCAATTAATGTGTACTATATTTCCTTCAGTATATTGTGAGAAACTCATTTTCACATTCAATATGTATTGCGTCAAATGAAGCTATTAAATGTTAATGAATAAAAACTCGATGGCTTGTTCTATTTCAATAAAATTAATGTAAATCAACATAAAAATAAGTCTCTACAAACCACCCTAAATACAATACAAAGACCAATAATTGACACTCTTCAAACATATTCTATACTTTATACTAACTATCAAGCAGAGTTCATGACAACCTCAGTAAGGTGCGAATAACATGTAAAAACATATATGTAATGGGATTGTACGCTTAATCCTCAATTAGAATGGTATGCTTGAAGCCTTTAGCTCTGGTACACTTTGGCTATAGTAAGCTTTGTTCTACACCCACTTAAAATATAAATGTAATCCAATTTTAAAGATAAAGTCAAAACTGATCTAATTAATTTCCTGTACAATTAAAACTACATATGTTTGTATGACCTTACTCATGAGCAGAAATTAATTAATCCTTTTCAGATGATGGATGAAAGTGCCTCAGATAGTGAAACTAATGTTGGTAAGGACTACATTTTAATTTTGCAAAAATCTGACCTGAAAAGTTAAATAGCTGAAACTTAACACTTACTAGTAATATACTTAATTTGTTCTTTTTGTTCATGACTTGACAGTCAAAGATTCGTTTTATTTTCATTTGATAATGTCACCACCCTGTTGTAACTCGTATTGATTTAAAGCACATTAATGTTGATACAGTATGCAGGATACTATAAGCAGTTTGCACTAATAAAAGAAATAAATAAAGTAATTGTTTCTTTAACTCTGAATGCCCACTCTAATCCAGATTCATGCTAGCCCATTTTATGTAACAATTGATATACCAGTAAGTATGTTTGTTTTCTTTCTTAGTGAATTCAGATGGACTATAACAGTATTGAGCATGTGGACTGCATTCAATTTGATTGATATGGATCCTGTAGCCATATATTGACATCGCAAAAAATATATTGCAATACAATAAATATGTAGAAGACATAATGTTTGTATATTGTTGCAGTTCTAAAATAGATATAAATTTTTTGGCGAAATTATTTGAAAATCAGGTATATTTTCACATTTTCTAGAAACAATATTTCAAAATGACAAGTATTTTGGAAAAATTGATAAATTTCATAATTTCAGCCGAGTAATGTTTTTGTAACATATCAATTATTTTGATTTTTTAATGGTATTTCAGAGAAAGACAGCCCATCGCTTACTGAACTTCTTGACTCACTGTTCAAACATGATGAACTCCGGACTGTTGCTGGAAAAATCAAGTATGTCTCAGGAATTTGCTCTGGTAGCCAATTGACAAGCAAAATGTTCAGTAAATATTGAGCTTTTGATTGAAGTCACATTTTACTTGATAGGTATTGGTATTTGACCAGAGTTTCTTTTATTGTTGTCCGATATGTTTGATGTTGTTGTTGTATTTGATAATGTGAATATATTTGTAACTGCTTTCCTTGGCGACAAATAATTTTGAAATTTATAACATTTGAAGATTCAGAATTTTTCTCAACACTAGAATTCCATACAGAAACAGTTTTTCACTAAGTTATACTTAACAATAATATCATTATGAAAATGTTATTGTAGGAATATCAACAACATATTAATCTGTTTATTAAGTAAAGAAATATAATACATTCAAATTTTGCACTTAAGTGAAAATATTTAAGAAATGGCTTAAGATGCTTTGTGAATACCAGTCCAGATGTATATAAATTTCTTAAATGTTTTGTGTCATACATGTACACGGTTTGTTTACTGTTACAGTGTTGAGAGTGAAACTGTTTATACATCTGCTTAACATTTCTGTATAAGATACTATAGTTTGACACACAATTATTTATAGATATATTAAGTGTACAGATGAACTGTGTTTTCTCGAAGTAGCAGGGAATTTGAAATGACATCATTATATCTGAATACTGATCTTTTAAAGTACTTGGTTCGAATAATTTATAAATTTATTTCAAATACAATGTAAAATAAGAAAGAACAAAGTCAGACGAGATTTTTTTTTCGAGAACTTTTTTCGGAACTTTGACTTTAGTCATTTCAAGAAATAACGAAGTTCAACTGTGTTTTTGCCAGTGAAGTCATACAAGGTTTTTATATGCCCGTTTGAAAAACGGGTCATATCATGAGAACACCCAAGCTCGGGCGGCAGGAGATCTTTGTCGGGAGCATAACTTTGTCCAGCATGGATGAATTTTCAAATAACGTGGCAGAAGTGATAAGCATGGTGAGACGGAGTGTTGCGCGCAAGATCCAGGTCCCTAGGTCCGAGGTCAAGGTCAGAATTCAAGCCCAAAGGTCAAATATAACAAATAAATCCTTACCACTTTGTCCGGAGCATAATTATCTTTGTCAAGTATGGATTGATTTTCAAATTACTTTGCAAAAGTGATAAGCATTGTGAAACGAACTCTCACATGCAAGAACCAGGTCCTTAGGTCCAAGGTCAAGGTCACAATTCAAGGTCAGAGGTCAAATATAAGAAATCAATCCTTACCACTTAGTCCAGAGCATATCTTTGTCCAAGATGGATGGGTTTTCAAATAACTTGGCAGAAGTAGTAAGCATAGTCAGACAGAGTGTCAGGCATAAGAACATGTCCCTGTGTCCAAGGTCAAGGTCACAATTCCAGGTCAAAGGTCAGATATAAGAAATCAATCCTTACCACTTTGACCAGAGCATATCTTTGTCCAGCATGGATGGATTTTCAAATGAATTGGCAGAAGTGATAAGCATGGTGAGACAGAGTGTCGCGCGCACGAATCAGGTCCCTAAGTCCAAGGTCAAGGTCATAATTCAAGTTCAAAGGTCAAATATATATCCTTACCACTTAGTCTGGAGCATATCTTTGTCAAGCATGGATGGATTTTAAAATAACTTGGCAGCAGTGATTAGCATGGTGAGACAGAGTGTCGCGCTCAAGGTCAAGGTCACAATTCAAGATCAAAAGTCAAATATTAGAAATAAATCCGTAACACTTTGTCAGGAGCATATCTTTATTAAGATGGATGGATTTTCTCTCTTTAGTCATTGAATCTTTACCCCTAAAAATGCTCTTTTGACAGGCATGTCTTTGTGACAATTGCACTCATTTTTAACTGTCTCTGTCTAATGGCTGACTTCAGGGAGGACATACAGGAGAATGTGCTGGAGCAGAATCGCCATCAGATCGTGCGCTGGCTGGAGGAGAAGGAGAGGAAGGGCGAGGAGTCGACCACGCTGGCGCAGTTCTGTGACTTCCTCATGTCTAAGGGGACTACGTCTCGTGACGATGCTATCAGGGTACATTAACCCCATAAATTGTAGCATTTTATTATAAGCTCAGGGGTGAGCTATTCTGGTCAGTCACCGTACGTGGTTGTCTGTCATCGTCGTCGTGAACAATATACTTAAAAAATCTTCTCCTCTGAAACTGCTTGGTGGAAATTAACCAAACTTGGTATGAATGTTCCTTTACCAAAATACTTCAAATTATTTTGATTTGTTAAAAAACATGGCTGCCAGGGGGCAGGACGTTTTTTCCTTATATGACTATAAATTATATAAATCTTTAAAAAAAATTCTTGTCAGAAACCACAGGTTGGATTTTGAAATAATTTTACACAAATGTTCCTTGGGTGACCCTCTAACATAATACTTCACATTATTTTGATACATTTAAAACATGGCCCCCAGGGGGGCGGGGCCTTTTTCCTTATATATCTATATTGAAAACTTATATAGAAAACGTTAAAAATCTTTTTGTCAGAAACCACTGGGCAGATTTATAAATAATTTCACACAAATGTTCCTTGGGTGACCCTCTACCAAAATACTTATAATAATTTTGATACGTTAAAAAACATGGCCCTTTTTCCTTATATGGCTGTACTGAAAACTGTTCAAATGTTCTTGTCGCAAACCACGTGTTGGATTTTGAAATAATTTCACACAATTTTTCCTTGGGTGACCCTCTACCATAATACTTCAAATTATTTTGATACTTTAAAAACATGGTCCCCAAGGGGGCGGGGCCTTTTTCCTTATATGTCTATATTGAAAACTTCCACAGAAATGTTCATTGGGTGACCCTCTAATAAAATACTTCAAATTATTATAATTTGTTAAAAAACATGGCCGCCAGGGGGTAGGATATATGGCCATATTGAAATCTTTAAAAATCTCTTCAGTAACCACTGGTTGGATTTTCAAATAATTTCACAGAAATGTTCATTGGGTGACCCTCTTCTAAAATACTTCAAATTATTTTGATACGTTCAAAAACATGGCCCACAGCGGGCAGGGCATTTATCCTTGTATTGCTTTATAGAAAACATTAAAAACCTTCTTATCAGTAACCACTAGTTGGATTTTGAAATAATTTCACAGAAACGTTCCTTAGGTGACCCTCTATCAAAATACTGAAGATTATTTTGATGCGTTTAAAAACATGGGCCTTTTTCCTTATATGGCTATATTGAAAATCTTCTTGTCAGTAACCACTGGTTGGATTCCCAAATAATTTCACAGAAATGTTCTTTGGGTGGTCCTTTACCAAAGTACTTTAAATTATTTTGGGTAGTTAAAAACATGGCTGACAGAGTGCGGGGCCATTTTTCTTTATATGATTATATTGAAAACTTTGAAAATGTTCTTGTCAGAAACCACTGGTTGGATTTCCAAATAATTTTACAGAATTGTTCCTTTGGTGACCCTCTACCATATTCCTTCAATTTATTATGATAAAAAAACATGGCTGCCAGGGGAGTAGTTTTCCTTATGTGGCTTTAATGAAAACTTTGCAAATTTTCTATAACCACTAGCAATATTTTGAAATATTTTGACACAAAAAATGTTCCATCGGTGGCTAAATCTACACAAATCCTTCAGATTATTTGGATACGCTAAGCACATGGCTGTCAGTGTTCCATCATTGATTTCAGTTGTCAACTTTAACTGCACCTCCGAACATGCATGAAAAGTTTTACAAACCAGTATGATTCATTAAACTCAGGTGAGCAACCCAGGAACACTTTGGCCCTCTTGTTTTGTATTTGGTGTGTTGTTGTTGTTTTTTGTATTTTTTTCTTAAGGTGAGTGGCGTGTTGTGTTTAGTACATCATCTTCAAGCACTTAAAGGAAAGTATTGTCTGTAACGATTGCAATGTTAATTTGCAAACATTTATTACGTTTTCCATACATGTATGTAAATAAGAACAGTTTGTTATTGAAAGAATTAAAATGAGATTCTTAATAATTATCATGCAAACCATCATCTTTTGGATTAGTCCTTAAAAGGTTTACCATATATAATAAAAATATCAAGTGTGTATCGCTAAGGTGGGTCATTAGCCAATCTGTTTATTTGCTCGACATCATTTCATCAATCAGCATTTGCTAAAACACACTGGTAGCCATGTTTGTGTTCAATCTTTACGTTTAAACCTGCACAAAATGTGTGTCACAAAGACACTTCTTATACATTTTTGTATCAGTTCTGTCCCATGTTTTGCAGGCTTTCCAGCAGATGGACACGGATGGCACGGGAATCATCGAGATCAGCACTGCCCTGTCCGCTCTCAAATACTCCAGTGGTCCAAACATTGTCGGTGAGCTCGGCAAGAGCATACGCATGCTGCAGGCCTGCACTATCACGCCAGGTATACAGTGGATTTGCTCAGTAATATCAGGCCTTCTTAAAAAACAAGTGATGTCCGATTTGTTCCAGTTGACTATATGGCGAGATTTGATTGACAGTGGGTATAGCCATTCAGAAAGCTAGAACTTCATTATTTGGCGGATGTGTCTTGTTTCTATACTGTCAACGGTATTTGTCTGAGTTGAACCTAAGTAGGCATGGTCATAAATCCCATACCAGTGTATCGTCATTTGTAGAGGGGATATAGCGCAAAAAAATGTCAAAGTAGAAGGAAAATTCACATGTACGAGTAATATAAAAATTTGTGGAAAATGCATAAATTAAACAAAAACTGGCATTAGGAAGACTTTGAACAGTAAAGTCTGAACCTCAAAGACCAACTGTGAATTATGTGCATTACTTGTTTACTTACTTGTTCATTTATATTTGAAGAAACAGCATGCTGGTATTTTACAGAGGCAATTTCATTATTGTTGTATTCTTCTACACTTTGCAGGGTTTGTTGATGTATATTCTGAGGATAAAAATGCAGTGAGCCAACATGCAGATAAGCTTCTGAAGGTAAACTATCAGCCTATCCATCCTCATGTAATTGAGTTACATATGAAATGTTTCGATCAAATTGACTAAATTAGCAGAAATAAACATTGCATTTGGGACATAACGCAAAACTAACAAATTGACATAAAACTAGCATTCATTGTGTAGCTAATCTACATTCACATTATTCAAAGCATGCATTTGACATAACTATTTGTATGGATGAATTTCTATTTTATGTCTAGTTTTGGTGATGACACCCTTAAGCCCTAAGACTGCGAACATACCTCATTATTACAATTTATACTTGGTATCATCTTAAAACATGGCCCATCAAATCTGTTGTTACATACCAGGGCTGGTATTTATAAAGCATCTTAGTCAAAAATTAAGAAAAATCTTAAAATTCTCAAATTTAATTATTGGATTTTCTAACAAAGTAATGCATTTTTGGAAGATTTTGACACATAATTTACCATGTAATTCAAGTGTATTAATATCTAGCATAAGTCATGCAAATGTTCCAAAGCATAGTTTTTTAACACAAATTCTAATTTTGACTTATGTTCAACTTAAGTTAAGAATGGCTTAAGAATCTTTATAAATATGGGCCCAGCTTTGAATTTTATTGGCTAATATTTTAAGTTAAGACTAAGCTTGGATCTAGAACTTGTACCAATTGTGGAAGCTGCTGTTATTTTAATGAGATTTTTATTTGGATAATAATATTTTCACTATGATGATTAGTCTCGAAATCTCTTCTCCAGTATCTGATAAGAAACCGTGCCCCCAGCCACAGTCTGCCGTTCCCCTACCTGAATGGCTTCAACAACACGTCCAGTATGAGGCTTTCCGTTCTCAAACATACCCTCAATCTGATGAAGGAGTCAGGTACCATGTTTTATTTTGTTTGAGACCATTATATGCCAGATAAGCCTGGTTTTATTTAACGTTTTTCAAATGTTTTACAAAGACTTAAAAGCATAAACTATTGGGGCTTCAACTGATGATTATTGTATCATTTGTTTCCTTCAAAGGAAACTGGAAATTTAAAACGTATAAAGTTTTAATATAGGTTTTTGGCTATTTGATGAAACTTAATATCACGTCCTTAGAATTCCAAGGGCCTATCTGCTTCTTTAACACATGTTAGATAGGCACTTGGACTCCTAATGTGGCACATTGTCAGTCACTTTTCAGATGAAAGTAACACCAATTCGAGCAATGTTGTTTACATGCTACTAAATGAAATTAAGAATCTTAATACTAAAATGCATGGTATATAATTTAGAATATTTAAACAATAATAATACAATATTTATAACACAATAATTATTTCATTTAAGTGCAATCAACTGTATGTCATAGTTCATTACGAATTTCTCATTGAAAAAAAAACGAAATGATATATATCACCCATCAGCAAACGGTGATGTGACAGATGCTGCGCTGTCTGACGGGGAGGAAGTGAAGTTGCTGAACCCGTGCTACAATAAAATTGAGGTCTCCTCCAACACCTCTGATGTGTACAGGTCAGAGTTGGGGCTAGGGGTTCTAACAGTCTAGCCTGGTATTCTTTAGCTCTTGGTGAACAAATTGTAGTTACTTTTTTTTCCATTTTGTCTATAAAAGACTATGTAATACAGTCGCATCATGATTTTTACGAATAGTCACCATTACGGCCACAATTATTTTTATTATCACATTTCCCACCAGTCAGCGATTTGTAAATTCACATCCTTTTAACATGTAACTAAATGTTATGAGACCTGAATAATTGTTCATAAAATTTGGATTTGCATGATTACATCTTTTTTACAGTGAATAAAGGAAGATTTTAGGGAACGTGTGTTGTACACCATCATTTCGTAAAACTGTTTTGTACATGTATTATTGCGTTTCGACTGTATTCTGTTATTAATTTAAATCAGCATATAAATGTTTTGTTTAAGTCAAAGCAAAACACAATCATATGTACATATATGTGTGGTTAAATACAGGAAAAAGAGAACATTTGCTATATACATGTATTTTCCTCTTTCGTATTGTTAACTATTGCATGGACTTCCTCTTAGAGATTTTATTTTTATAAATTATCAATTATATATTGTGTACATTTAAAGTACAGATATTAATTGTAATTATTCAATAAAAATGTTGTCTATTCTATACTTTGAACTGATAACCCTGTATATGAACAAACTAACTTTCCTTTCCAGGCTAACCAATGGGCTCGCGCACACTTTCTGGCAGTCAGACGGTGCTGCACGCTCTCACTGGATCAGGTAGGCCTTTTATTAATTATTTTTAGACTGCATTTACCTTTTTAATAGTGAGTTTGTTGTTCTTTCTGGTGTTATTGCTATATGTATTTGGAATGCTACTGATAGCTGAACTTTGGGATAGAATGCTGTTACTTTAGTATAAGGATTTGGATTTAGATGTAATAAACAAAACACATCAATGTTAAATCCACCATGTATGTAACATCCTAAAGGCTGTTTTATACTCTTACAGAATTAAATGCAGTACTGTTGTACTGCAAAGCTTTCAAAGAATAAAATAATTATATATGCAAAAGATCTAAAAAATAACAGAATTACATATAATATTGTACTACTACAGAAGCTTTTAATAAGTCACAGAATTACATACAAAATTGTACTTCTGCAAATGCTGTCAAAGAAATAAATAAATAACAGGATTACAATCAATAATGTACTAATACAAAAGCTTTCTATGAGTAACAAAATTAATTACAAGATTATACTTGTGCAAAAAGCTTTCAATGAACAACAGAATTACATACAATATTGTACTCCTGCAAATGCTCCCAAAGAATAACAGAATACATGTACATATTGTACTTCTGCAAAAGCTCTCGAAGAATAACAATACATACAACTTCCCTCTGCTATCCACAGACTGTACATGAAGCCGAACGTTGTGGTGAAGTCGCTGTCAATCCATGTGGTGTCGTCTGACTCTAGCTACATGCCGGAGTACGTCATCGTGTCTGCGGGGCCCAGCATTCGCAGCTTCCGCGAAATCAAAGACGTCAGAATTCCCAGGTCAGTTTTGTCTATCTCCTTTATGCTTAAGAAGCTACTGGTTTATTATATGCTTCTCAGTGAAATATCGTGTTTTATTGGTAAAATAAAATCTTATCTACCAGTATAGGTTTTCCTCCCTGGGAAAATGTAAATACATGTTCAGTATGTACATTTTGTTTTACAGAAAACACATGATAAAATTAAAGAAAAATATAATTTAGCAACAACGACACACAAATTATGGCACCTTTTACCCACCATACTTATGATAAACAGTTTTGGAATCATTTATGACGTCATTTTTATGACATCAGAATACGCAGACGTGTGACATTTAAGCTTATTTCGTGCAAGTTTATTTACATGTATTTATTTTCCAAAAGCATAAAACTTTTGTTAATTGTTTGACAATACATGATTTTCACATAGATTGATATATAATCAATATGAATAAACTGTAGAAAAAGCCATATGGTAACTCTAGCACTTTATGGTGACTATTAAATTGATTAAAATATTTGATTGAGTTTAGTGCTTGAATTTTCTTGTTCTTTTCTTTTCAGCAACATTACTGGAGATTTTGTTTTACTTAAGGATGCCAAATGCCACTATCCAAGTAAGTCATTCTATGCAGTAGTGGTAGTTAAATTCGGTACTGGGTATAGTGATTCGTAGCCTTTACATTTTACAATACCTTACTGTTCCATTATTATTTCTTCCTTCACCCACTGTAGCTATTTGGGTCACTCACAACCAAACTTGCGAAGAATGTAAAATATGAAATTTATTCATACCCATGATGGAGTTGGCCCATTGTTTTCTGAAAATATCATGTTCTTGTATCCATGAGGTCTTTCTGTTCATTTTTGTTTACTATTTTGAATACTACTAGTTTATTTGCTTTAAAAACATTGTTGGACCAACGGGTCGGCCTCCATTTCAGTTGTCCAGATTAACATCCGTAAGTGTCGGAATGACGGATGCGACACAAGAGTACATGGAGTGAAAGCAGTTGGATACAAGTATAGTTTATCATAATTCATGCTTTAATATTGCTTCATACTTTAGTTTTGTGGATATTAACAACACTTAATTTGTTCTTCTTAGAAAATATTATTAATTTCAGACAACTGCTCTGGAATGCTTAGTTTCATGGGCCATCCTAGGTTACTACACACGTTCACTGAATCTTCATCTGTTTAACTTAACCTCACATTGAATCGAGTCAAATTAATATTACTTTTATCCCGTTACTACAGCTGAATCGATCAGGTAACAACCCATCGTATAAACTTTAGCTTTATCCGATCGCTATATTTAGCACACGTTTATTCTATCTATATTTTTAGATCGCTATGCATTTTAATGTGACGTTATATCATATGTTGACATTTGTAGTAAACAAAAAACCCAGTGTTAAAACTGGGAAACCAAAGTTGTTTTTCTTATTTTTGACATATTTTCACGCCGTTTACATGATTTATGAGCATAGCATAATAGGTTAAATAGAATATTAGGTGAGTGTTGGATAAAGATTAAATTTATTATGCTCGGCACGATACATTTGAGCACTCGGCATGCCTCACGGTCATCAGTTTCTAAGCCTCGCATGATACACTTCATCTGTATTCAATATTCGCCTAATATTCTCTATAAATTGATTCTGAATTTTAGTTTCAAGAGCATATTCAATTGTATTTAGTAAGTAATGACTTTCAAGTGTTGTGTACTTACATTTCAAGGAGCAAAGTGATCATTTATTTGCCTATAATAATTTTATAAACTGCATGTTAATTAAACCATTGTTCTGTATCTTAAATTGAATATGTTATGTGTTAATAAGAGTGATTTAACCTGAAAAAATCTATCCATCGATCATTCTAAACATAAACTAATTTTACTATAGGTAACTGTAACCCAGGGGTTTCATTTAGTTTTGGAATAGGTGGTTTCTTCATGAAAGTAGGCAGGAGGTCTGGGGGTCCTCCCCCAGCAGGGTTCCAAGGTGTGGAACCCCTTCGTGGGGGGGGGGGGCAGGGGGGGCGAATCGCCGAAAATGATTTTCAGCAATTTTAAGGGTCATTTTAGGCTAAAAACAAACACACAGTGAACATTGGTAACAGTAACGGTTTAAAACGATGACTGAACAAAACATAAACTGTGTGAATGCATTTTCGATATAACAAACGTAAGATCCAAACTCCTGTTTCTCACCAGAACTTGAAGTGAATCCAAAATTTAACAAACTTTTATTTTGCGATGCGAGTTTCCGCTTGCTGGCCATTTTGACTTTGTAAATGACCTTTGTAGTTTTTGTTCCGAGGCATTCGATTGGTACTCTGGGTTAACTACAGCCAATAGACAGGCGTATTGTAAAACTTGTGTGAATGCTTGTGTACTGTGGAATTCCATTGGTCGTTATCGAGTACAGTAAGCCAATCGCTATTTGTGTTGCAAACATGCAAATTACTCACCGGTGCTCCATTACACAGTACCTCTGCAAATTAGTCCGAAAATAAATAATTTTTGTTTTTTTTAACTACAAACCTCTACAGCAAAAAATATTCGGTAATAGGGTCGAAATAGCCGGGTGATTTACCTGGCTCCCGGGTCTTAATGAAACCCCTGTGTAACCAGCATAAAAAATATATCATTTTTGCTTCTATTTTATGCACTTGTAACCTTGTTCGGTATTAATTTTTGCAGAGTAGTGAAAGACGCGGGAGTGAGTGTTTCCGACTCGGCCTCAGTTTGGTTCCTGCAGGTGCTTGCTTCCACGGTAACGGCCTCCATTCCAATGGCCCCGATCCTCCAGAAGAACATTCTAGAGCATACCAAGTGAGTTCGAATCGTACGGATATTATATGCATCCTTGAAGAATATTGTTGCAGGTCATGTATGGACTGGGAGGTAATATGATCTGTAGCCTCCATTCCAATGGCCCCAGTCATTCTTGAGCATACAAACTGAGTGGTAAGCATTTTTTTAGGACTTTTGATTTACTGGGAGGTATTTTGATTTGCAGTTCATTGTTATAGTAAAATGTCTACATGTACATGCCACATAATAATGAAGTTAACATACTACACAATAAAAATAACATTTAATTGTTTCTTTGATTAAACCTGATTGAAAACAACTAACGAACATTTAAAACTTAAATATTCATCTTAAATTAATCTCAAACAAAAGCAATATATAGAATTGTCCTACCACTGTAAGTAACTGATCTCAGAAAATGTGTGTATTCGTCATTAGCCATTGAGTGTCATCAGTCCTGTGATGTGTTCATATTTCTGTCAACAAATGTGCTTCAGCACATCAGTCATTTATTTGTTCTTCTATCTGTCCAGGAATGCTCTGGAGCACATTCCTCCCCTGTCCCTGAGTCCAGCCAGCTCCGAGAAACCAGCCTTCCTGACTAAACTGGTCCTACTAGAAGTGGAGAAATTCATCACTAATGTGGCCATGTAAGTTTTTGTTTTACCACATTGATACAGTATACATGGGCACTGTTGGTCCCTTCTTAAGTAAATTTCTTTATGTTGAAGAGGACATTATAATTCAAGATGCACTTTACAAAATAAATTTCTTTGGTTTATACTGTTTGCCACACACAAATTTTAAAAACAAGTGTTTGTAATGACCTCGGAGTTCAGCTGGCCATTAGCTACATGCGTATGCAAAATCAGTGTGCAGAGTGTCCCAACTGTTAAAATATACACAAGATAAGCTCAACAAGTCCAGTAAGCTCATACTTGTATTTATTTATTATAGATAATATTGTAAACGTTGCCAAAACCATGCAGAAACTATAATGACATGTGTATACAAGAATTGCAAAGTGTGCTTTGAAGCAGGTATGAATACATCATCACCAACATAGTGAATTATGTATGTTGATTGCTTGCAGTCATGACAACGACTTGATACGAGATGGCATACAACTGTTGTTGGCTTTTAACCTGGCACGAGGAAACATTGGCGGTCTGCTGAGGACCATGAAGATTCTGCAGGGTATGGAGCAGACTTGAAGTGACATTTCTCTTCAAAACTATCATATGATGGTGAAATAAATGTATACCAGTAAATAAATCTTACAATGTACCATAGCTAAAACTATTATGATGGAGTATGTTAAGTAAACATTTTAAGAAGGATAAATTTATGATCATTTTGAGTGGTTGTGGCCCTTTATTGTTTAGATAGATTTATTACAGTTTAATGAAAATGGGTGTTATTTTTATGGATGTTAAATTTACAGTTTTGTTTGAATAGTTCGGTTATTATGTGAAACAAATATTTCCATGAGTTTTAATGTTCGACTGTTGTAATATAGTTCCCATTATATTACAGTTTTGTCCAATAATTGCCTGTTTTAGTCTATAGAATATCCAACTAAATTACATACTTGTGTCGCATGATTTGCAAATATACATTTATGAACACATTTTTATATCCAAAGTGGTTTTCTGCAAGCTATTAAATGATCGATAAGACCATTTTCAATCAACACATACATGTAGTATGCTTAAACATACCCTTGCCCACTAACTGGGATTTGTTTATTCGAGAAATATCAAATGATTTTTACGTATTCCAGATCAAACTCATTTTTCTATTCCCTTTATCAGATAATATTTTCCTATTCCAGATTGCATTGAACTCTCATTTACGTATTCTAGATCACATCGAATTCATTTAACTATTCCAGGACACATTGACCTCTTATTTACCTATTCCAGGTCACATTGAGCTCATTTACCTATTCCAGGTCACACTGACCTCTCATTTACCTTTTTCAGATCACATTGACCTCTCACTTCCCTGCATGAAGCTGATGGCCAAGATGTTCAAGGCCCGGGATGCGTGCTGGGAAAACTCAGGTACTGTGTATCGACATTGACAGTTTTGCTTATTACCTGATATAAAGTGCATAAGGGTAGCACATGTTGTGTGTTAAATTGGGTTAGAAAATTTCATTTATAATAACGCAGGATGGTAAAGTTGCATGTACATTGTATATCGGCCATGAATTATTAAATATAATGAACAAAGGATTTTGAGAGTCATATTTGATTCAGTTCGAGCTAATGACGAGCTAGTTTTCCTGTGTTCTTTGGTTAAACAACTGTTTGATTCAGATGCCCTCTTACTTAGACCTTTGAAGACATTGTTGTCAGTATGATTCCAGGGCTTTATTGGCTGTGATTTATTGAGTTTGCTTGTAATTAAAAAAAAAAATTCACAGTCAAGCATAGTTAATTCATGCTTTAACATTTGTGCTTGAAGGTCACCATCTGACCTTGACCCTGGCTTGGTGTGATGCTGGCAACAAGGAATCCAAACCAGAGGGGGTGCTGGGGACAGAGTCGTCTGGAGGTAGGGAGACTAGTAGCGCTTGTTTATAGCTGTCTGCTTTGATTCATTATGAGGTTCGAGCCATTAAGTTACATTTTTGCATTATGATATGAATACAAAGTTGTTAAAGCATGCCTGTAAGTTTTCAGGGATTTCAACAGATGCAGAATCCAGCTTTTTGACAGAAGCAAATTGCAATTTACTGATTTTTATCTCGTGCAAATAATTTGCATTGAATTATGAAATTTTACCTTAATGCCAATTTGTAAGATTAAGGAAGCTATTATGTGAGTGCAAAGGATATACTTTTTTCATTTAAATGCTGCCAGATAAGTAAAACAGGGATTTTGTGTATTTTCAGAGTTTGTTACAGACGAGGGCCAAACGAAGGTCAACATGATATTCAAGTCCCAGGAGTTGGTTCAGCTGACCAAGGTTAAACTCAAGGTAGTGTCAATGTTTGAAATGGTAGTTTTGTTTGAGCTCATGCACACAGCCATTCGCATTACATCTATGTGTGCTTGTTTAGACTAAACATTTTTATGAACATGTTGCATACATTTTCATGTACTTTTTTTCCAGGTTATATATGTACTTCTACTGTAAAAAACTTACACATGAAATTAACATTGTCATTTCCCCACAAAACCAATATTTGATGTGTATCGTGGGAAAATTGGGCTTAATACACGTGCATAAAGTGTCGTTCTGGATCTGCCTGTGCAGTCCGCACAGGCCAATTCAGGACGGCTCTTTCAGCCTACAGTGGATTTAATTTTAGAAGAGACTTCCTTAAAACAGAAAATACCATAAATGGGGAGAGTGTTGTCCCCACAGGCCAATTCAGGACGGCTCTTTCAGCCTACAGTGGATTTAATTTTAGAAGAGACTTCCTTAAAACAGAAAATACCATAAATGGGGAGAGTGTTGTCCCGGAACAGTCTGTGTGGACTGCACAGGCTGATCTGGGAAAACACTTTACGCACGTACATTAAGCCCGGTTTTCCCACGACACGCCTCATTTCAATTATGTTTTGCATTGAGGCCCTAGACCCTCAAATAAAATCCCATTAGCATGTTAAGTTCGCCAGTCTTACCAACAATCAGTATTAAGTTTCAACACTATGACACAGAGAGCTCATGTTTGCATACGAAATAAAAGTATGTTAAAAAATCTTGTATATTAGATCAATTATCTGGACTTGTTTTGATAAAGTATCCTAGTCAAAAATAAAGAAAAATCTTAAAATTGTGAAATTTTATAATCAGAATTTCCTCATTTTTTAAAGATCTTTTCACAGAAGTGGTAATATTTAGTAGTTTTGGGACATCGGTCCGAAATTGCAATCGATTATCCGGTTGGAATCGGTTGCCGCTGCGAATGCGATATATCCGATTATATTCGTTTTTATATAATATTGTGTATCATACCTATTTCTATTCTTTTAATGTAGACAAAAAAAACTTAAATATGAATGTATGTTTGTTTCTTTTGTGCATCAATGTTAAATGTAAAGAACTTAACAATAATTTCAATAACGAAACCTTTATTTACTGAACAGATTGTGATACATTTTGAAGATGTGAAACAAGTAAAGAACAAATAAATTGAACATGGAAAAACTGTAAAACGAGTGAAAATGAATGTCGAATCTGATGATCGATTTTGTACTTGTGACATCGATAATCAACATTGAACAAATTTACATGCTCCTAAATCGATGTTTTCGGATCATCATCCCACCACTAATATTTAGTGTTTATCATGCAAATAGTTAGAAGCATAGTGTTTTAAACAAGAATTCTAATTTTGACTAATTCAAAGAATTTTGTTAACTCATCTGAGCATAAAGTGCACAAGTGTGTACTTTTGTGGTTAGGTCATTGTTCGTAGTCCATCATCAACAATTTACTTCATACAACTTTGTCGTAACCGCTTGGTAGATTTAAACCAAACTTGACAGGAATGTATCAATTTCTTTAATTCATAAGCATTTAAGAATATACCGTATATTCTCTAATAAACGACCCTGGGGCATTACATTTTCCCAAAGGGTTATCAGTATGTGGAAAACATTATTATATGACTGTGTAGCTCACTGTGAAAACATTTCTTTCAAATATTGACAAAAAGAAGTGTCCTGCATGCATTCGCATTGCGACTGTTTAAAGCAAAGTGAGAGCATAAATTAGGCGTGGCATTTCGGTTTTGGGTGTTATTAAGAATTGGGGGGGGGTCGTTTATTAGGGAATATATGGTATCTTAAACTCTGGCTGTCAAGGCAACATAAAGATAAAAAATAAAAAAATGTTTTCAGCAACTACATGTTGGATTTTGAAATGTTCCTTGGGTGGCCGTTTACCAGATTCCTTCAATTTATTTTGATTAGTTAAAAAAACATGGCCACCAGGGTGTGGTACCTTGCTAAAAAAGCGTCACGGTATTTCAATCTTGGAAACCATAGCCACCATGAATGTGGTTGTATGTAATATGTTGAGAATTTGTTTTCAAATCAATGTTTTCTTTTTCATGCCATACCTTTGGTGGTATTTTCCTGTGCAAGCTTGTTTGTGAAATCCATATGATTAAACCACATCATTTGGAAGGAACATATTGGAAAGGTCACTGTAGGTTACCTCTAATGCAGTCATTGTATCATTGGGGAGTCCAGTAGTTACAGACTGGATGTGATAGGAGTAAGTTAATGCTACAAAAATGGCCTTTGGATAGTCTTTAATGACGTTTTAGGTACATGGATGCAGAAATAAGATAAAAAATAACTATTAGAATTGCTTTTTAATCTTTTTGCACATTCTGAAAACAACACAACAACAACAAAAGAAAATGTGTTTTATTGTTTCCAATGATTTTTAGGGAAATATCAGTGAAATAAAATTGGTCATTCACTGTTTTAAAACAGTGAAAATTACCACTCTGGTTATGTTCACTTTGATTCCCGATTTAATACAGTAAATGAAATGGACCGTCAATGATGCCGGACTCAAAATTGTGAAATGACGTTATTATTTTGACGTCATGGTGTTATGAGTCCCACGAAATGTTCCAGATAAACCCATTTAAAATGTAAAAAAATATCAGTGGCAAAAAGCATCAAATAAAACGAAAATTTGTTGATTTCGCTGTAAGATCATATTTTATTTCACACATGATTATAGAAAATAGATATTTTCACTCTTGGCTGCATCACTCATGAAAATATGATTTTCTATAAACACTAGTGTAATAAAATACGAGCTTACACCGAAATGAATAAATATCAGATTCTTTATGTATTGCATAACAAAGAATAGTTTACATTCATCTAAGCTCAGCATTGCATACATATGTAAACAAACACACATTTCTATATAATAATGAATATTAATAATGATATTGTTCTCAATGAGGATATTGTTAAATGACAGTCAACAAAACTACTCAAATTATCAGTGATAACATTTGCAACCTAATTGAAGGCCCATTTGTAACAGAAATACAATTTTGCTTACAGAGTAAAATAGGCAAAAACTAATTCTATTTACAGCGGTATGGAACACATTGTGTTTAGACTTTTCCAGATCTTCTGTCATATATTCACCAAAACATCATTACTTCACTAAACATCCTTGGGGGATGTAATACATCATGGCTTATTATCTGTTTAGTGCTTTTGTCAATATTTACCAGGTATTTATAGGCAGTGTACTTTTTAGTTGTTCGCAGAACATCTAAATGTACGGCTATTTTTAATTTATAGTTTTTGTTTATAGATCAGTGGAAATTCTCTTATTTCATTATTCTAATATGATATAAAGGCAAATCTTCAGTTCAAAATATGTACTTTAAAATAAGAACACATTTTTATAACATAAACAGTCTTTAATGGGAGTATGTCAATGAAAAATTGGTTTCATACTGCATTCTAAATGATATTAGATGATAGAAATGTGCTATAATAAGACATGTACATTAAATTAAGATTAAATAATATAATATATAATAAGACATTTGATAAAACAAATCAGCAAAAAATGTTTGTAAAAATTAAAACCCCAAGCGGGTATCGAACTCACGACTTAGGAGCCATACAAAGAAATGACACAGTTGACAGCCTTTTGACCAACTGCGCTATTCTGATTGGTAAGAAAACAGGTGTGTAAACTATGGTTCTACAAAATACTCACAAAATGTAAACATAAAAAGGGCCAAACAAACACTACCCATATAATGAATTATTTTTTGTGCAAAAATGCACAAATTTTTTCCCTTAATATATGACTTTTTTCAACCATTATTATATGCCAATATTAATACCATAATTTTAGATTTTTTAAAGAAATTACCCCTTGAGGCCCATTTCGTTGACATAGTCCCTTTAATTTGAAAGTTAGAAAACAAATAAGACAAAACAAGTCTATTAGTTCTGGTCTGTCATGATGTTTAATAATGAATGGTTCATTAACCATATTGAAAATAAACAAACAATAATGTGAAGGAAATGGACAGATTCAACCCTATAGGTTGTGAACTAAAACAACACAGTGAATAGCCAACTAAAACAACACAGTGAATAGCCAACTAAAACAACACAGTGAATAGCCATGCCATTATGAGGTCCATATTCTAACAATGTTTCAGAATCTGACTGGTCATTTTGCTTTTAGTAAATGAAATGGAGCCATACAATGTAAATTGGATTATTTTACATCACTTAGAGTTATTTGACATCACTTAATACTCAACTGCAGTTCATTGTCAATATGTTTATTTTTCAAAAGAGCATGATTTTGATTAACAGACTTATTAAATATGAAAACATCCCTCCCGCCGTTAGTAATATGGTTTGATGTAATGATGATGTTACACAGCTTCCATTGGACATAATTTTTGTTGGCAATAGCAACAATTAATACTTTCGGTTACACGCTACATTCAAAATATGAAGAAACCATAGTATAAAGCCAGACAGTGAATGATGATTATGAATGTTGATGATGATGATGATGATGATGAACATAAAATTGGTGATGACGACTTTGATAATGATTATGTTGTTGTTATTCTCAATGTTGTTGCGGCTGCTGATGATGATTATAAATTTATCATTATGGTGCTGATGATGAAGGTGTGGATTGAAAGAAGGGTAAAGATGAAGATGACGATGTTGTTGTTGTTGTCAGTGACAACAGCGATGATGAATTGAACATGATAATGATGATGATGATTATGATGATAGTGATGATGATGTTGAGATGAAGAAGAAGAAGAAGATGATGATAATGGTGGTAAATGGCAGGTTATGCAGGCAGCTCGACATAGTCAGAAGCAATTGTTAGGTAAACAAAAAACACATTGCTTCCAGTGGTAGTGAAAACACTTGAGGTTGTAAAGGCTATAATATTGATAGCCTTGCTGACATCCTGCCACAAGATTTGGTCATCATTTTCATCTTTGTTGCCTGCACTTTCTTCTGTTGGTGAAATCTCATTGTCTTGTGGCACCACAAAGATGAGGCCTGATTTTTCATTCCTTGTTCCAAATCGTATGTGTTTGGTTGCAGTTCCTTTAGATCCTTCAGTCTCAGATTTCAACGGTTTTATGGTGACCTCATCTAGGTTAACCTTGGCTGCTTTGCACGGTTTCAGATTTACGACTCGAACCAAAATTCGATACCATCTTCCAATGGGCGTATTCTCTGGTTTATAGTACAACCTAATGTTGATAATGACTACATGTACCACCATGGAAACAAGGCTGACAATGACACCAGTGAATAGAAAAACGCAGACAAGCGCCATTGGCTCAGAGGTTTTGGGCATCTGGTCTGTCAACACTGCTAAAGTCAGCATGATTGTGATCGAGTAACTGACCCTTTCTCCTGATTTTTTTGGTAGCAAAACGACAAGGGAGCTTACTATTGTCATTACAACGATAGGCAGAATTATTGACAAAATGTAAAACATTGATTGCCGCCTCAAATATAAACGATACACAGCTTGGGAATGTGCGAAAGATTTCCTTGCACAAAAGGTGGTTTTCTCTCCAATCCATTCAGCACTTTGATTATTTTAACTTGATTTGTTGGGATGAATAGTCAGTTGTAACAAACACTATTTCACAAACCTGCTTGTCTAAAGGCCAGAATTTCATGTTGAATGTACATGCACTCTCAACTATGTTGCCTGGATTCATTTCTGCATATCCTTTAGCAGACACATTTACACGCAAATCTGGATTCCACATGGTTGTGAATTCTATGGGTGTGCCAAGCGTAATAGGGGGCTTCCAGATCTCATTTTGTTTGTACAGAACTCTCTGAATTCTACCATAATTGGAGGGATTCCATTGGAGCCGTTCATCCATCCATGTGCAATATATTGTACAAACGATTGTTACAACTCCCTTCACGCTGTCCACATCGATGATATTGTACAGAGAAAAGCTTATGTTAACATTTATGAGATCTGCTTGGTTGTTCAGTGGCACCACATCCCGATGTTAGTTCTGTAACAGGTCGGAACGGAGTTTTGTCATGTTGTCGTATGTCTGGCTGTTCACAGACTGAACGACCAATGCCATAGTTATAGCAACTAATTTTATGTGATCACATCTCATTTTTCCCATTTTCACACTTTCTTTGTCACTCTGATTTTTGTACTTCCTAGAGTTTTCCAATTGATAATTTTGAATTTTTTTTTAATAGCTGATTTTTTTTTTAAATGTCTGATAAAATCTCGTTTAACTCCTGTATGGAATTCCGAGTCAGTTTCTGTCCTTTATCAATTGCTTCCATTAAATACCAGTGTGTTTCATCTTTAGAGCGAAAATAACGCTTTAGGTGTTTCAATGTGTAATACAATTCCTGTAACAATTCTATACTGTATTGGAAATAAATTAGCCAGTGGTTTGATCGATACTCTTTCATAGAACTCTACAGAACAATTTTAAAGGGACATACGCCAGTTGAGGTATGGACAAAATATAGAACTGGAACATGCAGTTTTTGTTGGAAATACGAAAATTGGGTTCAAGGGAAATCATATGGTTTTTAAGAAACTATTGGGATTTAAGCATTATAAACATTAACTGGTTTAATCATTATACAAGTGTGTAGGTTTTTGCTGTTGTTGTGTTGTTTTCTTTTAAAGTGACCTAATGCATTAAATTAATATTTTGTTCCAATTTGTCTGTTTATGAATACAGAGATTTGAACTGTAGCATTGACCATTCCAAGGTGACCCAGTTTTAACATTCTTGTATGATTAATAAATAAATAAAGTATAATATATAAGTATGTCAGTTTGAAACTGGGTCATGTGGGTTCAAAAACTAGGTCACTAGGTCAAAATTGAAGAAAAAGCTTGTGAACACTCTTGATAGTCACAACTTTTGCCTAATCAACTTGAAACTTGCTCAGAACATTTGTTCTTATGATATCTTGACCGAGTTTGAAAATGGTTCCGCTCCGTTGAAAAACATGGCCGCCAGGAGGCGGGGTAGTTTTCCTTATATTGCTATTGAAAAAGCTTGTGAACATTCTAGAAGTCACATTTTTTGCCCAATCAGTTTTTCCTTATATGGTATATCGAAAACTTCAAGAAGCTGGTGAACACTCTAGAGGCCACATTTATTGCCCAATCTTCATGAAACTTGACCAGAACATTTGTTCGTATGATTTCTTGGATGAGTTTGAAACTGGGTCATGTGGGGTCAAAAGCTAGGTCACAAGGCCAAATTGAATAAAAAGCTGTGAATACTCTAGAAGTCATATTTTTTACCCATTCTTCGAAACTTGTTCAGAACATGAGTTTCAGTAATATCTTGGACATGTTTGAAACTGGTTCATGTGGGGTCAAAAATTAGGTCACCAGGCCAAAATGAACAAAAAGCTTGTGAACACTCAAGAGGCCACATTTGTAGCACAATCATCATGAAACTTGCTCAGAACATTTGTCCAAATGATATCTCGGATGAGTTCAAAACTAGGTCACGTGGGGTCAAAAACTGGGTCACCAGGCCCAGTTGAAAAAGCTTGTGAACACTCTAAAGGCCACACTTTTAGCCGAATCGTCATGAAACTTGCATATCAGTTTAGTTCCTTAGCCCCTCAGGTGAGCAGCCCAGGGCGTTATGGCCCTCTTGTTTAATTTAGAAATTTTGGTAAAAGTTTTTCTTCTTTAAGTCCAATAGATTGAATACTATCAAAGGTATTTACTTGAAACTTTAAATACATCTTTACTATCAACGTCTCCGACAGGGAAAGCAACCCCTATAACTCTGTTTTGTATTTTGGCAGAGTTATGCCCCTTTTTTAACTTAGAATTTTAATTAACGTTTTTTCGTAAGTTTTTCCATAGCAGCCATTTTGACTGATGTAATAAAGTTTACATTTTTCTTCCTGTAATAAAGTTTACATTTTTCTTTCACTTGTATTTACAAAGATTCATTATGGTGTAAATGTGGCACCTACTGAAAGCGCCTTCGGGGGCATATGTCACCTGGTAGTGACAGCACTGGTTTTTATTGAATCTCCTAATTGCTTTCACTGAACAAATTAGATTTAGATAAAATTTTACAGAAATGTTCCTTGACCACATTTATTCAAATCATTTTGATTTGTTAAAAAATTTGTCCACAGAGGGTGAGGCAGTTTTCCTTATATCACTATATTGAAAACTTTGAAAATCTTCTCTGAAACCACTTTTTTTGTGAGATTTCGATATTATTTCATAGAAATGTTCCTTATGGGCCCTGGTCTGGTTTCAGGTGTCCGCAGGTTCGAAGGGGGCAAAGAGAGGACTGGTGTTCGTATACAGAGATTTGTAAGCAGTTATGTTGTATAGTTTAGTGAAACATTTGAGCATTTTTCTCTTCACAGGGCTTTTTTCACCATTTTGGGAGTACGACCTATACGTATTAAATTGGTAATTTTAACATCAGTTCACCTAAAAGTGGGAAAAATTATATTGGTTTGATTAATAAAATTTGAATTTTTATAGGTAAACTGCATAACATAGAATGCTCTGAATAACACACTTATAACAACGTCAACAGTCTTTATTTCAACACTGAACACCTCTTATTTCCAAACATCTGAAAGCCAAACCATCAATTGGGAATTTTGGCACTGGATTTGGGGAAAAAAGATACTTTTTGCCCTTGGGAATATGACCCAATAACGGTCATAAAATTGGCCCAAAAAAAAGCCCTGCTTCAGTATGAATAAAAGTTACTAATCACACCTTAATTATGAAGCATTTAATAAGTGTATTTCTTCTAGTCAAAAACTTATTCATATTTGCTTTATGATTCAAAAGATAATGGCTTTAATTGACACGTCTGTTTCTTTGATGAAAGATGTTGAAATCAATATACTTTTGGCTATGTTATTTGTGTAGAAAAACTTCAGATCAGATTTTTTCTTTGGCTATAATTTTCAAAGTATATCCATTGGCAAATAGTCGAATAGCAAAATAACCCCTTCTTTTGATCAGGAATCAAACATAGGACCATATGATTACAAAGACAAAACAGACAACTTAACAGACAACTTAAAAATGCTATTTAGACTCAGTATCACTATTAAATTTATATGAGGCTTGTCGTGGGAAAACTGGGCTTAATGCATGTGCATAAAGTGTCATTCCAGTCTGCACAGGCTAATCCGGGACGACACTTTACGCACATGCATTCAGCCCGGGTTTCCCACGACACGCCTCATATGTAATTAAATTTCTTCCATGTAAGCTTTTTTTTTTTTTTTTACACCTAGCACTGCTGGTCCCAGAACTATGAACATCTATTCCCATTGTGTCCTAAATTAAAATATTGACCAATGAGAATGGTTGTTACATTTTGGCTTTAATTTCCATTGGTTGAATGTAAGATTAAGTCTAAGAATGAGCTTTTATAGTGTGGGGCCTGAGATTCATGTCCACTTGTTCTCTAGGGAGGAGTTCAATCAGGAGAGACATCTCAGCCGTTTCTCCGGTTACGACTCCTGGGGCAAGATCGAGTACCAGTTCTGTGTCCAGGTGCGGAATGCAGGCATTGCTGGCAAGCCCGACAACCCGGTGGCATACTTCACACTGGATGAGGAGTGGTAACAAATATACACTCATTTTCATTTGTTTTGCTTTTTAAGGTATCTATTCATAGGTTTTCAAATTGACAAAATGAATTTTCACATGTGTTGTTGCAGATGCAAAAAATAAAATTGTATTATATATGAAAATGAAATACTACTCAAGATAGTTAAACATTAAAAAAATATATATCAACAATTATAATTCTACCACGGCACACGGCTAGTGGTCCATAGATAAAGAAGGAAAATAACTGTGGGTTATTCTGCAACAAATTATGGGCAGAGCCTAATGTTTTGAAATAGTTCCGGAAATTCTAAGAAATTGCTCTGTAAAATGCATGTGCTTAAACGCGCGATAGCACATTGTGACAATCAAATCATTTCTGCATTATGTAGCGCAATAAAACCACATTTGCACTACATATTTTTATACTTAAGTTTACAACAATGTTTACGTTTTGTTAATATGCCTTTAATTTGTGCTGGTTAGCATATATTTTCACTGTATTTATCAATAAGTATTACGTCATGCGCTCAATGTTTATCAATAAAGCTAACATCATTTTGAATTGTTATGATTTATTGACGTCACTGAAACGCACGTGTGAATGAACTTCTCGGAAAATGGGCGGAGTATAGATAAATATAGTTCTCATTCATAACCTTAAAACATACGAATTTTATATAAGATAGTGTTAGAATCAAATAATAGACGGGTAATAGTTGGTTATTGCAGTAATAACCAACGGTTTGTCGCTACTGCCCTTGTGGTTTCATTCCTACGCATCGGAACTCCAAACCGTTGGTTATTACCGCAATAACCAACAGTTATCCGTCAATTATTTCTTAAATAACTGACCGTAAAATTACATGAATAAAATTGTAGAACGTGCTTCATGCAAAATGATTAAGAAAGAGGAATACTGGTTTGTTTCGTTATTACTTCTGAATACAGGCGTTTTAACTTTCAATGAATTTAAATAGACTGCTAATTGCTCTAGTAGAAACAGTAAATTAAGTCTAGCAGGTGCTATTTGTAAATTCAGGCAGTCAGATTTCATCCTGTTTTATTTGTCTTGTACAAAACAAGTACCCGTACATGCTTACATGATCTATTCTGAAATACCATCATTGCTCTTGTTTATGCTTTCAGTGATGAGATAGACATCACTATGTCCTGGTACCCTGTTGGTCAGGTAACACATTCATGTGTATACTGTATTTACTTTATACATTGTTTTAATTTGAATCTAAATGTACTTCAATGAGCTTGCTAAGTTTCAACCACTAAGGCTATCCTATGAGCACGTTATATCTATCATAAGAATATAACTTATCATTGTTCATTGAAAACGTATTAGAGGATTAAATATATTAATTAAGGCCATGTTTCCATTGTTCCATATCTGTATCAGTATATCCGTATCCGTATAAAAATCGAAGATTGAAAATTGTTGGACCGGTTCCATGTCTCGGAATCCGTATCCGCATGTCCATGTAGAATCGCTGAGCGTTGTTATACGGATTCTGACAACATACAGACGCCGTGCAGCAAGGTGAAGGGCAATGTGCATGCCGTGTAAATTATATTAAAATATATAGATATTTACTTACATGTATGTATTATAAATAGTATGGCATTTGTTAAATGCTAACAAATTGAAAGGAATTTGCTAAATTTGAAAAAAATGCTGTCAAATGTAGGGACTTCGTTGGAATTGGTTAAATGATCATTAATTGTAGAGAATTTGTTTGATTTCACCACAGTAAATATCGTTAAAAATGATAATGCTTATCTAATATTGACATTTTGATAGCCAGAATCAAACAGAAAGACAATAATAAAGACAAAGATACGGATGCATTTAAACGGGCTTCCGAATGAAATTTTGCAGATATGTATGTGTAACGGACCTGGTTATGGATACGGCCTTAATACTGTGAACATAAAGAAATGTGTTGGTATGAAATGTTGTGGTTTCTTTAAAAATGACAATTTTGTTGGTTTCATTAAAAATGACAATTTTGTTGGTACTTGATTTCATGGATTTCAAATTTAAAGAAAAACATGCAAACACTAAAAAGTACTTTTCCTAAATTAAATATACACATTTAAACATGTAGTAATTCGCAATGCTTGTGGTCTGATAATCTCCGCTGAAGACGTGTCAATTAGTCACGTGTATAGGGGTACTAGATCTATAGTATGTCTATGTAGCCGATAATTGTTCGATCAAGGCAATTAAACTCTGTCCTGAATTTACCCTCAACCATAACTTGCCATTTAATTGACGTGTGTTGTTATAACAATATTTGCAAACTGTTACTCTTGTGGTCCTAATCAAGAGATGAAAATGCGTAATACGGGCATTAAACACAGAGGTGTGGAAAAATTTTTATGCTGTCCCTTATTTGCATCTCAACTTTATTTGACGTTAATTGGCACTTGGGATAAATTTTCAAGCTGTTACTATGGCAGCTCTAATCATGAGATAAAAGTTATTAAGTACTTTAATATCGTGATTTCTTTAAAACATTTGAGGGGCGTCGTGGGAAAACCGGTCTTAATGCATGTGCGTAAAGTGTTGTCCCGGATTAGCCTGTGCAGTCCGCACAGGCTAATCCAGGACGGCACTTTCTGCCGACAGAGGACTTATGTTTAGAGGAGACTTCCTTGAAACAGAAAATACCATAAAAGCGGAAAGTGCTGTCCTAGGATTAGCCTGTGCAGACTGCACAGGCTAATCCGGGACGACACTTTACGCACATGCATTAAGACCAGTTTTCTCACGACGGGCCACATTTATTAATTTATAGCGATTCAATTCAATGCTTGTTCTCCATGATTGTTTGCGTTACAATGTTACTAATTATATTTAGTAATAAACGTGTTTGGACGATGGGAACATTCAGATGCTGAATGTATGAAATTTTGTTACTAATTATATTTAGTAATAAACTTGTTTGGATGATGGTAACATTCAGTTGCTGAATGTATGAAATTTCGTTCGGGACTTCATATCGTTGTTTGGTCTACCCTAGAAATCCACGCAAAATTCGTACCCCACGAATAATAATAGTTTTACAGTATTCATTTCTCATTCAAGACTCTTGGAGATTTTCTTTAAATTTGAATGTGAAAATCATACATGTATGTCAACTAACTTAATAGAGCTTTACTGCATACCTGCAGTTCTCTTGTAAGATTGTCTATACTACCTTTACATCATTGCCATCTCATACGGCTATTTCAGTACATTTTGGTGAAGTTTCTTGAACCACGTCAGCAAAATGCCAACAAGGTCGGCATTGCAAACATGAAGTTCTATGGATTTACGAGGAAACCTGTACTTGTAGATGACCAGATTGTGGTATGACCTTGTTTCCTTCAAATACATGTCTTTAATTCGTATACATATATTCTTTTCGGTATAGATTATTTCTTATATATTTACTTTTCAGTATAAATTATTGTGATTCAAATGTTTTGCATGTTAAGCATCACCTATATTTATCTGGTTCAAGATGAAAAGCTTAACTTTGGCCGAACCGATGTGTGTATGTACGATCTTTCATGTCAGTTATTTTCAAAATAAGCAGATGAAAGTGACAATAAAACTTGAAAGCAAACAGAAAACATAAAAATGACGGCGGAAACACTTCATTATCAAATAAATCAACACATACTAGTGTCGACTTGTGTATTAGTGTTGTGTAACATAAATCAAGTGTCAAGTCAATGTATATACATGTATTTGAGTTTCCGCTTGTACAAACGAAAACTATTTGGGGATTAAAAACTAGCTTATTGTGCGTTTAAAAACCAAGTTTGTTCATCACTTTTATTCCATTTGTAATAGAAATATGTGTTAATTAACTTTGTTCTGTTAATTGTATTTATGCCACTTTTTCTGTTGTAAGATCGTACATACACACTTTAAGTTGTACACGTGTTATGTCTTACCATAATAGTGCTATCACAAGATACTGATGCTGCAATTTTGATATTGAAAACAAGTTTTGTTTGTAATAAAATTTAATTGTGCATAAAAATGCAATCACTTTAAGAGGGAATGTATCAATTTTGACATCAAATGACAACTACTGTGATGTAATAAGTAATGCACAACAGTGACTCCATCACCAACCATTCCCAGTTGGGTTTTTTCAGCCATTCGGGGATGGGTGGTAGGACCCATTGGTAGGGGGAAAATCAGTGTTGTATGGAAATAATGAAAATTTAGAAAAAAACAAAAAACTGGTATCTCCTATCTCCAATCATATAAATACTCTACATAGCTTTTCTCTAAGTTTTAACTTTTAATACTGATAATTCATTTGATTTCATTATCATGCAACCACTTAAGACAGCAAGGAAATTTGTGAGATTTTTTGGGGGAAAATATATACTCCAGAGCTGAGTGGACAGGGACCTATTTTGGCCCCACATTGACCGTACAAATTGCTGTATGTGTGCCTCATTCCCAGGTGAAGCACCCTCCAAACCCTGAGAAGCAGCAGCAGTGCACGAGCCTGGAGATCACACAGTATGTCTCCACCTTCCTGATCGACCTGTGTCAGGACCTGGTGCAGAAGAAGGCCCTTGGCTCCAAACCCGAGCTCCTGGATTTGTCTGACATACCCCTGGACACACTGTGTCACCTGTACCATGTGTTCAAATCAAGGTATTTGGTGCATGATTTTAAATGTTAAAAATATGGTGTAAGAGTTCTTTTGCCGTTTAAATGTTTTGGTTGTCCTTTATATAGGAAACAGACCCAGCAGCATTATTTATTATTCTTTTGCAACAAATTTTCAAACGTGGATTCTTTTATTAGGGAATGGTTCTGGAACTCTTCACATATAAATTTTGGGCTTGAGTTTAAATGACAATATTGCAGACCTATCTTAAATTGTGTTATGAAGATAATCTATTTCTTTTGGCACTTGTAAGTGTCCATCTGTTTGGTTGCAGATACCCAACTTATGTGCCCAAAATCTGATTGCCCAGTCAGGCATTTTAACAAGTAACTTTGTGATATTATTAATTCTCAAATCATTAGACCTGATATTTTGTTGCAGAGATGACGTTAGCTGGCAGGACTGTAGTGAGAAGATGTTACAGCTGATATTCTGTCTGCTGCCCACTCTGACAAACCTCTATGGAGACAGCAAGGTGGTCTTTCATGATCTTATTTAACACATTATGCCCTATTTGCTGTTGTTATTGCTTTGATGTTGGCCCTAAAATTTATGGAATTTCTTCCTATTGTTGTTAACACTCATCATCTTTCATGATATCTGTAAGATCACCTGTAATAGCATGTTCTTAGCACACGTTGCCATACAATAAACTCAATTAAAAGGAGAAACAATCAGCGTTATTTTAAATAAAAAACAAAGGTGGAATAATAAAAGATAGTATGCATTTATTCAGTCACAAATATTCATGCTATCATTTTGTTGTGCTATGTTATGAACACTTATTTGTGTCAATAATGACAGACAGTATGAAAATTGCTGACTTGTCTAACTGGGAATACATGTACATTGGTCCCTTGGTGGTCATTTTAAGTCTTGATGAAATAATATTCAACTACCAGCATGTTTTACTTTCATTTTAATGGCTTACTGTTCTCTTTGTCTTGTTATTGTGTAAAATACCCAGACAGTAGAATAGCAGAGTAATTTAATTAATCTTTCAAAACAACGTAAATCCTGGTTTGGTAAAAACACTATCCATGTTAACATATTTTTGACTCATTTTTGCATTTCTATGATCAGAGTGTAATTCAAAACTAAAAAACTCTACATTTCAGTGGTCCGCAGAAAAGCTGTTTCAGCACTTGTGTACGCTGGTAGACAACAGTACTCTCGACCCAGACTCCAGACTGTGTCGACTCACTAAACAGCTCATTATCGATGGTAACATACTTTGAATCCTCAATGAAACTGTCACTGTGTAGTGTAACTTACACCTGGCATGCTGGTCACCAATGGTGTTCCTAGAATGCTGTGTTACCTGGAAACGAATGTAATAATACATTGTCCTGCTTCAAAGTAACATAAATATGGTTGTACACATGGCAGTGAGACTGACATAAATTGTAACTTAGCGCATAGAATTGATGAAATTAGCTGCAAACTTATCATAATAGTGTATGATGTAACTATCCTTAATCAATCCAATTCATCAAAACCTTCTAATTCAAATAAGGCTGCAAATGAAGATTACTTTAATATACAAAATGTCTTCAGTGTTTTACTACTAGAAGTGTTATTGTATTTCTTTATATAATATCTTGTTTAATACATAGTATTTCATGATAAAAAAAAATTCAGATTTGAAAATGTCTTCTTTCAATATTTCCAAGATGGGAAGCTGCTAAATTAATAAAAGCATTTAATGTTCAAACCGGAGAGCTCTTACATGTATCTATCAGAGCTGTATATCAAGATATGGTACGGTAGTAATATTATTATTGCAAACTGTCATGTCAGCTGTGGTGCTGAATAGTCACAGAAATAAATGTCCTTTTGAAGCTGAAACAATATTTGGTCTTCCTTTACTAAGAATAGGTTCAATGTTGAAAGGCTTATTTCAACAAATCCCTTTACAGTGTCTATCCCTTATTCTTCAGATACAGTGTTTGTTAACCTGACAATACCAAAATGCAGACATCAAATTTATGTAATTAAAGCCACAAAATAGTATTAAAGAGGCAAAAAATCACTTTTTTAATGACCATACTTGTTTTTATCTAAAGTACAGAGCATACTCGTGAAACAAATTCTGCTGCCTTTGTAGGAGCAGCTGTGTTTTTCTCTGACAAGGAGGCCAGGAAAAGACAACTCTTCACTATGATGCATAAAGTGGAGGTAACCACAGCTGTTTCTTTTATATTGTATGTATTTTCTTGTTATATGTAAAATGAAATACAGTACTCTACAGGTATTTTAAGGGACTGGTGATTGACTAAATTATTCACAACTGGTATTTAGAGTATATAATTGGTGGGAATGTGATGACATGTCAGAGAATGTTGATATACATGTCTAATTTAAACAAGAATGTTTCACATGCAGCTTAGCCATACATATGCTTGTTTGCAGACACAAGCACTACTTGTAGCATATACGTGTATCTGTTTTCAGACCCTATCTGAGATGCCATCTGTGATGCTGGTTTTCCAGTCACTGTGTCAGTTCTTCAGCACTGTCGACTCAAAGGGCCTTCTGGATCTGCCAAAGAGTCCAGATAAGGTAAGCAAAGTTCAGTATGGTTGACTAATGTGTACTGTGACTGCCAACAACTACCAGGTGTGGTAATTATGCCCCCCTTCGAAGAAGTGGGGGTATCTTGCTTTGCAGCTGTCCGTCGGTCTCGGTAGGTCTGTCCATAGACCATTTCGTTTCCGCACGATATCTAGAGAACGCTTTGACCTACGATCATGAAAGTTGGTTCGCTGGTTACTTGGGAGGAAAGGAAGAACCCTATTAATTTTGAGGTCAACCGGTCAAAGGTCAAGGTCACCGTTGCTAAAAAATTGAAAAACGGTTTCCCCTCAATAACTTGAGAACGCATTGTGATATTTTAATGAAACTTTATATATAGATACCTTACATCGAGACCTCTCTTGGGATTGCATATGGGGTAGGGTGGGGTGAAGGTCAAGGTCACGGTTACTAAAAATAGATAAATTGTAGACCATTTTGTTTCCGCACAATATCTTTAACACGCTTTGACCTACGATCATGAAAGTTGGTACGCTGTTTACTTGGGAGGAAAGGAAGAACCCTATAAATTTTGAGGTCAAAGGTCAAGGTCACCGTTGCTAAAAATAGAAAAACAGTTGCCCCTAAATAACTTAGAACGCATCGAGATATTTTAATGAAACTTCACACATAGATACCTTATATTGAGACCTCGCTTGGGATTGCATATGGGGTGGCTGGGGTCAAGGTCAAGGTCACCGTTACTAAATATAGAAAAACGGTTTCCGCTCAATAACTTCAGAATGCTTTGAGATATTTTAATGAGGTTTATACATACATACCTTACATCGAGACCTCGCTTGGGATTGCATATGGGGTGGGTGCGGTCAAGGTCACCGTTACTCAAAATAGAAAAATGGTTTCCGCTCAGTAACTTCAGAATGCATCGAGATATTTTAATGAAACTACATACATAGATACCTTATATTCAGACCTCGCTTGGGATTGCATATGGGGTTGGTGGGGTCAAGGTCAAGGTCACCATTACTAAAAATAGAAAAACGGTCTCCGCTCAAGAACTTGAGAAGGCATCAAGCTATTTTAATGAAAGTTCATACATAGATACCTTATATTCAGACCTCGCTTGGGATTGCATATGGGGTTCGTGGGTTCAAGGTCAAGGTCACCGTTATTAAAAATAGAAAAAACAGTTTCAGCACAATAACTTGAGAACGCATAGAGATATTTTAATGAAACCTCATACTTATATACCTTATATCGAGACCTCGCTTGGGATTGCATATGGGGTGGGTGGGGTCAAGGTCACCATTGCTAAAAATAGAAAAAAGGTTTCCGCTCAATTACTTGAGAACGCATCGAGATATTTTAATGAAACTTCATACATAGATACCATATATCGAGACCTCTCTTGGGCTGGCATATTAAAAAAATTTCTTAACAATTGCACATATTCACAACTTGGCTGCAAGTCAGGGGGCATACATGTTTTACAAACATCTCTTGTTACGGTCCAGTATGGTTGACGAATGTGTACTGAGAGTGCCAACAACTACCAGGTGTGGTAAGCACAGTTCAGTATGGTTGACTAATGTGCACTGTGACTGCCAACAACTACCAGGTGTGGTAAGCACAGTTCCGTATGGTTGAACTAATGTGCACTGTGACTGCCAACAACTACCAGGTGTGGTAAGTACAGTCCAGTATGGTTGACTAATGTGCACTGTGACTGCCAACAACTACCAGGTGTGGTAAGCACAGTTCAGTATGGTTGACTAATGTGCACTGTGACTACCAACAACTACCAGGTGTGGTAAGCACAGTTCAGTATGGTTGACTAATGTGCACTGTGACTGCAAACAACTACCAGGTGTGGTAAGCACAGTTCAGTATGGTTGACTAATGTGCACTGTGACTGCCAACAACAAACCAGGTGTGGTAAGCACAGTTCAGTATGGTTGACTAATGTGTACTGTGACTACCAACAACTACCAGGTGTGGTAAGTACAGTCCAGTATGGTTGACTAATGTGCACTGTGACTGCCAACAACTACCAGGTGTGGTAAGTACAGTTCAGTATGGTTGACTAATGTGTACTGTGACTGCCAACAACTACCAGGTGTGGTAAGTACAGTCCAGTATGGTTGACTAATGTGCACTGTGACTGCCAACAACTACCAGGTGTGGTAAGTACAGTCCAGTATGGTTGACTAATGTGTACTGTGACTACCAACAACTACCAGGTGTGGTAAGCACATTTCAGTATGGTTGACTAATGTGTTCTGTGACTTCCAACAACTACCAGGTGTGGTAAGTACAGTCCAGTATGGTTGACTAATGTGTACTGTGACTACCAACAACTACCAGGTGTGGTAAGTACAGTCCAGTATGGTTGACTAATGTGTACTGTGACTACCAACAACTACCAGGTGTGGTAAGTACAGTCCAGTATGGTTGACTAATGTGCACTGTGACTACCAACAACTACCAGGTGTGGTAAGCACATTTCAGTATGGTTGACTTATGTGCACTGTGACTACCAACAACTACCAGGTGTGGTAAGTACAGTCTAGTATGGTTGACTAATGTATACTGTGACTGCCAATAACTACCAGGTGTAGTAAGTACAGTTCAGTATGGTTGACTAATGTGCACTGTGACTACCAACAACTACCAGGTGTGGTAAGTACAGTTCAGTATGGTTGACTAATGTGCACTGTGACTGCCAACAACTACCTGGTGTGGTAAGTACAGTCCAGTATGGTTGACTAATGTGTACTGTGACTGCCAACAACTACCAGGTGTGGTAAGTACAGTCCAGTATGGTTGACTAATGTGCACTGTGACTACCAAAAACTACCAGGTGTGGTAAGTACAGTTCCGTATGGTTGACTAATGTGCACTGTGACTACCAACAACTACCAGGTGTGGTAAGCACAGTCCAGTATGGTTGACTAATGTGCACTGTGACTACAAACAACTACCAGGTGTGGTAAGCACTGTTCAGTATGGTTGACTAATGTGTACTGTGACTACCAACAACTGCCATGTGTGGTAAATACAGTCCAGTATGGTTGAATAATGTGCACTGTTACTACCAGCAACTACCAGATGTGGTAAGCACAGTTCAGTATGGTTGACTAATGTGTACTGTGACTGCCAACAACTACCAGGTGTGGTCAGCACAGTTCAGTATGGTTGACTAATGTGCACTGTGACTGCCAACAACTACCAGGTGTGATAAGCACAGTTCAGTATGGTTGACTAATATGTACCGTGACTGCCAACAACTACCAGGTCTGGTAAGCACATTTCAGTTTGGTTGACTAATGTGCACTGTGACTGCCAACAACTACCAGGTGTGGTAAGTACAGTCCAGTATGGTTGACTAATGTGTACTGTGACTACCAACAACTACCAGGTGTGGTAAGCACATTTCAGTATTGTTGACTAATGTGTACTGTGACTGCCAACAACTACCAGGTGTGGTAACTACAGTCCAGTATGGTTGACTAATGTGTACTGTGACTGCCAACAACTACCAGGTGTGGTAAGTACAGTCCAGTATGGTTGACTAATGTGCATTGTGACTACCAACAACTACCTGGTGTGGTAAGTAGAGTTCAGTGTGGTTGACTAATGTGCACTGTGACTACCAACAACTACCAGGTGTGGTAAGCACAGTTCAGTATGGTTGACTAATGTGTGCTGTGACTGCAAACAACTACCAGGTGAGGTAAGCACTGTTCAGTATGGTTGACTAATGTGTACTGTGACTGCCAGCAACTACCAGGTGTGGTAAGCACATTTCAGTATTATTTACTATTGTGTACTGTGACTACCAACAACTACCTGGTGTGGTAAGCACAGTTCAGTATGGTTGACTAATGTGCACTGTGACTTCCAACAACTACCTGGTGTGGTAAGCACAGTTCAGTATGGTTGACTAATGTGCACTGTGACTTCCAACAACTACCTGGTGTGGTAAGCACAGTTCCGTATGGTTGACTAATGTGCACTGTGGCTACCAACAACTACCTGGTGTGGTTAGCACAGTTCCGTATGGTTGACTAATTTGCACTGTGGCTACCAACAACTACCTGGTGTGATAAGCTCAGTTCCGTATGGTTGACTAATGTGCACTGTGCCTACCAACAACTACCTGGTGTGGTAAGCACAATTCAGTATGGTTGACTAATGTGCACCATGACTTCCAACAACTACCAGGTGTGGTAAGCACAGTCCAGTATGGTTGACTAATGTGCACTGTGACTACCAACAACTACCAGGTGTTGTAAGCACAGTTCAGTATGGTTGACTAATGTGCACTGTGACTGCCAACAACTACCTGGTGTGGTAAGCAGAGTTCAGTATGGTTGACTAATGTGCACTGTAACCGCAAACAACTACCAGGTCTGGTAAGCACAGTTCAGTATGGTTGCCTAATGTGTACTGTGACTGCCAACAACTACCAGGTCTGGTAAGTACAGTCCAGTATGGTTGACTAATGTGCACTGTAACTGCAAATAACTACCTGGTGTGGTAAGCACAGTTCAGTATGGTTGACTAATGTGCACTGTGACTGCCAACAACTACCAGGTGTGGTAAGCACCGTTCAGTATGGTTGACTAATGTGCACTGTGACTGCCAACAACTACCAGGTGTGGTAAGCACATTTCAGTATGGTTGACTAATGTGTACTGTGACTACCAACAACTGCCATGTGTGGTAAATACAGTCCAGTATGGTTGACTAATGTGCACTGTGACTGCCAACAACTGCCAGGTGTGGTAAGCACATTTCAGTATGGTTGACTAATGTGTACTGTGACTACCAACAACTGCCATGTGTGGTAAATACAGTCCAGTATGGTTGACTAATGTGCACTGTGACTACCAGCAACTACCAGATGTGGTAAGCACAGTTCAGTATGGTTGACTAATGTGTACTGTGACTGCCAACAACTGCCAGGTGTGGTAAGCACATTTCAGTATGGTTGACTAATGTGTACTGTGACTACCAACAACTGCCATGTGTGGTAAATACAGTCCAGTATGGTTGAATAATGTGCACTGTTACTACCAGCAACTACCAGATGTGGTAAGCACAGTTCAGTATGGTTGACTAATGTGTACTGTGACTGCCAACAACTACCAGGTGTGGTCAGCACAGTTCAGTATGGTTGACTAATGTGCACTGTGACTGCCAACAACTACCAGGTGTGATAAGCACAGTTCAGTATGGTTGACTAATATGTACCGTGACTGCCAACAACTACCAGGTCTGGTAAGCACATTTCAGTTTGGTTGACTAATGTGCACTGTGACTGCCAACAACTACCAGGTGTGGTAAGTACAGTCCAGTATGGTTGACTAATGTGTACTGTGACTACCAACAACTACCAGGTGTGGTAAGCACATTTCAGTATTGTTGACTAATGTGTACTGTGACTGCCAACAACTACCAGGTGTGGTAACTACAGTCCAGTATGGTTGACTAATGTGTACTGTGACTGCCAACAACTACCAGGTGTGGTAAGTACAGTCCAGTATGGTTGACTAATGTGCATTGTGACTACCAACAACTACCTGGTGTGGTAAGTAGAGTTCAGTGTGGTTGACTAATGTGCACTGTGACTACCAACAACTACCAGGTGTGGTAAGCACAGTTCAGTATGGTTGACTAATGTGTGCTGTGACTGCAAACAACTACCAGGTGTGGTAAGCACAGTTCAGTATGGTTGACTAATGTGCACTGTGACTGCCAACAACTACCAGGTGTGGTAAGTACAGTTCAGTATGCTTGACTAATGTGCACTGTGACTGCCAACAACTGCCTGGTGTGGTAAGCACAGTTCAGTATGGTTGACTAATGTGCACTGTGACTACCAACAACTACCAGGTGTGATAAGCACAGTTCAGTATGGTTGACTAATGTGCACTGTGACTGCCAACAAACTACCAGGTCTGGTAAGCACATGTCAGTATGGTTGACTAATGTGCACTGTGACTGCCAACAACTACCAGGTGTGGTAAGTACAGTCCAGTATGGTTGACTAATGTGTACTGTGACTACCAACAACTACCAGGTGTGGTAAGCACATTTCAGTATTGTTGACTAATGTGCACTGTGACTGCCAACAACTACCAGGTGTGGTAAGTACAGTCCAGTATGGTTGACTAATGTGCACTGTGACTACCAACAACTACCTGGTGTGGTAAGTACAGTTCAGTATGGTTGACTAATGTGCACTGTGACTACCAACAACTACCAGGTGTGGTAAGCACAGTTCAGTATGGTTGACTAATGTGTGCTGTGACTGTCAACAACTACCAGGTGTGGTAAGCACAGTTCAGTATGGTTGACTAATGTGCACTGTGACTGCCAACAACTACCAGGTGTGGTAAGTACAGTTCAGTATGGTTGACTAATGTGCACTGTGACTGCCAACAACTACCTGGTGTGGTAAGCACAGTTCAGTATGGTTGACTAATGTGCACTGTGACTGCCAACAACTACCAGGTGTGGTAAGCACAGTTCAGTATGGTTTACTAATGTGCACTGTGACTGCCAACAACTACCAGGTGTGGTAAGCACAGTTCAGTATGTTTGACTAATGTGCACTGTGACTGCCAACAACTACCAGGTGTGGTAAGTACAGTTCAGTATGGTTGACTAATGTGCACTGTGACTGCCAACACTACCTGGTGTGGTCAGCACAGTTCAGTATGGTTGACTAATGTGCACTGTGACTGCCAACAACTACCAGGTGTGGTAAGCACAGTTCAGTATGGTTGACTAATGTGCACTGTGACTGCCAACAACTACCAGGTGTGGTAAGCACAGTTCAGTATGGTTGACTCATGTGCACTGTGACTGCCAACAACTACCAGGTGTGGTAAGCACAGTTCAGTATGGTTGACTAATGTGCACTGTGACTGCCAACAACTACCAGGTGTGGTAAGCACAGTTCAGTATGGTTGACTAATGTGCACTGTGACTGCCAACAACTACCTGGTGTGGTAAACTCAGTTCAGTATGGTTGACTAATGTGTACTTTGACTGCCAACAACTACCAGGTGTGGTAAATACAGTTCAGTATGGCTGACTAATGTGTGCTGTGACTGCCAACAACTACCAGGTGTGGTAAGCACAGTTCAGTATGGTTGACTAATGTGCACTGTGACTGCCAACAACTACCAGGTGTGGTAAGTACAGTTCAGTATGATTGACTAATGTGCACTGTGACTGCCAACAACTACCTGGTGTGGTAAGCACAGTTCAGTATGGTTGACTAATGTGCACTGTGACTGCCAACAACTACCAGGTGTGGTAAGCACAGTTCAGTATGGTTTACTAATGTGCACTGTGACTGCCAACAACTACCAGGTGTGGTAAGCACAGTTCAGTATGTTTGACTAATGTGCACTGTGACTGCCAACAACTACCAGGTGTGGTAAGTACAGTTCAGTATGGTTGACTAATGTGCACTGTGACTGCCAACAACTACCTGGTGTGGTCAGCACAGTTCAGTATGGTTGACTAATGTGCACTGTGACTGCCAACAACTACCAGGTGTGGTAAGCACAGTTCAGTATGGTTGACTAATGTGCACTGTGACTGCCAGCAACTACCAGGTGTGGTAAGCACAGTTCAGTATGGTTGACTCATGTGCACTGTGACTGCCAACAACTACCAGGTGTGGTAAGCACAGTTCAGTATGGTTGACTAATGTGCACTGTGACTGCCAACAACTACCAGGTGTGGTAAGCACAGTTCAGTATGGTTGACTAATGTGCACTGTGACTGCCAACAACTACCTGGTGTGGTAAACTCAGTTCAGTATGGTTGACTAATGTGTACTTTGACTGCCAACAACTACCAGGTGTGGTAAATACAGTTCAGTATGGCTGACTAATGTGTACTGTGACTGCCAACAACTACCAGGTGTGGTAAGTTCATTTCAAAGCTTTCAGATTCTGTGTGACTTCTGTATCTGCCAAAACTTTTTTGTTGACTTAATGTGTCTTCAAGATAAAACAAATTTGTAATTTTAGTACATAATTGGAACATATTTATGCTGTTGACCCTGAAGGTTTTACTGGGCCTGCCGCACGTCTTTGTAGACTCTTTAGTGACTAGAATATAGTTTTTAAAATATCAAAGTTTTTCCAATTTCCATGGTTGTTTAACTGGTATTTTGTACCAGTCATTTTCATTCATACTTAATAAATTTCTGTGGAACTATAGCTCAGACAGATTGACCTGACACTGACCTTTATGCATGAATATATAACAAATCTGTTACAATAAATATATTAGTTTTCATGCTGGAATTGTGTACAATCAGTCTAAGCGTATTTCACCGAAAATACATTCCTGGTATCATTAAACGTGTGAAACATGCGCAGGAACAAAACCAGGCAATTATATAGGAAATAATTCAAGCACCTTTTATCGGCTGTAGAGTTCATAAGTGTCAGGAACAAAACCAGGCAATTATATAGGAAATAATTCCAGCACCTTTTATCGGCTGCAGAGTTCATAAGTGTCAGGAACAAAACCAGGCACTTATATAGGAAATAATTCCAGCACCTTTTATCGGCTGTAGAGGTCATAAGTGTCAGGTTACTGTGCCTGAGCTGTATCTGTAATAAATTTTAGGAGTATTATAGATCTGATGCAAATAAATTCATTATTCACTATTCCAAATTCCCAGTTTTACAGTATTATATTCTGTGTTTGAAAGTCAATAGATTGAGTATACATTTCTTACAAAGTACATAATTTAAAAAAAAAAGTAGAACATGTTAACTTTTTCATTTTTAGGCTTTTGACCCGCATCCAGTGTTAGAGGTAATGGAAACAATGATAGCAGTGACCTTTCATGAATTCAGTCTGGTTGTCAAGGCAACCACTACCAACCTAGAGTTGCTGCCCCTGCTGCAGCTGGTTAGCTCCCTGCAAATGTCCCTGTTGTCATGGTGCTGGGGTCAGATGACGGAGGTGTCTGAGAAATCAGACAAGGACAAGGTCATGCATACTGCATCAAGCTGTAAGTTGTCCTAACCATGATCACTAAATAATCTGGGCCCTAATTCTCAAAACTTTACCAGACAATAAGGCTAACAGCATTTACAATTTTGATGAAGTTTTTGACGTAAATTAAAGGTTACACTTTTAAGCTGTGAGTTTGTTCCAAAGCAAAAAAATGCTGTCAGCTTAATTAGCTGTTAACAATTTGAGCAACTGGGCCCAGATTTACAAGATTTGATTGACAATGCATTTAGCCATTCAGAAAGCCAGGTGTTCATTGTTTGATGGGGGTGTCTCGTAAAAACGTTTGTATGCTGTTAATGGTGTTTGTTGGTGATTGACCTGTGTAGGTGTGGTTATAATCCAGTAGTGATCCATCATAATGCTCTCATCTATAAAAATAAGTGTGTGTATTGACTAATGATTATTAATTTCAAGTAAAAGTGTCAAACTACATTTTTCACATTCAGAAATGTTTGGCATTCTTTCTGTTCTATTTATTTTCTGAGGTAATACACTGAAATCAATTCATTGTACACGCCTGGTGTACACCCTTCATTTGTCAAGTACATGTATGTTATGATTTTGTGTTCCTGTGCTTCTGCAGATGCCATCTTGGTTATGAAGAAGGCTGCTGAAGCCATTAAACTTCTGCAGATGATTGAAATTTACAAGCTGGTGAGTTACATGAAATTCAATCACTTTTTGCATGTGATGTCTATTATTGATTGCTGAAATATTTAAATCTTTGCAAGATGTTTATGTATCGGTACTGAAAATATCCACTTACATGTAGCATGATATGTCAAAGTCACTACCATATTGAAAAAGTCATATATATTATATTCTGACTAAGGAGAGTTATTAAACATTAATTGTTTTACCAGGTATGTACATGTATATAATTCGACAGAACATTGTGTTGTATGGGGTTGTTTGACTAAGCAACCTGTTGTATGATGCAATGTTATACCAGTCCCATTGTGTTTCATGATGTGATGTTATACCAGTCCCATTGTGTTTCATAATGTCATGGTTTACCAGTCCCATTGTGTTTCATAATGCTATGTTATACCAGTCCGATTGTGTTTCATGATGTGATGTTATACCAGTCCCATTGTGTTTCATGATGTGATCTTATACCAGTCCCATTGTGTTTTATGATGTGATGTTATACCAGTCCCATTGTGTTTCATAATGTCATGGTTTACCAGTCCCATTGCGTTTCATAATGTGATGTTGTACCAGTCCCATTGTGTTTCATAATGTGATGTTATACCAGTCCCATTGTGTTTCATGATGTGATGTTATACCAGTCCCATTGTGTTTCATGATGTGATGTTATACCAGTCCCATTGTGTTTCATGTGATGTTATACCAGTCCCATTGTGTTTTATGATATGATGTTATACCAGTCCCATTGTGTTTCATGATGTGATGTTATACCAGTGCCATTGTGTTTCATAACGTGATGGTTTACCAGTCCCATTGTGTTATAATGTGATGTTATACCAGTCCCATTGTGTTTCATGATGTGATGTTATACCAGTCCCATTGTGTTTCATGTGATGTTATACCAGTCCCATTGTGTTTTATGTGATGGTTTACCAGTCCCATTGTGTTTCATGATGTGATGTTATACCAGTCCCATTGTGTTTCATGATGTGATGTTATACCATTCCTATTGTGTTTCATGATGTGATGTTATACCAGTACCATTGTGTTTCATAATATGATGTTATACCAGTCCCATTGTGTTTTATGATGTGATGTTATACCAGTCCCATTGTGTTTCATGATGTGATGTTATACCAGTCCCATTGTGTTTCATGATGTGATATTATACAAGTCCCATTGTGTTTCATAATGTGATGTTATACCAGTCCCATTGTGTTTCATGATGTGATGTTATACCAGTCCCATTGTGTTTCATAATGTGATGTTATACCAGTCCCATTGTGTTTCATAATGTGATGTTATACCAGTCCCATTTTGTTTCATGATGTGATGTTATGCCAGTCCCATTGTGTTTCATGTGGCGATGTTATACCAGTCCCATTGTGTTTCATGTGATGTTATACCAGTCCCATTGTGTTTCACGATGTGATGTTATACCAGTCCCATTGTGTTTCATGATGTGATGTTATACCAGTCCCATTGTGTTTCATAATGTGGTGGTTTACCAGTCCCATTGTGTTTCATGATGTGATGTTATACCAGTCCCAGTGTGTTTCATGATGTGATGTTATAGCAGTCCTATTGTGTTTCATGATGTGATGTTATACCAGTCCCATTGTGTTTCATAATGTGATGTTATACCAGTCCCATTGTGTTTCATGATGTGATGTTATACCAGTCCCATTGTGTTTCATGATGTGATGTTATACCAGTTCCATTGTGTTTCATGATGTGATGTTATACCAGTACCATTGTGTTTCGTGATGTGATGTTATACCAGTACCATTTTGTTTCATGTGATGGTTAACCAATCCCATTGTGTTTCATGATGTGATGTAATACCATTCCCATTGTGTTTCATGATGTGATGTTATACCAGTACCATTGTGTTTCATGTAATGGTTTACCAGTCCCATTGTATTTCATGGGATGTTATACCAGCACCATTGTGTTTCATGATGTGAAGTTATACCAGTGCATTGTGTTTCATGATGCAATGTTATACCAGTCCCATTGTGTTTCATGATGTGATATTATACCAGTCCCATTGTGTTTCATGATGTGATGTTATACCAGTCCCATTGAGTTTCATAATGTGATGTTTTACAAGTCCCATTTTGTTTCATGATGTGATGTTATACCAGTCCCATTGTGTTTCATAATGTGATGTTATACCAGTCCCATTGTGTTTCATAATGTGATGTTATACCAGTCCCATTTTGTTTCATGATGTGATGTTATACCAGTCCCATTGTGTTTCATAATGTGATGTTATACCAGTCCCATTTTGTTTTATGTTGTGATGTTATACAAGTCCCATTGTGTTTCATGATGCGATGTTATACCAGTCCCATTGTGTTTCATGTGATGTTATACCAGTCCCAGTGTGTTTCATGATGTGATGTTATACCAGTCCCATTGTGTTTCATAATGTCGTGGTTTACCAGTCCCATTGTGTTTCATGATGTGATGTTATACCAGTTCCATTGTGTTTCATGATGTGATGTTATACCAGTACCATTGTGTTTCATGATGTGATGTTATACCAGTGCCATTGTGTTTCATAATGTGATGGTTTACCAGTCCCATTGTGTTTCATGATGTGATGTAATACCAGTCCCATTGTGTCATGCTGTGATGTTATACCAGTACCATTGTGTTTCATGTAATGGTTTACCAGTCCCATTGTGTTTCATGGGTTGTTATACCAGTCCCATTGTGTTTCATGATGTGATGTTATACCAGTCCCATTGTGTTTCATGATGTGATGTTATACCAGTCCCATTGAGTTTCATAATGTGATGTTATGCCAGTCCCATTTTGTTTCATGATGTGATGTTATACCGGTCCCATTGTGTTTCATGATGCGATTTTATACCAGTCCCATTGTGTTTCATGTGATGTTATACCAGTCCCATTGTGTTTCGTGATGTGATGTTATACCAGTCCCATTGTGTTTCACGATGTGATGTTATACCAGTGCCATTGTGTTTCATAATGTGATGGTTTACCAGTCCCATTGTGTTTCATGATGTGATGTTATACCAGTTCCATTGTGTTTCATGATGTGATGTTATACCAGTACCATTGTGTTTTATGATGTGATGTTATACCAGTACCATTTTGTTTCATGTGATGGTTTACCGGTCCCATTGTGTTTCATGATGTGATGTAATACAAGTCCCATTGTGTTTCATGATGTGATGTTATACCAGTACCATTGTGTTTCATGTGATGGTTTACCAGTCCCATTGTGTGTATGTAAAGTTATACCAGTACCTTTGTGTTTTATGATATGAAGTTATACCAGTGCATTGTGTTTCATGATGCAATGTTATGCCAGTGCCATTGTGTTTCATGATATGATGTTATATCAGTACCATTGTGTTTCATGATGTGATATTATACCAGTCCCATTGTGTTTCATGATGTGGTGTTATACCAGTCCCATTGTGTTTCATGATGTGGTGTTATAGCAGTCCCATTGTGTTTCATGATGTGGTGTTATATCAGTCCCATTGTGTTTCATGATGTGGTGTTATACCAGTCCCATTGTGTTTCATGATGTGATATTATACCAGTCACATTGTGTTTCATAATGTGATGGTTTACCATGTTTCCCTTGTGATTTCAGAAGGAGTTGATTGGCAAGCTGGACACATCCTTCCTTGGCACAGTTGTGAGACAGCTGGTGAGCACTTGCTGTTCTATCTTTGCTTTTTTATATGTCTTTAGATGCACTTTTGTCTTTAAAATTGTCTTACACCTGTTAATTTAATGTTTTGATATTAACAAATACAATGGACATTCCAGTCAGTGATATGTTTAGATCATCATATCTACAGAGGATTTGTAGTTTAAAGTGCCAAGTCTTGTTGTAAACTAAAGTTTAATATCCACATTTGTTGCACCTACAATAAGCTTTAACAAATTACTTTTCTTGACAAAATCGATGTAATAAGAACATGTGAATCGCAATTTAATATTGCATTATAGGTTTTGCACTACAGAATCACTTTTGTTGTTGTATTAGCTGCTTGACAAAATAAATGTGTTACAAGCATATGTCATGCATAAATATAAACTATAAATTATGTACAGTACAATAAAACATTTTATTATAGTTTTTGCACTGGAAAAGATCCATGTGTTCCAAGCATATTTCATCCATAAATTAACTATGAACTATGTAAAGCACAATAAAACATTGTATTATAGTTTTTTGAGCAGAAACAAACATATCTCTTTTTGTGTCGCCTGAGAAGGCGACATATAGGGGTTACTTTGGCGTCAGCATCCCCTTTAGTTTGTGCAGACAATAGCTTGAAAAGTTTTTGTGCAATCATTATGAAACTTTAGGGAAGTGTTAGTAGGCATAAAAGGAAGGTTAAGTTCGGTTTGGCAAAAAATAATAAACTGTTTACTATGAACAGCACAATAGGTCATTCTATTATCGTTTTTCCCTATAAAAATGCATATATATTTATATATGCAGTTGCTGGTGCTGACATACCTGTCTACACAGCTGAGCTCTGCAACTCGAGTCGCCCTACTGAAGCATCTCCAGCCACTCAATCAGGAGCTCTGGAAACTGTCCACCCTGCTGCCCGATACCTTCCCCACGGTAGGTCATCACAAAATAACTAATACTGCTCGATCTTTTTCTAACCGTATGTCATCACAACAGGTAAAAATTGGGAAGGTAAAAATGTATTCTTATTAGGTATAACTAAGTTACTGTTCACGGTATTTGCAACATAAATGCAGCATTAATGAGACTTGTTCACAGATTGACAAATTGACAAATAAAATTTTTTTGTCATAGATCACAAAAGAACTATACATTATATATAAACAAGGGAAATGACACTACTGACGAAGAAATATATAGGAAATCATGTTTCTTTTATGAAAAATCATCAAATGAAATGGATAAAATTATAAAGGGTTTGTAATGCTTTTCATTGGTATTTTGGAAAACACGTGTCACTAAGCGTTAAAAATTCATTACTCTGAAAGTAAGTCCGAATGGCTGAGTGTTTAGCGCGACAGATTTTTTATCCTGGCGGACGTGGTTTGAGTCCTGGCAAAGGCAAGTTTTGTAAAAAAAATAATCTTTATTTCATATTTGTTTTGGGAAAGTCCAACTGCTTCAGTTTTGGCAGTAATCCCAAAATGATGATTGTAGTTGTTGTGTTGCTCAAGGAGAATATCCTAAAAATGTACTGACCACATCAGTGTGGTTTATATTTGCCAGATTGACAGCGAGCACTGGTCACACATGCAGACGGAGGACATCGTGTTGAGGACGTGGGAGGTGGAGTCCTCGCACAACTACGAGAACAACATGCACTTCAGCCAGGCCTTCACGTGTCCGGGTGCCACCAAGTTCATAGTAGAGTTTGACCCGCGCTGTGAGACTGAGAGAAGGTACGAATTATGTTTGTGTGAGCCATTGGTGGAATTTACTTTCGTGAATATTTTAGGCCATCTTCAGGCCCTGTGTCCACAAAGGACTAACGGCAGTCTTAGCTGATTTTGATGTTCTAGCTCAAATTAGCTAAATCTCATAGCGCAAATGAGCTAAATCTAAAAATTGTTTTCAAAATCATTTAGTTAATATGAAATGTGTATTAGTTTTAATTTAAATATTCATATCAGATAACAGTTGTACCTTGAAAGTAGTTCCAAATTATGTTAAATATACATTTGATAAATAATAAAAATTGATCCAGATTTTTAGTGATCGAACACCATTTTTGAGCCTGATCCTGAAATATCTGGCTCAAGTTCATATTGAACCTGAAAATCAACCTGATATGATAACCTGATGTGTCTTTGTGCAGGTATGATTACCTGATGTGTCTTTATGCAGGTATGATTACCTGATGTGTCCTTGTGCAGGTATGATTACCTGATGTGTCTTTGTGCAGGTATGATTACCTGATGTGTCTTTATGCATGTATGATTACCTGATGTGTCTTTATGCAGGTATGATTACCTGATGTGTCTGTATGCAGGTATGATTACCTGACGTGTCTTTATGCAGGTATGATTACCTGATGTGTCTGTATGCAGGTATGATTACCTGACGTGTCTTTATGCAGGTATGATTACCTGACGTTCACGGATGCGAAGGGCCAGCAGATGAAGTTTGACCAGGCAGTGGGCAATCCCAAGTGGCCAAAGACGATTCAATTCCAGGGCCCTCATGTTCACTTCCTCTTCCATTCTGATAGCAGCAACAACGAGTGGGGATACAAGTTCAAGGTATGTTTTCTTGATGACATTCATACCCATGTGCTGTTGGTTACATTTCATTGAATAATTACGTTTTTTAGAAAAAAAATTCTGTTCATAAAAATAGACAGCAATATCTTCAGATACTTTCAAAAACATTCAAAAGAAAGTTTCAAAATTGCTTATGGAATGTTCAGCTCTGAATTCTACTTGCATCATTTTCAGACTACAATTAAACAAGAGGAATAGTTTTCCAGTTTGTGTACTTTCTAAACTAACTTTGATAACTCAAATACATTGCAACAGCTATTTCTTTAGCTTGATTATGTCATTACTTAAGGCATGTTGAGAAACATTTCAAGTCTGTTTCCTGGGTCAAATCAGTACTTGGTGTCTGTAGGGATCAAACTCATGATCACCCAGTCACGCGGTGGACTGCATATCTATATAACCACAGCATCTCTTACAGACCCTGTTTTGTTGATGTAGAAAATAGAGAATACTAGATTAGTGTTAATTATTGATAAGTTAATTATCAAGGCTTAGAAAACCTTAACCATACGCCTTGGCGAGTGGTTAAAATTTTTGTGCTGAGACAAAAAACAATTATTCAACACCATCAAGTGTTCTATTTATCCGATCATTTTCTGTCTTTGTTTTGAAAATAAATGAAATAAAACATGATAAATAACACGAAAAACATCAAATGATGTCACAAAAATCAACAAAATGATGCCATTAGACTGTGCAGTTTTGAAATAAAGGAAAGTTTATTCAATGGGGATTTTATTTCCTTAGTGCATGTACAATGATGGATCAAAATCTTGTTGGCATGCATACTTCCTTATCCCCAGGTGACAGCAAGAGGAAGCCCAGACATGCCCCTGTACTGGACCTATGACCTGCAGCTTTGCCTCGTCAAGTTGATGGGGCACTTGTGTGGCTCCACCCTCAATGCAAATCCTGGTAAACAACGTTTAAACTTGCATGTTTTGAAGAAAAAGATCTGCAGTTCAGTTTCAATAACCAGGGTGGACAGAATTATCTAGATATTGTGGGGTACATATTCAAATACCTTATTTTTGTTCTGATTAATAGTCAGATATGGAAGATTAGTTGTACATGTGTAATTCATAAATGTCTATCTACTAATAGAAATATACTTCAACTGACGGTGATATCTTTTTTCACAGCTAGTCATACACATATATTTCTGCAGACTGTGTAAATATGTAATTATGTATCTCCGAGGACTGCAATAATTTATATATAACACGACACATTATGACACATATTTCCACAGACTGTGATACATTTCTGTTGACTGTGATATATATTTCCACAGACCATGATAACACTTCCACAGACTTTGATATGCATTTCCACAGAGCGTGATACATTTACACAGATTGAGATTTACTCCCATTTCCACAGATTGAGATTTACTCCTATTTCTACAGACTGTAATAAACATTTCCACAGACTGTGACACATTTCCACAGAATGAGTTACACATTTCCACAGATTGTGTTACATTTCCACAGACTAAGGTACATATTTCCACGGTGGTTATACATTACCACAGACTGAGGTAGATATTTCTACAGACTGACATATTTCCACAGACTGAGGTAAAACTTTCCACAGACTGAGGTACATACTTCAACAGACTATGATACATATTTCCGCAGACTATGTTATATATTTCACAGACTGATATACCTATTTCCACTGCAGTTATTGCCAAGGACCAGTTGATGGAGGTGGAGGATTCCACGGAGCTGGACATCCTACGCAGTGAGTTGTGGGCAACACTATTCCGCGGGGGATTCATGATCGGCAAACTGCAGAGGTCACTCTCCGGACGATATGTAAGTGGCATTGTATGGTTTCATAGAAGAACAATAGTTTAAACATATCTATTAAGATAAAATAGATAGATCATTTCATACATGCAATATGTAGCTGACAAGTATTTACAAATAATACTCCTTTTACTCCAGAAAAAAAATGCTTATCAGATATATCAGTTACTATCATCTTACATGTTACATGGGAGTGAACGTATTTGGCACCGAGTAATTTTTAAGTGAGAAACTTGAACCGAGTAATCAATATGGCCGTCTAAAAGCACATTTTATTGGACATTTTAAGATTTGTTAAGCACATTTAAATGTGCCTTTTGTGTGGTCCTGGGATTTGACTACACTAGTTTTTTTCATTTCATTTTCGTAGTTGCTAGAATATAAAAGTTATTGAAGTCATTATGAACCGTGGCGGTTGTTTATGTTTTTGAAAACGGTTTATTTTCAGTTTCTGAGTTGTTTAAGAGACTATAAGAGGTTGCTGCATATAGTTTCGATGTTCTCATATGGAAAATAACCACATTTAGACTTTGTTTTGCATTTGCACCACATCTGGGGCTTATACGGCCGAAAACAAACTGGTTTATGCACATTTTGGCTTTGAGTAATAGGTTTATGCCCGTGTGTGCACAGAGTAATTTATGTATGAATGTAAATATACGGACATATTCATAATTTTTTTTAAGTTTTACAAATTAAGACAGTATATTATTATGCCACCCTTCGAAGAAGTGGGGGTATATTGCTTTGCACCTGTCCGTCGGTCGGTCGGTCTGTCGGTCGTACGGTCGGTCTGTCCGTAGACCATTTCGTTTCCGCACGATATCTAGAGAACGCTTTGACCTACAATCATGAAAGTTGGTATGCTGGTTACTTAGGAGGAAAGGAAGACACCTATAAATTTTGAGGTCAACAGGTCAAAGGTCAAGGTGACCGTTTCTAAAAGTAGGAAAACGGTTTCCGCACAATAACTTGAGAACGCATCAAGATATTTTAATGAAACTTCATACATAGATACCATATATCGAGACATCGCTTGGGATAGCATATTTAAAAAAATTCTTTACAATTGCACATATTCACCACTTGGCTGCAAGCGGGGGGGGCATACATGTTTTACAAACATCTCTTGTTTTTGTTTTTTCTGTTCAATATTAGTGTAAACAAATATACCATTTTCAACGTTACAAATACAATTTAGGTAAATATTTTCTCAAAACCAGTAGTCCATTTTTACAGATTATGTTAACAAGTACCATATTTGAAAAAAACATAAATCAAATGTCATTTTGAACTATGTGCAAGTGTATCCCGATTTGATGGTGAAAAGAATGGAAGAACCCTTTTTTTTATACATGGCTTTTTATGCTCCTGGCATCTTGATGCAGGAGGCATATAGTGATCGTCCTGTCCGTCCTTATGTCCGTCTGTCCTTCCTTCCGTGACAAGGTCAAGTAGATTTTACCTTTTCATCTAGCACCAACACCGCTTACTACAACACTTTGATACTTACACAGTTGTTGCTTATGACCATTCCCTATCCACCCATATCACCCAACCTTATTTTGACCTTGACCTAATTTGGACTTTTAATAATTCAAAAGTGCCATTTCTTGGTTAACTAGATTTTACTGTTTCGTCTAGCACCAACACCGCTTACTACCACACTTAGATATTTTCACAGTTCTTGCTTATGACCATCCCCAATCCACCCATGTCACCCAACTTTACTTTGACTTTGACCTTGAACTAATTTGGACTTATAATAATTCAAAAGTGCCATTTCTTGGTTAACTAGTTTTTACCATTTCGTCTAGCACCAACACCGTTTACTACAACACTTGGATATTTACACAGTTTTTACTTATGACCGTTCCCAATCCACCCATATCACCCAATCTCACTTTGACCTTGACCTTCATCTAATTTGCACTGAGAAACGGGCTACCCAGCACCAACCAGGGGCATGTCTGTTTATCAAACAAAGAATCTTGTTTTCCTTATATACATGTAGTTGAGGCCTGTAAAAGGCTACTTCACAGTTCTAATTATATAACATTTTTTCACAAGTGTGGAATAAAACTTCACAGATCAGATGGATATCCAAGTTTAAAGGTTCACTTTAAAATAGTATTTTCATACCAGATTCATTGATTATTGATTTATAATTTATATGTAAACAAAACATAAGTTTTATTGAAATAAAACAAATATCATCAGATATTTTGTAAATACAATGTTGATTTTAAATGTTTGGGTCACAATAAAAACCAATACTGTGCTTACATTTTTCACAATTTACCATTTTATCGCGCTTATATTTCACAAAACGAAAAAGCCCAGACTTTTTCACAATGGTTGGCAAAAAGGTCCTGTAAATATAGATTTTGCACGTGTGAATACTCTGACGCGCTTAGCTCTAGGTCGGGTGAAAAACAAACACGTTTTGTAACATGGACAATTGTATATAATTCATATATAAAATGAGAACAGAAACAATATTATTTTTTCATAATATGCAAAACAATCAAACTTCGAGAGTATCTTCACGTTTATTACTATTACACATGGGCATAAACCTATTACTGGAAGCCAAAATGTGCATAAACCAGTTTGTTTTCGGCTGTATAACCCCCAGATGGTGCAAATGCAAAACAAAGTCTAAATATGATTATTTTCCATATTAAAACATCGAAACTAAATACAACAACCTCTTATACCATCTTTTAAGCAACTCAGAACAGTGTTTTTTTAGGGCCAATTCCCCTGCTTAAAAAGTGTATATTGTTCCCCTATATATACCTTAAAATTCCCCTAAGAATGTAAGCTTTATTTAAAAAAACCTTGACCAAAATTGGACAAAAATTGACTAAGATAGAGGAATTTTCGTAAACAATCCCACCAATTTGTTTATCGAACCAATTTTGTGCATAATCTAAGGTATCATTTGTAGCAAAACAATTGATTTATGTTTTTAGAAAAAGTAGAATATAAAAATGTTATAATGCTTGTCTACAAAAAACAAAGGTGAAAAAAAACTGCAGAAACTGAATAAACCGTTGTAAACAACCATCGCGGTTCATGATGACTTCAATAACCTTTTTTTTGTAGCATGTACATGTACGAAGCTGAAATTAAAAAACGAGCGTAGTTTGATCACAGGACGACACAATACGCACGTTTAAATCTTCCAAAATAATATATAAAACCACTTACCAGCTTAACGAATCTTCAAATGTCCAATAAAATGTGCTTTTAGACGGCCATATTGATTACTCGATGCAAATGTCTCACATAAAAATTACTTGGTGCCAAATATGTTAACCCCCTTGTGTTTGGTATTTGTTTTATAATGTTTTTCCAATAAAACATAAATTTAAGTGACTTTGTAAGTGATTTGTGTGAATTACAAAAATGCATATACCTTTTACAAGTAATTTGTACATTATCACTAGAAAGCAACATTTGTCGAAAGTCGACCGTTGAAAGGTCAAAGTCTCTTAATTCTAAACAATTCTCAATAACATACAACTTATCTGACTTAAAAGTATTTACATGTAGGTTATGTATATGAGGCATGTTGTTGAAAAAAAACGGCATGTGCGTAATGTGTCGTCCTGGATTAGCCTCTGCAGTCTGCACAGGCAGATCTGGGACGACACTTTCTGCTTACATATGATTTATGTTTATTATAGAGTTCCTTGAAACAGAAAGTACCATTAAAGCGGAAAGTGTCGTCCTGGATTAGCCTGTGCGGACAGGCTGATCCAGGATGACACTTTACACAGATGCATCAAGACCGGGTTTCCCACGACACCCCTCATATATTCTCTGTTGAGCTATAATGTAAACATATTCCTTCAGGCCTCTGAAGACTCCACTGAAGCCATGGAGTTCCTGCTGGAGATGATAGATGGCAAATACAAGACTAAAGAATTTCTTGCTAGGTAGTCTTTTGCTTGTATGTAATCCACAGACTACCTAGGCCCCCCAAAAAATTGTGTGTTTCGGGCAACAGTCTCAAAAAAGTTAGGTAGGGTCATATTGAAGGGGTTTTTTTTTACTTTTTTTTTAAAGACACATTTTGGTAAAAAAAAACATTGAAAATTATCTAAAATCTGATATCGCTAGGTAGAGTTGGATTGCCGGAAACTAAGAATTTGTTGGCCTACTGAAACATCATTTGGAACAGTGCATACATTAGCAATTGTCCTTTAGAATTGTCCAAGGAACTCGATTGTTGAAACCAATCTGCTTAGTACCTTAATATTCTCATTAAAGATTTATAGAAACACTTTAACTTTGCACTGGCCTGGCTGTACGTATTACAAATTTGTTTCATTTTTTCTGCCACTTACTGTAGTATCATTAATAGGATTGAAATTATTTGTAATAGTGATATTAAGAACACATTTTTAAATTTTTAAACTATCTGATATTCTAATGAGAGCTCTATAGAAACCCTTCATTGCAAAATTTAGCTAGAGGTTAAGCTAAGTGTATTTTTTTTATCATTTTGCTTTTAGTTTTGTGGTAATTTCTATGTACAGTTTCTCGTTAGTATATCTTGGTAAAATTTACCTGACATGACCTATATGTGTTAAAATATACAAAAGTTATATGATAAATATATTAGTTAGATATTGCAACCATGTTTTTATGCCCCCGGCATCTTGATGTGGGAGGCAAATAGTGATTGTCCTGTCCGTCCGTCTGTCCGTCCGTGACAAGGTTAAGTAGATTTTACTGTTTCATGTAGCACCAACACCGCTTACTACAACACTTGGATACTTAACCAGCTGTTGCTTATGACCATTCCCTATTCACCCATAGCACCCAACCTCCCTTTGACTTTGACCTAATTTGCACTAAGAATAATTCAAATGGGCTGTTTCTTGGTTAACTAGATTTTACCGTTTCATCAAACACTTGGATATGGATACTTCCACAGTTGTTGCTTATGACCATCACCCAACCTCACTTTGACCTTGACCTAATTAAATTATTGGTTAACTAGATTTTACCGTTTCGTCTAGCACCAACACCACTTACTACAACACTTGGATATTTACACAGTTGTTACTTATGACCGTTCCCAATCCACCCATGTCACCCAACCTCACTTTGACCTTGACCTAATTTGGACTTTGAATAATTCAAATGGGCTATTTATTTGTTAACTTATTTTTACCGTTTTGTCACCCATATCACCCAACCATACTTTGACCTTGACCTAATTTAAAATAATTCAAATGGGCTGTACAGCACTAACCGGGGTATGTGTGTTTATGGAACACAGTGTCTTGTTCCGATTTACATTGCTGAAACGCAGTCATAATTTAAATGTTCATCAATAAACGAGGGACACTTAGTAATAAATGCTCTGACTAACCAATATAGATATAAAGGAAATCTTTTTAGAAAAATAGTTTAGCTAATGCAGTTCATGAGTATCAGGTAAATTTGGTCCTATCTATATGTATTTTTAACCTCCAGGTGTAAGGAACAGTGCAAGGTTCTGCCTATTGGAAGTGAGATGGTAGGAGAGGCAGTGCTGGCGGTGTTTGCTGCATTAGTCTGGCACACCCAGCAGCTTAGAGACGACCTAGAGAAATATGGTATGTAGAGAGTGAGCAAGTGTGCTAGGTATGGAGTGAGTTAGTGGTTAACATATGTACATGTTATTATTGTTCGTAAAGTTTATATTCAAAAGTTTTGTAATTTCAAAACTACATAAGTTATTTACTTGAAACTTGGAACTAACCTTTGTCATCAACTCCAGTGTCAGGGCCAACATTACCCATAACTCTGTTTTGTATTTTGACAGATTTTTTTTTTTTTTTTTTGCCGTTCTATTTGTTTTATTTTCCTCGTCAATAGGTGTGTGAGGGTCGAGGGCATCCCCCTCCACACCGTACATCATGCGTATTTATTAGAATTCAGCATGCATAACATAGAATATTACATTGTAGACAAGTGCTCACAAGTACATAATAAGAAAAAATTATAATTGCGTAAATAGCAATATCCAAAATGATACATATTGAACTTATCAATATACAGAATGGATAAACTATGTAAATCACATTGTTTTACCGAAACAGACTTAACAAAATGTCCCATTCTTTATTTGTAGTTATTGAGTTAGAATCTAAATTGCAGAAGTTCATTTCCTTCAAAATATGATACTGGATAGAAAAATATGATTTTGCCGCGATAATGGTAGGTAATGTTTGATTAATTTTACAATTATAAATAAACCTTTTAGTAAGAAGGAATGTAAGATTAAGAGGACCACTTGAGTTTTTATGTCCTAACATAAACGAAGGCGCATTTATGAAGTCAGCGAATACCTCAAAACCTTCAAACAAATCAGCAATAAATTTTTTAACATGTTTACATTCCCAAAAAATGTGCTCAATTGTTTCCGGCATATTATGACAGAAAGAGCATTCAGCTGACGATTTATAATTGATTTTATACAAAAAATAATTGGTACCAATAATTCGGTGTGTGATTCTATACTGAAACCACTGTAGAGTAGAATCTTTGGTTATACAAAATGGCATTCTAAAAATATGGTTCCAGTCTTTTAATTCAATATTTTCAAAAATGCTCGTCCATTTTGACATACAGACTGGTAAAGTTTCATTTGTTTTAACAATATTGTACATGGGTTGAGTACCTTTTGGATATTTTAAAATGGATATCACTTGAAGGGGAACAAAAGGCTTAACAAAGTCAAGATAGTTAAAATCTGCAATCGTGTTCATAGCAGATGTTTCATCAAACAAACCATTTTTCTTCAAGTATTTAGTTATGACATTAGTAATACCTATATAATGCAAGTAGTTTGGATAGAAATTATATCTGTTACACAGTTCTTCATAACCATAAAATTCTAACCTATCGTATTTCTTGATCAAATCGCCAATAAAATGCACGCCATTTTCAAACCATGTTTTGAGGAAAACACTTTTATTACCAATTGTTATATCAGAATTATAGAATATTGGGGTTTGTAATATGTATTTTATATTTAATGATTCTGCTTTGCGGAAATCAACAAACGATTTTAAAGTGTCCTTCCAAAAAGCATTGTCCGTTCTATTTATAAGGTTTTCAGGATAATGAACACCACAGTTGTAAAGTTTTTGGGTGTCTATAGTCATTTTTACAATATTGATCCATTTACCATTTCCTGTGATGATCCTTCGGATCCAAGAACACTTCAGTGCAATTATAAATGAAAAAATGTCAACCATAGTAAGACCTCCTTCAGTATATTCTTTAATAAGTACATTTTTGTTAATTTTTGAAATTCCATTCCACACAAAGTTAAAAAAAAGATCATTTAGCTCTACCAATATTTTATGTGGTGGATTGGGAAGTGAAACAAACAAATGATTAAGCACTGGCAAAGCAATCGTTTTTATTACTTCTATCCTTCCAATTGGCGTTAATATCCTTCTGGACCAGTTTTTAAGCAGCGTTCTAATTCTGGACAATTTATCCTTATAATTAAGATCGATCATCTTGTCAAGATCGACGTGAAATGTTAAACCAAGCATATCAAAAGTATGTTGGTTCCATTTTAACTTCCATCTAGTTTTTATGCTTTCGGAACTGAATTTATGCTTCCCTATCCAAACTATTTTGGTTTTGACAGATTTATGCCCCTTTTTCACTTAGATTTTCGGTTAAAGTTTATATTGAACAGTTTTGTAACTTCAATACTACATAAGTTACTCACTTGAAACTTGGAACTAACCTTTGTCATCAACTCCAGTATCAAGGGCAACATTCCCCATAACTCTGTTTTGTATTTGACAGAGTTATGCCCCTTTGTCACATAGATTTTCTGGTTAAAGTTAATATTCAAAAGTTTTGTAACTTCAGTACTACAAAAGCTATTCACTTGAAACTTTGAATATACCGTTGTCATCAACTCCAGTATCAGGGTGAACATTCCCCATAACTCTATTTTGTATTTTGATAGAGTTATGTCCCTTTTTCACATAGATTTTCTTGTTAAAGTTTATATTCAAAAGTTTTTTAACTTCAAAACTACATAAGTTATTCACTTGAAACTTGGAACTAACCTTTGTCATCAACTCTAGTATCAGGGGCAACATTACCCATATCTCTGTTTTGTATTTTGAAAGAGTTAGTCCACTTTTTACATTGACTTTGTGGTTAAAGTTTTTGTTCCACAAATGTATAAACTATACAAGGCTTCACTTAAAAATATTGTATTTTAACTAATGTATGCCCCTTTCACTATCCAAAATATGTACCAACTGAAATACTTCGAATAGTCGAGCGCGCTGTCCTCTGACAGCTCTTGTTTGTTCACCTGGCTAGAAAAATCACTGGAGACTCTCCAGCCTCCGTTGTCGGTAGCCACTTGACTCTATATGTCACATTTTTTAATCAGATTACCATGAGATCATTGTCAGAATGTTGTCTTCAGCTAATGTATGGTGATTCCGGTGAGTCATGTTGGGTCAAAAACTAGTTCACTTGGTCACATTGAACAAAAACGTGTTTATGCCCTAGGATCCACATTTATCATCAGATAATGTTTAAACATGGCCAGAATTGTTCTCTATGAACTCTAGGTTTTGGTAAAATTTGGGTCATCTGCAGTTAAAAACTAGGTCTCTAGGGCAATTAACTTAATTCATGTTTTTTTAACTTTTTAAATGACGTTCAATGACTAGCAGCTTCAAGGTCCATAATTATGCCTCCCTTCGAAGAAGTGGGGGTATCTTGCTTTGCACCTGTCCGTCGGTCGGTCGATCTGACGGTCGGTCGGTCGGATGGTCGGTCTGTCCGTAGACCATTTAATTTCCGCACGATATCTAGAGAACGCTTTGACTTACGATCATGAATGTTTGTATGCTGGTTACTTGGGAGGAAAGGAAGACGCCTATACATTTGAGGCCAATAGGTCATAGCTCAAGGTCACCGTTGCTAAAAATACAAAAACGGTTTCCGCTCAATAACTTGAGAACGCATCGAGATATTTTTATTGAAACTTCATACATAGATACCTTATATCGAAAACCCACTTGGAATTGCATATGGGGTGGATGGGGTCAAGGTCAAGATCACCATTACTAAAAATAGAAAAATGGTTTCCGCTCAATAACTTGAGAACGCATCGAGATATTTTAATGAAACTTCATACATATATACCTTATATCGAGACTTCGCTTGGGATTGCATATGGGGTGGGTGGGGTCAAGGTCACCATTACTAAAAATAGAAAAACGGTTTCCGCTCAATAACTTTAGAATCCATAAAGATATTTTAATGACACTTCATACGTAGATACCATATATCAAGACCTCGCTTGGGATTGCATATGGGGTGGGCATGGTCAAGGTCAAGGTGACAGTTACTAAAAATAGAAATTGGTTTCCGCTTAATAACTTGAGAACGCATCAAGATATTTTAATGAAACTTCATACATAGATATCTTATATTGAGACCTCTCTTGAGATTGCATATGTGGTGGGTGGGGTCAAGGTCAAGGTCACCATTACTAAAAATAGAAAAACGCTTTTCGCTCAATAACTTGACAAGCATTGAGATATTTTAATAAAACTTGATACATAGATACCTTATATTGAGACCTCGCTTGGGATTGCATATAAAAAAAAATTCTTAACAATTGCACATATTCACAACTTTGCTGCAAGTTGGGGGGCATACATGTTTTACAAACATCTCTCATATGGGGTGGGTGGGGTCAAGGTCACCATTACTAAAAATAGAAAAATGGTTTCCGCTCAATAACTTGAGAATGCATCGAGATATTTTACTGAAACTTCATACATAGATACCATATACCTGCATATTAAAAAAATTTCTTAACAATTGCACATATTCACAACTTGGCTGCAAGTTGGGGGGCATACATGTTTTACAAACATCTCTTGTTCTGACCTGCAGTTTAGCAGAATTATGCCCCTTTTTGTACTTAAAAAATTCAGGTTAAGGTTAGCGTGCAAGTACATATCTCTGTAACTACTACAGATATTCAATTGAAACTTATATAAGGTCATTGGCCAAGGCCCATTACTGTGACCAGCATTTTAGCAGAATTATGCCCCTGTTTTGTACTGAAAAAGACCCATAACTCTGACAAAGCGGTTTGAATAGTCGAGCATGCTGTCCTGAGACATCCCTTGTTCTCTGATTAGGTTGAAACTTTGTCACAATGTTAACCTTAATGAAATCTGAATACAGTTTGAATATGGTTCAGGTCGGTTTAAAAACTAGGTCACTAGGTCAAATAAAATAAAAATAACATTTTGCACTCTAGGAGCAATATTTTTCATTAGATCAGGTTGATACTTTGTCAGATTGTTTGTCTCCATAAAATCTAGGTTCAGATAAAATATGGGTCATCTACATTTAAAAACTAGGTCTCTATATCAAATTATGTAACCAGCTTCTTTACTCTTTTAGACATATTTTTTCATTACATTAGGTTAGAACTAGTCAGATTGTAGTCATCCATGAATCTATGTTATGGTAAAATATTGGTCATCTGAGATAAAAATGACATAAATACCTATTGACCGACTTATAAGTTGTTTGTGTCATGTCTTATCACATCACGCTACTGAACCAGGTGAATGGTATAGGGCCATATAGGGCCATCTTGGCCCTCGTGTTAAAAAATTATGCCTGTGTGATTTCCTACCCAAAACAGTATTTACTCATTTATTTTCTGTCTCAAATCTCTGGCACCTTAAAAATCCAAAGTTTAGCCATCTTTGTTTTCCTTCAGTGTTGGGAGGCATGGAGGGGGCTATATCGGACGGTCTCATTCAAGCCTATAACACAGCTGAGAGCATGAGGACCACTCTGGTGCAGCAGAGGCAGAAACTCGCAGCGGAAAGTCAGACTGGAGACGTGGAGGAGAAAAGTGATCCTGGTAGGCTTTCACATAATTTTCAGTCCATTTCAGTTTGGTTTATTATCAGTTAGTGTGGTATTTGTGTTTACTGATGGTTTTTCCCATTTCAGTTAATTGATGATGATGATAATAATATATTGCAAGTTTAAATAAAGATCCTTTTCTGCAATATTTTATTCTTAGGAATGTTGTGTTAACATATGTACCTATTTTGAAATGTGTATATGCGGTATTTGTTGTCCTTATGTGCCATATATGGCATGGTTGGTAGAATAAATGTTTATCCATCTATACAGTCGACTCCTGATGGCTCAGACTTGCTTGTCTCGAATTTCTCGTTGGCTGGAACTTTCTTCGCGGGACCGATTTTTCATTGTTATATATTCATATAAATTGTTGTCGTTCGGCTCGAATTTGTGAATGTCGAATTTTCTGATGGCTCAAAGAGTTTGTCACGGTCCCAGTCATGGTTTTCACACCTTAATTTGTTTGTTTGGCTCGAACTCGCTTCAGGTCGCATCAAGTCGCTAATCGATTAGATGCACTTGATTACTGTCAATCAAGTTCACATCTGTTGCAAACTTGTCATCGATACAATTGCTCAATGGTTTGAGTAAAGTATGACATTGATATTTTGCATCACCAATTGCTGAGCAATCTAGAGAAGGCCCCTGTATCCACCCTGAAGGGTTCAGCCGTAGGAAGTTAAGAGGACGAAACAAAAATTTAATGTAAAAAGTTACACTTAAAAGTACCAAGCCATTGTGGCTTACGTCTTATTGCTATTGTACATGAATATTTAGAATTTGTTAAATCAATGTTTGTATAAAATTCTATTATAAAATAATGTAAATAAAATATGTAAATAAATATTTTGTGTTTGTTAATTCATATGGATTTAATACTACGGATTTTAGGTTATCTGAATACTTTTCATTTGGAGATTTGAATCTGAAGCAGACAAATTTCCGCCTGTGGTAGTAAACAAACTCGGACTTCGTTTGGCTGGAAGTTTCGATGGCTCGAAGTTTTCTCGTCGGTCCCTGTAACTTTGAGCCATCGAGAGTCGACTGTATATTATCAGTTTGTGTTACAGTTGAGTTTTTCAAAGTTTTTTTCCACGGTTTATTTCCTGATATTATGCAAAAAATGTTACAAAACAAAACAAATGTTATAGCCATATCAAGTTTTATGAATACATGTATCTTGTTCTTGAAATGGGTTATTTTGTCCGATATGCACAAAGGAACATTTCAGGTTTTAATTGTTTGTATTTGGATGAATATTAATTTTCCGTCTGGTTTCAGTGATTATCTGCAAGGAGAAGGCCTTGTTTTTACTGAAGTTTTCTGGCCTGACCAAGACACAGATAAAACAGGAGGTATGTCAATCTTTTGACTTTTACATTCCACATGTACATAAAATACACACAGTAGCCTCTTTTCCTGTATATTCGGCCACTTAAGAGCTAAACTGCTTTTATACCCTAAATGAGCACAATTTCAACACCAGTGAGACTTTTATCTATAAATGTAAGGTCTGTCCTACTAAATAAAGGCCAGATAATATAGAGATCAGCCATTCACTTAGTTACTGACCAATTCTAGGAAGGCACCCTAGCAACCATGAATTTGTAAGATCTTTCCTATCATTTGGCTCAGTCTTCATTTTGATAAGAAAACACTAAAAAAAATTTACAATTTTGATATAATTCATTAGAAGCATTCTTTTTTAGACTAACACACACTAGCATACTGTTTAAAAATGAATGTTTACACAATTCTAGGCTTATGCACAAAGTGTGTTGTAATTTTTGGGAATTTCTTTTAATTATGGGGAATTTCTCAGACAAAATCTAAAATTCACAATCATTAAAATCAAAAACAATATTTATGTGATAGAATTGTCTCAATACAGATAGCTAACACAAGTTTTATAAGAAGTGGTAGTTAATTTCAATTATCTGGGGGTGGCCGAATCTATAGGAATGGCTGAATCTATAGGAATGGCTGAATCTATAGGAATGGCTGAATCTATAGGAATGGCTGAATCTATAGGAATGGCTGAATCTATAGGAATGGCTGAATCTATAGGAATGGCTGAATCTATAGGAATGGCCGAATCTATAGGAATGGCTGAATCTATAGGAAAGAAGGATATGTACTAAAAATGGGAACATTACATTGAAGACCAGCTTTGAAATTAAAATAATGTGGGAGCTTATAACGTTGACATAAAATTTAGGACCAGCTTAAACCTTCAAATAATGTGGGAACATGTTTTCGGATAAAAGAAGTTATAACTATCAAAGTTTAACCCAGATGTTTGAGTATTTGTTGAATTTGATAAATATGGTATTTATTAGGTTCTGCAGTTTCACCATTGTACCTTTATTGCACTTTCTTCATTCATCTGTTAAAAAAACTTTTGTTGAATTTGGTAATACGAGGTGTGTCGTGGGAAAACCGGGCTTAATGCATGCATTAGCACAAGCTAATTGGGGATGCCATTTCTGCCTAAAGTGGATTTCTGTTAAGAAGAGACTTCCTTGAAACAGAAAATACCGTAACAGCAGAAAGTGCTATCCTGGATTAGCCTGTGCACCTGCATTAAGCTTGATTTTCCCATGACACGCCTCATATTATATTTATAAGGCTCTGCAGTTTTATCATTGTACCATTAACACAACTTTGTACATATGACAGCTGTCCAAGGTGCGTTTCTCCAAGAACATGAAGAAGTTGTCTCGGTTGTCGTCAAAAACAGGGAAGGTGCGATTTTTATTAAATATATATTTTATTTTGTTATTTCAATAAGACTATATGTACTTCAGTTCCTTTTTCGTTCCCTGCTGCTGCCTCTCTGGGCTCATCAACATAGAAATGAAAATATACATGTATGCTATTTTAATATATTTTTTGCAAATGAGTAAACCATGTTTTAAAAACTAAATTAGTCACATTAAAATAAAAAAAAACACATCTATATTAACCATTTTATCAGAAAATGTCAAATAATGGTCTGGGCTGGTATTTATAAAGAATCTTTGTCGAAAATTAAGAAAAATCTTAAAATTCTCAAATTTAATTACTGGATTTTCTGACAAAGTAATGCATTTCTGGAAGATTTTGACACATAATTTGCAATATAATTCAAAGTGTATTAATATCTAGCATTAGTCATGCAAATGTTCTAAAGCATATTCTTTTAAACACAAATTCTAATTTTGACTTATGTTAGCATGGCTACATGATTTTTTGGGGCTGTTTTGATCATGAATCCCAATCTATTTCCTAGAAGGTACATGTTTTCTGATTACAAAACTGAAATGATCATGACAATATCTTACTTGGAAGTGAAGTTATGACAATTTTTGTAGAGCACCCGTCAAAGTGCAATAAAACGTTGTACAAGAAAAAAACATGAAAAGTCAGCCCAACTATGAATTTGTGTTTATAAAGCTAACAGCTATGGGGGGAAATGTATTTTTTAAATGGTGCATGTTTTCTGATTACAAAACTGAAATAAAATCATAATTATCTCACTTAGAAGTGTTGTTATGACTATTTTTGTACACCACCCGTAAGGCTACAATAAGACGCAAATTGGGAAAATACATGAAAAATTAAGACTACTGTCATTTTTTTCATTATTAAGATAACACACTTTGCCAAAATGTAATTTTGTAAAGGTGCATGTTTCCTGATTACAAAACTGAAATAAAATTTAATTTATCTCACATAGAAGTGTTGTTATGACTATTTTTGTACATCATCCGTAAAGGTGCAATAAATGTAATGCAAAAACAACATAAACAGTAATACCAACTATGAATTTTTATTATTAGGCTGAATACATAATGTCCATGTGTGCAGCCTAATTTTAAATACTAGTTGGTATGATCGTTCATGTTTCTTGCATTACATTTTATTGATAGTTTTATAAAAATCAACTGTTCTTTATGTGACTTGTTTTGCTGCAATGATTTTTACATACAAAAATGATATATAGTCAACAATTATTATGCCCCAATTTAGTTCTTAACCATACTCTAAAGATATGTGTAAAACGGTGTATATTTCAGCAATAGGAAAATTTATAGCGATTGCTCGTAAATATCCACTTAAACATTAATTGAAATACCAGACTGACAAATGTACGAACCGACTGGGTACGAATTGTTTCGACGTAATTGGTTGTATAATTCAAATAATTAAACAATTGACAACGCATATGCCCTTGTTTAACATATAGGATTCATCTTAACACATGCAATATATCCCTACTAGTGTGTCGACAGCAAATATATCTCAAATATTGATATTTCTTCCGTATTCACGGTATTGTTATTCGTACACACCGCCGCCATCTTGGAATTGCGTTCAGTTTAACATGGGTTCGGAAAAGACCCACTTTCCGGTTAAATTCGTTCTAAAGAAAGGTAGCATTTAATAAAAACCAAATTCATTGTTAAATATGTAGCCTGAAATCCAGCGAAATCGTCTTGTTTTTAAGAAATATTGGATTTTACACTTTTTCTGCGGAATTTTCGTATCTAAAAATAATACTCACGTGGATTCTTTTATGGTTTCCCTGGTATTTCATCATCGTATTACTATATGCAAAGTAGATTGGTTCCAGAAATTTACGTTTTATATGAATGTAAGACCGAAATAAAATGGTCCCAGCATTGGGCCGCTTTTCGCTACTAATTAATATTCATGAGCTTCCTCCAAGGGACACTACTCTCGCTGCTTTGGCATCGCTACTTATGTCCAACTTAAGTTAAGAATGGCTTAAGAATCTTTATAAATATGGGCCCAGGTTTCCCCCGTGCTCCTTGGGGTCAGCACCCGGTACCTTTTTCTAATCCTAGATCTTTCCCTATCTGTAGTGTTATTTGTTGTTAATGGAATACTTCATGTTCATCTTGTATGTGTATTGGAAGACTTCTCTGTCTATTTCAGTATGAGCTTTCTGAGAAGTTCCCCTCATTCAGACTGGTTCTGGAGTTTCTTCAAGACCCAGCATGGAACACAGAAAAGTGAGTCAGTCGAATAGTAGCAGGATCTTTCATATCATGTTCCTTCAGTATCTGAATTTCTAATTCTAAATGTCTAAAATGTATGATGTAATAAATTGGCATTTTCTCACAAAATGTTTATTTTCTATTATAGTTACCAGTAAATATTTTAAAATTGCCTAGAAAGCAAGATGTAAAAATGTTCTTCATATAAAAATATGCTGGTCATAGTTGATGTAGGTCATAGTTAGATGTAGGTCATAGTTAGATGTAGGTCATAGTTAGATGTAGGTCATAGTTGATGTAGGTCATAGTTAGATGTAGGTCATAGTTGATGTAGGTCATAGTTAGATGACAGGGTCACCATTTATAAACAGCAGTCGCATCAACTAGATATTTCCAAATTTATAGATATTGATAAATGTTTTTGTGCTAAATTCTCCAATATACTTGCAGAACATTTGCAAAAGCCTAGCATAGTGCATCAGAAATAGGTCAAGGTCAATAGGGTCAGTTTGAGTCTCACATTCACTTTTCTACTTACACTCGAATAAATGAACATTGAGAGTTAAAATGTTGTACCATAATTACCAGTGTATGCTACAGTACTGCTCATTTGAAACATATTTTAGGCGTGTCATGGGAAAACCGGGCTTAATGCTTATGCGTAAAGTGTCATCCCGGATCAGCCTGTGCAGTCTGCACAGGCTGATCGGGACGGCACTTTCCGACTAAAGTGGATTTATGTTTAGAAGATACTTCTTTGAAACAGAAAATACCATGAAAGCGGGAAGTGGTGTCCTGGATTAGCATTAAGTCCAGTTTTCCCACAACATGCCTCATTTCATGATTCACAGTGTTTGGGTGATTAAGTCAGAAGAGCATCAACTCAAAGTCAATGACTGTCACATAATTACTCAGCCTCAGTCGTCCAAGAGAATGCACTTAGTGCCATGCAGCATAATTTCGTGGCTGGTTTCAGCCATCACTCTTGGTAACTTAAAGTAGCTACATCTAGTAATTATGCAAAAGGAAAATGCTGATTTTGCAAAGGGGAGTGAAATAATGACTTAAGCTGTACTGTAAATGAAAACATTATTTAATTTGTGAAAATATAGCTATGCAGTTGAACACATGACATTTCAACCGATACAATCCTTGTTCCCAGGGTGTGCACGATGCTACAGGAACGTAGCCAGCACGCACAGGCCATGGCTGATGTGTATGCCACGTGTACAGACGTGATCAAAATGCTGTCACAGGATAACCCTTTCCAGGTAGGTGTCTGTTGTGTATTTGAAATTAAGTGGTTTTTATTCCCTGGGATACTAGTTTTCTACGGATTTCTAAGCTTTAATATACAGTCATCTACTTTTTAACTCGCTTATTCACATAAAGAAGTGAAATTTATGTGTTGTTTCTAAATTAAATTTATTGGCTGTTTGCTACCCTCTTATTTATATTTCCGGAAATATATTTTACAATGTTCCTTTGAGAAAAACTTGGAACAAATTTCTTTAATTCATAAAATAAAAGTTTCTTGGAGTTTTATGTATTGATCTTTTTTTCTTTAAATGTTTTATACTAGTAGATCAATATATTACTTAGATATTCAGTATAAATTCTTGTGTAAACAGAAATTAGCTTTCTGTGATCTAATACTCATTTCTTTTCAGATCCTAATGGTGTTGTACTCTGGCTTACTCTGATATAATACTCATGTGTGATGCCTTTTAGATCCTAGTGATTTTTTTCCTGCAAGAGATGGTATATGGCTCTCTGTGCTCTGATACTATGTGGAATCCCTTTCAGATCCTAGTTGTGTTATTCTTCCCATAGATGGTCTATGACTCAGTTCTAGTACTAATGTGTGACCTCTTTCAGATCCTAATAGTGTTGTTCCTTCAGGATTAGGTCTATGTCTCACTCTGCTCTAATACTAATGTGTGATCCCTTTCAGATCCTAATTGTGTTGTTCATTCAGGGGTTGGTCAATGTCTCACTCTCACCCTGGCAACTTGTTCTGTCAGGAGCTAGTCTATGGCTCACTCTGATGATAGATCTAATACACATGTGTTATCCCTTGCAGATCCTTACAGTGTTTTTCCTTCAAGAGTTTATCCATTGCTCACTCAGCTCTAATACACATGTTTGATCCATTTCAGATCCTGGTCGTGTTGTTCCTGCAGGAGTTGCTGAGTCAGCAGGACGGGTTTGCGCGCCACTACGCAGAGGGCATGGACGGCTGTGGGCTCGAGTTGGAAGCCCGAGTTCGTAACAGGTTCTACACCCTCATACGTGGGCTTACGGACGCCTTCCATAAGTTCAAGCGCCATGAGATGATCCCGTATGTCGTACCTATTGTTTTATGTTTATTTCTGAGATTTGTTTAATTAAAAACGTAGATTCATTATGGTTATTTAGCCGAACATTCTTTCCTTCAATATTACAAACATTAAGTTAATAATTTTTTTGAAATTCTTTTTTCAATAGATCCCATTTATTCTTGTATATTGTAATTCAATATCATTTTTAATGTTTTTTTTTCCAAAAATAATCAGTATTATATTAAAAATACACACAACATAATTGTAATGTACTTGTACTTCAGGAGGTACCACTCTGCATACTACTATATACAGGCTGCATTGTTACATCTGCTTGACATTCACTGGCAGGTAAATACAAGTTTGTCCTTTAAAAGATATCTTTTTATATCTTTAAGTGATATATTAAAATTATAGTGCAGTTGAACACTGCTATTTCGAAGTGATTTGGACCGCCAAAAATAGTTCGGAATATGAATTTCGAAATAGCGATGTTCCAACCTCCGCACAGAGATTTGTCTGGTTCCAAGCATAGCCCAAATCAAATCCCTGCCGTCAAAACAAACTACGTTTAAAGTCTTTGATAATATAAATTATGGTTTTAATTAGTCATTTTCATTTCCCGTTTTCATTGTTTATCGCAAACGATATATAAAAGTCCAACTATTTAGAAAATTGCACTGAGTTGCATTCAATAAAACATTAATACAAACACATAATACTTTCAGAACAGGACGGATAATTACATTGTAAAAATTGTAAATTTGTATGCATTGTTTGTTACTCACCATGCTGATTAATGCTGATTATTTACCCACGCGTCAGTCATCACTTGGTAAACAGGAGAACAATTGAAGGTGCGAAAACTTAACCGAGCGTGACTGCCAAATCATCACACCTTTGATAGACAGTTTTGGCTTATGTTCGACTTCAAAATAAACACTGATGATTACATGTGAAAAACGTGGTTGGGACCGGAATTTTAGTTTGCCATACAGATGAATCTGAAACATCGAATTAATGATTGTTATTTTTGTTAAATAAAGAAAGAAAGAAATTGGGCCCCCAAAAAATAGTTTGAAATAGCTATTAATTGGAATTAAACGGTGTTCGAAATAGCAGTGTTCAACTGTATAGTTTTATTGCATTTGTTATTTTGAATACCAAAGGAGAAGGCATTATAAAAGCTTGACAAAAATAGCAAAACCACTTGAGTCTATAGTTTGCAACAGCTTTTGGTTGCTAAAGGACAGAGTTTGAACAGAAATAGTTTTATGTTGAATAGCTGACTGCATGTATCAAATAATTAGTAAAACTGCTTGTTTGCATAATTAAAAAATGGCAAACAGACTGCATGTATCAAATATTCAGTAAAACTGTACTTGTTTGCATAATTAAAAAACGGCAAATATGCTGAGCTGGTAGACATGTATTTGCATTATAATCTGCTTTACATTTTATATTTTCTTTAACATCAAACATCTTCATCAGTATGACCCTGTACTTTGCAGCAAACAATTTCCATTGAAATGCATAGTGTACTTGATATACATGTAACTTATAATAATAGAACAACATAGAATTTGCATTTGCAAAATGTACTTGATATAACTTCTCTAAGAGTCGAACAACATAGAATTTGCAGTGAAATACATTGTGTACTTGATATAACTTCTCTAACAATAGAAAAAAAATAGAGTTTGCATTAAAGTGCATCATGTACTTGATCCAACTTCACTTACAATCAAACAAAATAGAATTTGCATAGAAATACATCATGTTCTTTATATAACTTCTAATAATAGAACAACATAGAATTTGCATTGAAGTGCATCATGTACTTGATATAACTTATCTAACAATTGAACAACATAGAATTTGCATTGAAATACATCATGTACTTGATATAACATCTCTAACAATAGAATTGCCATTTAAGTGCATCATGTACTTGATATAACTTCTCTATCAATCAAACAAAATAGAATTTGCATTGAAATACATCATGTACTGAATATTATGTTACTACTTTAATAATCAAATAATTTCTAGGGATATGACCTGGAATTTGTGACGAAGATCCAACTGCCTGAGCTCATATCAAGGGTTGCCAAGGAGACGGTGAAGATGCGGGACTGCCGTCTAGAGGAGCTGGACGAGGTTGAGGAGCTGCGGGAGTACACCCAGCACATGCAGTGGTTCGAGACCTGCAGCCAGGGCTCCTTCCTGAAGTGGTACAACAGCAAGGAGGACCTCAACGAGCAGCAGAAGAAGGTGTGTGCTGTGGTGGTGTGCGGGGTTGTATCTCTGTACATGCACGTACACAAAAGGGTAGTATTCAAATGTTCTTCCACAAAAGACACCAAGTACTTGTTCTACCTAGGAAACTGAGTCAAAAGTGTCTCAATATGCCCCTGGCATTGGATACAATCGAGCTAATATATATACGATCTGACATGGTTTTCATTTTATACCATATTTCTTTAAACAAGTTCAGGACGAGTTTAATAAAATATGGTATGAAATGACAACGCGTGTCAGATATTTTTTTTATCACATGCTTTTAAACGTAAAACAACCTTCTAATGTTATCAAAATATGATAAGTCCTAACAGTTGTGTACTGACGTGTCATCATTTCATGTTGACGACGTCATTTCACCAAAATAACATCATGCGATTGGTCAGTCAAAGAATATGTAGCCAATGAAAACGCTTAAAATGTTATCTTACACATCTTAAGATAAAATATTGGTAATGGCTATATTATGCGGAACTCAAGGTATACATGTAGCATGTGTTACGAGAAGGTTTCAACTAACTGAAGGAAATCATCTGTGGTATTTGTTGTTCAAACATCATTTTGTGAGGTGAAATTGTGTATAAAACATGTAGGTGTGTACTGCGATTACTCTTGGATTGTGTTTGCAATCTTGTTGATATATAAAATGGATTAGTTTTTTTTTGTTCATAAAAATGTTGTTTGTGTAGGTGTGTTATTATGTATTCAGAACATGGTTAAGGAAATATATACATGTACATGTACCAGTAAAGGTAAATGGCTAAGTCATCAAAGAATTTGAACACCTTGTCTTGTTCTTGTCTGTTCCAATACAGTTCAGTTATTAAGCTCCCCGAAAAATTTCGAGCTAACATATAGTTGCCGCTTTGTCCTTCTGTCTGTCCCACTTTCTTGTTGGGGATATTTCTCAGCAACTAACTGAAATTCAATGAAACTTTATGAAAAGGTTTATTACCAAGAGGAGCTGTGCATATTACCAGGATGTTCTGCTTCAATGATTTTTCTTAGTGTTATTGGACTGTGAAGATTTCTGCAATAAGAATATAGTGAACAATTCATGACTTTCTGGTGGGGGCTATTTCTCAGCAACTACTGGCCAGAATTCAACAAAACTGTATGGGAAGCTTCATTACCAAGAGGAGTGTGCATATTACCAGGACATTCCGCTTCAATGATTTTTCTCAGAGTAATGGGACTTTGAATATTTCTGAAATTAGTTTATCGTGCACAATTCTTAACTTTCTTGTCCAGACTATATCTCAGCAACTACTGGCTGGAATTCAAAGAAACATTCTGGGAAGAGGATGTGTGCATATTACCATGATGTTACGCTTCAGTGATTTTTCTCTGAGTTATGGGACTTTGAAAATATCTGTAATTAGTATATAGTGCACAGTTCTTCTCCGGGCTATTTCTCTTTATGGGAAGCTTTATTGCCAAGAGGAGGTATGCATATTACCAGGATGTTCCATTTCAATGGTTATCGGACTTTAAAAAAAGATTTCAGTTGTGTCATGTCTATTTCTCTGGAATGGCTATAAGAAATTCAATGATAATAGAGGGAAAGTATGGTATTTGTGTGGTATGCTCACATAAAGTTTTGATGTCTTATTCAGTCCATCATTTCTAGTGATTTTTAGTCATTTTACTATCTCTGCCCTTCTCATTGCATTTATATTGCTTGACAAAGAACATTGGGGAGCATATCCTTGATATCCTTGTTACTCCCCTACCGGTGTTTCACAGGAGGGGACTATAGGTTTGCCCTCCGTCCATCACGCTGTCCGTCCACAAAATTTTGATCCTATGATAACTCAAAAAGTACTAAAGATTCTTTGATGAAACTTCGTATACATATAAACGGCAATGTGAGTATTATGCACAACCTTTTAATTTTTACCAGAGGTCAAAGGTCATGTGACGGTTACTAAAAATAGAAATAAATGAAACAAACTGGATCCTGCGATAACTCAAAAAGTACTGAAGATATTTCAATGACACTTGGTATACATATAAACGGCAATGTGAGGATTATGCAGGACCTTTTATTTTTCACCAGAGGTCAAAGGTCACGTGACTGTTACTAAAAATAGAAATAAACTAAATACTGTTATAATTCGAAAAGTACATAAGATATGACCCTGAAACTTGGTACAAAGATTGAACTATAGGTTTGCCATCCGTCTGTGTGTCTCTCTATCTGTTCGTCCGTATGTTCGTCCGTCCGTCTGTCTGTCCGTCCCCAAAACCTGGTTCCTGCAATAAATAAAAAAGTACTGAACTTATTTCGATGAAACTGGGTATACATATAAACAGCAATGTGGCACTGTGAGGATTAGGCACGACCATTTTTTTTTCACCAAGGGTCAAAGGTCACGTGACTGTTACTAAAAATAGAAATAAACTTAATACTGTAATATTTTGAAAAGTGCATAAGATATGATAATGACACTTCATGAAACTTGGTACACCGATTGGACTATGGGTTTGCCCTCCATCTGTGTGCGTCTGTCTGTCTGTTCTCACTCTGTTTGTCCTGTCCCCAAAACCTGGATCCTGCGATAACTCAAAAAATACTGAAGATACTTTAATGAAACTTTGTATACATAGAAAGAGCAAGGTGAGGATTGCACACGACCCTTTATTTTTCACCAGAAGTCAAAGGTCACGTGACTGTTACTTAAAATAGAAATAAACTTAATACTGTAATAATTTTCAAAAAGAACATAAGATATGATCATGAAACTTGGTACACAGAATGGACTGTATGATTCCCCTCTGTCAGTTAAGTACTGCAATTACTCAAAAAGTAACTTGAATGTCTGGTCAATGTTACTGAAATAGAAAAAATAACAACTTAATACTGCAGTGACAAATGGGATTTGAATATGAAACTTTGTACATCTACAGATAAAGGCAGATTTGATGGTATTGCACAATGTTTAATTAGTAGGGGTTTTCACCAGTAGGGGACTCCTGTATTGCTTGCCATACTATCAAAGCCTCGTTTTACATTTGTCATTATCCTGTAGTTTTGTAAATACTATTTGTAACCATGCTTCTGTGTGTAAAACATGTACCAATTGAGAATTGTTGGAAAAATTGTTACAAGATTTATAAAGAGAATCTAAGATTAACAAAGTATTTGGTAATTAATTTTTAAGTTTCACATAATTATCTGGTTTCCAGGATGTTCAGATGTTCATAGCGCGCTTCTGTGACCTTCTGGAGGTGGAGGTGAACTGTGACGGGTGTAACGTCACACTGCCCGGTCGCAGGTACAGGTGTCTGCAGTGTGTCGACATGGACCTCTGTGCAACATGCTATGCAGGTAAGCAATGGTGTTGTGTCTACAGTGTGTCAGTCTCTGTGCAACATGCTATGCAGGTAAGCAATGGTGTTGTGTCTGCAGTGTGTCGACATGGACCTCTGTGCAACATGCTATGCTGGTAAGCAATGGTGTTGTGTCTGCAGTGTGTCGACATGGACCTCTGTGCAACATGCTATGCTGGTAAGCAATGGTGTTGTGTCGGCAGTGTGTCGACATGGACCTCTGTGCAACATGCTATGCTGGTCAGCAATGGTGTTGTATCTGCGGTGTGTCAACATGGCTGTGCAACATGCTATGCTGGTAAGCAATGGTGTTGTGTCTGCGGTGTGTCGACATGGATCTCTGTGCAACATGCTATGCTGGTAAGCAATGGTGTTGTGTCTGCGGTGTGTCGAAATGGACCTCTGTGCAACATGCTATGCAGGTAAGCAATGTTGTTGTATCTGCGGTGTGTCGACATGGATCTCTGTGCAACATGCTATGCAGGTAAGCAATGGTGTTGTATCTGCGGTGTGTCGACATGGACCTCTGTGCAACATGCTATGCTGGTAAGCAATGGTGTTGTATCTGCGGTGTGTCGACATGGATCTCTGTGCAACATGCTATGCAGGTAAGCAATGGTGTTGTGTCTGCGGTGTGTCGACATGGATCTCTGTGCAACATGCTATGCTGGTAAGCAATGGTGTTGTGTCTGCAGTGTGTCGACATGGATCTCTGTGCAACATGCTATGCTGGTAAGCAATGGTGTTGTGTCTGCAGTGTGTCGAAATGGACCTCTGTGCAACATGCTATGCTGGTAAGCAATGGTGTTGTGTCTGCAGTGTGTCGACATGGACCTCTGTGCAACATGCTATGCTGGTAAGCAATGGTGTTGTGTCTGCAGTGTGTCGACATGGATCTCTGTGCAACATGCTATGCTGGTAAGCAATGGTGTTGTGTCTGCGGTGTGTCGACATGGACCTCTGTGCAACATGCTATGCTGGTAAGCAATGGTGTTGTGTCTGCAGTGTGTCAACATGGACCTCTGTGCAACATGCTATGCTGGTAAGCAATGGTGTTGTATCTGCGGTGTGTCGACATGGACCTCTGTGCAACATGCTATGCTGGTAAGCAATGGTGTTGTGTCTGCAGTGTGTCGGCATGGATCTCTGTGCAGCATGCTATGCAGGTAAGCAATGGTGTTGTGTCTGCAGTGTGTCAACATGGACCTCTGTGCAGCATGCTATGCAGGTAAGCAATGGTGTTGTGTCTGCAGTGTGTCGACATGGATCTCTGTGCAGCATGCTATGCAGGTAAGCAATGGTGTTGTGTCTGCAGTGTGTCGACATGGACCTCTGTGCAACATGCTATGCTGGTAAGCAATGGTGTTGTGTCTGCAGTGTGTCGACATGGATCTCTGTGCAACATGCTATGCAGGTAAGCAATGGTGTTGTATTGCGCAGGTACAGATGTCTGCAGTGTGTTGACATGGACCTCTGTACAACATGCTATGCTGGTAAGCAATGGTGTTGTATCGCAGTTTTTTCGTATTTGTCAATGCTTGTGTATTTGATTTCTGTACATTTCTTGATGATTTCTAGATACACTAAGTAAAATAAGTTTTCCAAAAAATAAACTTGTTATGTTTTATAGATTCGTCATTAAATTAAATAAATTTATTTCTTTTAATGGTACTAGTCATTCTCTTTAAAGACAGGTAACTAGTGAATATCAACATCATGCTTAGTATAAATGTCACAAATTCACAATGTTATAATAAAATACGACCAATAAACAATGTTGTGTTTTCACTTTAAGATGAATTTTATATTTGCAAACATCCTAGTTGTTGCTAAACTTTTTTATTTAGTATCTAATTTTCTACCTCTGTGTCACATGCAATGCTGGTGATCGGTGTTCTTGTATGTTTTATACTCTGTATGTTTTATTTCTGTATATTTCTATATGATTCGATATAATGTTCTACCTATGTGCCACATGATATGCTGGTATGCAGTTTGTATTGGTTGATGTTTTGTATTTTTTCTGTAACCTTCTCAGCTACAAGCAACATAGTGTAGCACACATGTAATAAGAGATTATTCAAAAGACAAGCAGGGCCGGTAGGTCATATCAGCCCTGCTTGCCCGGTGTATAAACTTTTTATTATCTGTGAGCTGCAAAAAATATTTGTGGATTATGACTGTCATCGTATACGGTCGCCATCTTTCAAAGTTTGAGAATAGTTAATAATCATGTAATTGTAAAACAATACTTAGCGTTGTATGCAACATTTAATTAGCTTGTAAAAGACGTATCATAACAAAACATGAAAGATCACGCCGCCTCCGTATTTTTGGTAAAAAGACTTAACAAATTAATGTTTAGATGGGAATGACAGCAAATGACCTTCTCTTGGTAGTATAAAGTCTACAATTAAATGTGTTTAAATTAGTATATATTTGATTGTTGGGTAACATTATATGTATAATTGTTATAACTATGTAATTACCATAAGTATAATATAGCATTTACATTAATTAGGTCAATGTTATAATTGAGTGCACCTAGTACTGTAAAAGTAGTTTCATACAAATAGGCAATGGATATGTTCTGCTCCATCCATTTATTGTATTTCTGTTGTATTTACAAATGTAGGTGGAGTTGAACCTGAGAAGCACACAGATGACCATGACATCATCCACATGGTGTAAGTAACAACACTGTGATAATGTGATTTGCTTTGTTGTAAAAGTATGCATCATGTAAGAGTATGTAAACCACTATTTGTTGTGCGATAATAATTTTGTATATGGGTGTTTATAATTATGTTGTACAGTTTTTCTTGTTTAGTAATAATTTATTCATTATGAAAAGAACTGGTATGCAAGTGCCAATGAAGGTTTTATGTAAAGGTGTAAGTAAATGCTGCAGCAGACAAAATACATACATTTATTTATTATATACCTTTGGTTTTTCTGTCATTAATATATACTGTATTCAACACTAAAATGCAGGAAACCATATTCGCTACTAGAGTTTTCTGTTTGCGCATCAAACTAGTAGCCCGTGTTAACACAAACACTCGGTCAAATTCTGCAATTATCAGAATGCATATTTACAACTTTATCAGTGTTAGGTCTAGATTTCTAGTGTGGCATATACCATTATCTAATAAAAAGAACATAAATAAAATCAATTGCTTATCTCAACTCCGGCTAACGTTTCTTCCTAATGGCATCCAATACGGTATTTCTCCACCAAATTTCAACATACATGTATCCAGAAACAAACCACAAAAGTTTACTGCTGTTTTATCACGATCAACCATTATTATCCACATTCACGCTCGATTATACAAAGTCAAACAAGAATAACAAACAGTGATTATGATATATTGTGTATTTATAATCAAACACAATCAAATTCGGCTCTATAATATCCACTGAACACAGCATCAGCTACGTATATCCACTCGTAGCTAATGTTTTGGCATATTCGTTAAGTGGCGTACAATGATGTCATCATCACACAACTCATTTCCAAGATAAAAATAGTCTATGTGAATAAAATAGTTCGTATTTTGTTTTGGTATTTTAAAGAATATTATGCTGAAAAGGTATATAATAACTTGAATATTACACTAGTATGGTGTTCTAAGAATTTGTATCACTCTCGTTGGTGTCAAGTAGCATACGACTTCACACAGCCAACTCGGCTGATAGAAAACCTCAGAACACCATACTAGTGTAATATTCTATACCTATTACTCAGCTAAGCAAAAGCCCTTGTGGTTTAATTCCTAGACCTCAAAATCCTAAAACATTAGGTGAGAGTAAATAGTGATAGACGAATAATTAGTATTTCAAAAATATATAAAAAGAAAATGAGAGAACAATTAATCCTGTACAACTTGTATATATGTTAATTGTACACTTCAGGTACAAGTGTAACAATTGCCAGGCATTTATAACTGGTACCCGGATCCACTGCAATGTCTGTGAAGATTTCGACCTCTGTCTCGGCTGTCATCTGAAACAAAATCTTCCAAAAGGGTAGGCATGTATTTGGTTGGAATTTTTGGAAAAAGCACTTCATTTTCATATTATTATTTCACCCAGTATTTATTTCTTTGATTTCTTCAGGCAAACTTTATAATTAACCAACAGCTTTCATCAATATCCCTCCTTAGATTTTTTAAAGATATTCATCCTAATGCATGTCTCATTGCAATGCTTATTGCTGTTCTTTTACACCTGATATTCATGTAACATCATCATATGTAAATGTGTTCAAAGTTTTTTTTTTTCTTTTAAATTGTATTCTGAAAAAAAAAAGAAATAATACATATAGGATCTGACACGAGTGTCATTTCATACCATATTTTATTAAACGAGTTCAGGAATTTGTTAGTAAGCGAGATCTTTTTTATCACATGCTTTTAAACGAAAAAAAACGTTTAATTTTACCAAAAACATGTTGATAAATCCTAAAAGTTGTGTATTGGCATGACATCATTTTATGTTGACGACGTCATTTCACAAAAAATAACGTCATGCGATTGGTCAGTCAACGAATATGAAGCCAATGAAAACGCTCAAAATGTTATCTTACAAATGTTTAAGATATAAATATTTATAATGGTTGTATGACATGGGAGACAAGGTATAGCATGTGGTAAAATTGTTTTACATTTATTAGCTCACAATGAACTTTTGAAGGGCCACAGTTACAAGCATTTGGCATCCAAATACTGTTGCTGAACCAATAAAATGCTGTTTATACATTTCAGACATGGTGCTGATCATTCAGTGACAAAGTTCCACCAGAGAAAATGTATGAAGTTTTTAAGAGCTTCTTTTAGTTCAGGATGTATTTTATTATAATTTAATTGGTGATGTGAAACGTGAAAGAATTTGTATCAATATTCTTCATTTAAAAGTTATTTTATCTTTAATGCAAAAAGTAAACAATAAGTGAAAATAAATTGATACTTGTGCCTAAAAGAATGAGTATTTAAAAAATGTATATTTAAATACAAGATATGCTGTGAAATTTGTGGTTGCGCTGTAGTATAGTAAAAGATTTAGATATATAGAGTATTGATATAAGTCAGACACATTGACCTGACTTTCGTGAACTCTATTAACATAAATTATGTGCTCCAAATGTTTCCTTAATTTGAGGCGTGTTGTGGGAAAACCGGACTTAAAGCATGTGCGTAAAGTGTCGTCCCGAATTAGCCTGTGCAGTCTGCACAGGCTAATTTGGGACGGCACTTCCGCTTTTATAGTATTTTCTGTTTCAAGAAAGTCTCTTCCAAACATAAATCCACTGTAGGCGGAAAGTGCCGTCCCGGATTAGCCTGTGCGGACTGCACAGGCTAATCCGGGATGACAATTTACACACATGCATTAAGCAATTAAAATCGATATTCTACCGAAACCAACAAATATCTTCTAGGCCTATACATTCATCATAACAAATTTGTTATATATTCATGCATGAAGGTCAGTGTCAGGTTAAAGTGTCCGTGCTATATAAATGTGACTCCAGTGAAGACGTCCCAGGAGACGGACTCCCTTATACAGGCCTATATCCACCAGCATGTGTGGATGCTGTTCACCCTGCTAGCCATCTCCATGGGCGACATGATCTGCACGAGTGACTCGAGCACTGGCCAGGACCTTGACTACACCAGCCTGGCCACACAGATACAGAACCAGTGCATCGCCATAACAACCGACTGCCTACAGCAGGTGCCCCAGGAGGACGAAGGTAGGTCAAGGTCACAGAATGTAGAATCATCATCACAGAATGTTTGGGTAAAGGTAACAGAATGTGTGGGGGTAAGGTCCCAGAATGTGAGTCAAGGTCACAGAAAGTGGGTGTCAAGGTCACAGAATATGTGGGTCAAGGTCACAGAATGTGTGTGTCAAAGTCACAAAATGTGTGGGCTAAGTCACTGAATATGTGGGTCAAGGGCGTGTGAGCCAAGGTCACAGAATGTGTGGGGATAAGGTCACTTGGTATGTGGGTCAAATTACAAAAAGTATGGGTCAAGGTCACAGAATATGTGGGTCAAGGTCACAGAATGTGTGGTGGGTAAGGTCATAAAATGTGTGGGTCAAGGTCACAGAATGTGTGGGTCAAGGTCACAGAATGTGTGGTGGGTAAGGTCATAAAATGTGTGGGTCAAGGTTGTCAAATTTGTGGCTCAAGGTAGAATGTTGAATATACAGGAACTTGAATGTAGTTGTTGTGCTTCCTTTGTCAATAGATTGCTTTATTTGTTTTGCCAAATACAGATCTGACTGTACTAGTCAGTCTTTGATTTGCCATGCAGCAAAATGATCAGAGAAAGTGTGCAAGGTATTTTCCTGCAATAAAGTGTTTGCAAAGTTGCAAACTATTTAATGGCTGATACATGTTTATAACTGTTAAATTTTCTTCTTAAATACATGACATGTTTAAACTGACATCATTGACCTTCATAATTGCATTTCATTTAGCGCTTTATGATAAGATTTTAAGATTTGTACTCATTGCCAATTTAGACATGCTTGATCATGTTCTAACCTAATTTAACTTGATTTGATAATCTAAATAAAATGCAAAATCAAGTTGCTGCAATTTGGTAATGTAAATAAAATGCAGAATCAAGTTGCTGCATTTTTCTTCTGCATTTTTTGACTTGCTTTGAAAAAGATTATGATAATTTCTTGTTTGGTATTTGATGCAGATATTATTTTATATTAGTATCTTGTTCTGTTTGTTCTTCTTCAGAGCATACCAAACAGTTGCTGGAAAAATTGGAAGCTTCAAAGAAGCAGCAGAGTGAAGCAAAACAGGAAGGTCAGTAAAGCTGGGAACTTGTTGTCCATATTAACAATTTTAGTAGTCATGTCAAATTTGGGTTTCATGGTTCATTGAATTATGCAGAAAATGAGTTATTTTCTGGGCGTCCTTTAAGATGATGCCAAACCATGAACATCTGAATAAACCTATAATTTATTTCCAACTTCTAGAAATACGTCAAACCTGAACTGCTGCTTTGTGCACGTGGAACACGGGTTACGGTGCAATAACTACTTTTTTAGTCCATTATGCATGCAATGAATCTGTTTGGGGGGTTTTCCGTTGATCATTAAATTTAATTTATTTGTTTCTTTTAATAGGATAATTATATTTTAATTAATAATGATTTACAGTAACTGAATTTTAAATTGAATTTTTAAGATTTTACACCCCACAACACAATGCTTCTACAAGTTGTATCTGTTAAGATCATGTTGTACTGATTGTTAATTTAATTAAATGAAGAAAACTTCCTGTTCACTAGAAATAATCTGCATCAGTTAGCTTGAAACAGAATACAAAGTCTGTATGGTAGAATTATCAGAAGAATACTAAGTCTGTTTGGTAGAATTACCTGCAGAATACTAAGTCTGTTTGGTAGAATTATCTGAAGAATACAAAGTCTGTAGGTTAGAATTATCTGAAGAATACTATCTCTTTATGGTAGAATTATCTGAAGAATACTAAGTCTGTTTGGTAGAATAATCTGAAGAATACTATGTCTGTAGGTTATAATTATCTGAAGAATAGTAAGTCTGTAGGTTAGAATTATCCGAAGAATACTAAGTCTGTGTGGTAGAATTATCTGAAGAATACTAAGTCTGTATGGTAGAATTATCTGCAGAATACTAAGTCTGTGTGGTAGAATTATCTGAAGAATACTAAGTCTGTAGGTTAGAATTATCTGAAGAATACTAACTATTTTTGGTAGAATTACCTGCAGAATACTAAGTCTGTTTGTTATAATTATCTGAAGAATACTAAGTCTGTAGGTTAGAATTATCTGAAGAATACTAAGTCTGTAGGTTAGAATTATCTTAAGAATACTAAGTCTGTATGGTAGAATTATCTGAAGAATACTAAGTCTGTGTGGTAGAATGATCTGAAAAATATTAAGTCTGTTTGTTAGAATTATCTGAAGAATACTAAATCTGTTTGTTAGAATTATCTGAAGAATACGAAGTCTATATGATAGAATTATCTGGAGAATACTAAGTCTGTATGGTAGAATTATCTGAAGAATACTAAGTCTGTATGGTAGAATTATCTGAAGAATGCTAAGTCTGTTTGGTAGAATGATCTGAAGAATACTAAGTCTGTAGGTTAGAATTATCTGAAGAATACTAAGTCTGTAGGTTAGAATTATCTGAAGAATACTAAGTATGTAGGTTAGAATTATCTGAAGAATACTAAGTATGTAGGTTAGAATTATCTGAAGAATACTAAGTCTGTATGGTAGAATTATCTGAAGAATACAAATAATACTTAGTCTGTATGGTAGAATTATCTGAAGAATACTAAGTCTGTATGGTAGAATTATCTGAAGAATACTAAGTCTGTATGGTAGAATTCTCTGAAGAATACTAACTCTTTATGGTAGAATTACCTGAAGAATACTAAGTCTGTATGGTAGAATTATCTGAATAATACTTAGTCTGTATGGTAGAATTATCTGAAGAATACTAAGTCTGTATGGTAGAATTATCTGAAGAATACTAACTCTTTATGGTAGAATTACCTGAAGAATACTAAGTATGTTTGGTAGAATTATCTGAAGAATACTAAGTCTGTAGGTTATAATTACCTGAAGAATACTAAGTGTCTATGGTAGAATTATCAGAAGTGTCATACTCTTTCCTTTTAGCTTATTTCTTCTTGAGTTTCAGTTGTGTAGTTACTAGAAATGCATTTTAATAATCAGTTCACACAGTCCTGTCGAGTATGATTATGTGTATGGTCACTAAACCGGGAAAGATAACAGTTTATAATAATTGCCACTATTACACCCATAACTTTGTTAGGATTTGCAGAGTTTTGAAACATATATTTGTGTGTATTTTGAACTCACTAAAAAATGTCCAGCAGATGTAAAGACATTTTAGATCCTAGGATATTTCTGTCATTCTGTTTGACAGACAAACTGAAGCCGTCTGTGATCAAACGTCAGGCGGAAGCGTTCTCGATTCATTCGCAGGAGAGGATCATGGGGTTGCTCGGTGCGATGATTCCCCATGACACAAACGTAAGCTGTTGAGGAAATAATATCTATTGCTTTGATGTACGTAACTTGAAATATGTCATAAGTGTGTTTGGTTAAGTATTTGTGCTTTAGGTGGTTTAATAAAAAAAGTTTATATAATTGGTTTATATTTGTATTTTTATAATAATTTTATAAATATTACAACTTTAATACTTTATTGTGTTTAACCACATTGCTACTTACATCAATTAAAATAGTACAAAGAAATTGAAATAGTGCAAAAAATTAAATAGTACAAAGAAATTAAGATAGTACAAAGAAAAAAAAAAAAAATAATGTTTGTGAAAGTTCCTAAAATATATTAAAGGGAAAGATTCAGAACAAAATAGCAGGGCGCTGCACCCTGTTCCTTTCTGGTTCCCATCTGCTGCCCCTCTGGGCTGGCCAACAAAAAATGTTGAATATCTTTTAAAATTTAATATATTTTTGCAAATAATCAATAGCAAATGAAGGACCAGGTTTAAAAAGCTCAACTTAAAGCATTCAAATGATAAATACTCTGGATTTACAAAATTATTACAAAATGTCAATGCAATGGCCCAGCTTTCCCCCCTGCTCCTTTTGATCAGCACCCTGTACCTTTTCCTAGATCTTTCCCTATGTTACTCTTATATCCATAGTATTTTAGACACAAACATGTATGGAAACCTGTTAAGTCAGTGATGTTGGGATCTTCAAACATAACTTAAAAAGCAGTGTATATGCGAAAGTGTGAACTGTTGTACCTTTGTTTTGTGTTTTTAGCCTGTAGGTGGGGGAAGTAGTTTCAATTTCATGACTCCAGATTTCCTCAAGCTTCTGTTCAAAATCTCAAGGTTTGTTTCTGATAATGTTGATTACACGAAAGTGTGTTTCAAACTTCTACAACTGGTATAGTAAGTACTAATATGTATGAAGAGTGTCGTGGGAAAATTGGGTGGAATGCATGTGCGTAAAGTGTCGTCCCGGATTTGCCTGTGCAGTCTGCACAGGCTAATCTGGGATGATACTTTCCGCTTTTATGGTATTTTCTGTTTCATAGAAATCACTTCTAAACATAAAACCACTGTAGGTGGAAGTGTTGTCCAGGATTAGCCTGTGCAGATGCACAGGCTGATCCGCGACGACACTTTACGCACATGCATTAAGCCCGGTTTTCCCACGACATGCTTGTATGTTATACTTTTCAAATGACGTTAATGCAGGATAAGTTTTCAAAACATTATTGTACATAGATTTCTTACTGAAAAACTGTAATAACTGACATCGCAAACTGAATTACAATAGTTTAGCATGAAGTTACTTAAATATGAAATTGTTTCCTATAGACCTTAATGTTTGAATTTGAAATGTAAAATACCTGACTACTTGTATGTCAATACAGAGGGGAGACTGGTCATGAAGTGAACACACGGCACCTGGCCATGGGTCTGCTGGGTCTACTGCTTACAAAGTGTCCTGTCAAGGTAAGTGCTCATGCACTCTCTGACATACAGATAGTGTTGTGTTTGTGTGATTGAATTTGTAGTAAATGTTTGCTTACTGATTTCTTTCCCTGGGAACCGTTGTTAGTTGAAATACGAGAGATAGTGCAAGATGCAGAAGACACTTTGTTTCCTGTGTTTTGTTGATTATTGCCCAGAGTAAATCACCAAGTATACTACACTGCATACATTGTTGTCTTGTGCTGTAGTTGACTTTGGATGTACTGGGCTTCAAACCTTTGATTTCAGTTGTATAAAACTGGACATTGAATTGCTTTTTCAGTGTGTGCATCATAGTGCCTAGTAACAATGATGCTGCCTATTCAAGATGGACATGTTACAAAACAGATATTTAAAATTGATTTTAGTGAAAACAGTAATAAGCCTTCTTTTTGTGTTGTTTTTCAGTGTATTTTTTTAGCTCGCCTGAGCACAACATGCTCATGGTGAGCTTTTAGGATCGCCTTTTGTCTGTCGTCCATCATGCGTCGTCAACATTTTCCTTGTGAACACTCTAGAGGCCACATTTATTGGCCAATCTTCATGAAACTTGGCCAGAACATTTTTCCCAATGATATCTCGGCCGAGTTTGAAACTGGGTCATGTGGGGTCAAAAACTAGGTCACTAGGTCAAATTGAAGAAAAGGCTTGTGAACACTCTAGAAGTCACATTTGTTGCCTTATCAACATGAAACTTGCTCAGAACATTTGTTCTTATGATATCTCGGCCGAGTTCGAAAATGGTTCCGATCCGTTGAAAAACATGGCCGACAGGGGGAGGGGGTCAGTTTTCCTTATATGGCTATAGGAAAAGCTTGTGAACACTCTAGAAGTCACATTTTTTGCCCAGTCAACATGAAACTTGCTCAGAACCTTTGTTCTGATGATATCTCGGCCGAGTTCAAAAATGGTTCTGGTCCGGTGAAAAACATGGCCGGGGGGGGGGGGCCAATCTTCATGAAACTTGGTCAGAACATTTGTCCCAATGATATCTCGGCCGAGTTCGAATCTGGGTCATGTGGGGTCAAAAATTAGGTCACTAGGTCAAATTGAAGGAAAAGCTTGTTAACACTCTAGAAGTCACATTTTTTGCCCAATCTTCATGAACCTTGGTCAGAACATTTGTCTTAATGATATCTCGGGCGAGTTCCAATCTGGGTTGTGTGGGGTCAAAATAGGTCACTAGGTCAAATTGAAGAAAAAGCATGTTAACACTCCAGAAGTCACATTTTTTGCCCAATCTTCATGAAATGTGGTCAGAACATTTGTCCCAATGATATCTGGGCTGATTTCGAATCTGGGTCATGTGGGGTGAAAAATTTGGTCACTAGGTCATATTGAAGAAAAAGCTTGTTAACACTTTAGAAGTCAAATTTTTGGCCCAATCTTCATGAAACTTGGTCAGAACATTTGTCCCAGTGATATCTCGAGCGCGTTCGAATCTGGGTCATGTGGGGTCAAAAACTAGGTCACTAGGTCAAATTGAAGAAAAAGCTTGTTAACACTCTAGAAGTCACATTTTTTTCCAATCTTCACGAAACTTGGTCAGAACATTTGTCTTAATGGTATCTCGGCCGAGTTTGAATCTGGGTCAAAAACTAGGTCACTAGGTCAAATTAAATAAAAAGATAGTTACCACTCTAGAAGTCACATTTTTTCCCCAATCTTCATGAAACTTGGTCAGAACATTTGTCCCAATGATATCTCGGCCGAGTTCGAATCTGGGTCATGTCATAAACTAGGTCACTAGGTCAAATTGATGAGAAAGCTTGTTAACACTCTCGAAGTCACATTTTGTTCCCAATCTTCATGAAACTTGGTCAGAACATTTGTCCCAATGATATCTCGGCCAAGTTCTAATCTGGGTCATGTGGGGTCAAAAACTAGGTCACTAGGTCAAATTGAAGAAAAAGCTTGTTAACACTTTAGAAGTCACATTTTTTGCCCAATCTTCATGAAACGTGGTCAGAACATTTGTCCCAATGATATCTGGGCCGATTTTGAATCTGGGTAGTGTGGGGTCAAAAATTAGGTCACTAGGTCAAATTGAAGAAAAAGCTTGTTAACACTTTAGAAGTCACATTTCTTGCCCAATCTTCATGAAACTTGGTGAGAACATTTGTCCCAGTGATATCTCGGCCGAATTCCAATCTGGGTAATGTGGGGTTAAAAACAAGGTCACTAGGTCAAATTGGAGAAAAAGCTTGTTAACACTCTAGAAGTCACATTTTTTGCCCAATCTTCATGAAACTTGGTCAGAACATTTGTCTTAATGGTATCTCGACCGAATTTGAATCTGGGTCATGTGGGGTCAAAAACTAGGTCACGAGGTCTAATTGAAGAAAAAGATTGTTACCACTCTAGAAGTTACATTATTTGCCCAATCATCATGAAACTTGGTCAGAACATTTGTCCCAATGGTATCTCGGCCGAGTTCGAATCTGGGTCATATGGGTCAAAAACTAGGTTACTAGGTCAATTTGAAGAAAAGGCTTCAATTTCAATATGTACTTCAAAATATTGAATGTCTGTTGTCACTTATGTATTTCAAACCATGATGATTAAGGCCGCATTTCCATCAGTCCTTATCAGTATATCCATATCCGTATTAAAATCTAACACATGGAAAATTGTTTGACTAATGAAACTCAGGTGAACGACCCAGGGCCATTTGGCCCTCTTGCTTAATGTAAAATTTCCATTTGCAGATAGCGGACCAGTCAGTAGAAGGGGAGCTAAGAGGAGATGAAGCTGGAAGTAGAACTATAAAATACCTCTTTTTCTTTGGTGCATCGTGTCTAGAGAAGTAGGAACATTTGCAATTATTTCACAGTTTAGCTCGACCTTGCATGTTGCAAAGAGTGGAACCTTCAACCATTAATAACTCATTCGTTTAAAATCAGCCCTTTCGCATGTACTGCTAAGGTGTTTCTTTATGATGACACTGTGTGTGTGGTTGTCTAAATCTGTTCTAAGTTCTTGTCAGAAGCAGTTATTCTAATTTCAAAATAATGTTGGAAAAAAAATTCATTAAGTAGTCTGTGCTGATTTAAGGCATTTTGGTAAGGTATGGGATACGGTTGACATGTACAGTACATGTATGTTTATTACGAAAATTCAGTTCATAAATGTTACTTAGAATACATTTTTATTACGTCATAGGTCAGGACTAGAATGGTCTTGCTCTGCAGCCCGCATTCTGCAGCGTCTCTACCAAGCCAACGACTGGAAACAGGTGCTGCACAGCCATCTTACTGACTGCGTGAAGAACATAGCCGAGGTATAATATACATGTACCAGCTGTTCTGCTGCTGAATTAATATAGTGTAGCAATGGCAATGAATATAAAAAATTAGATTCAAATATTTGATTGATGAAGTATTCGAATATTCGATCGTCGGATGCAGTACTGGTAGACTGATGGAAATGTATGACTTATTAGCAATTAGCACCTGAACAAGCTTTAATCTCCTACTTCCCATATTTATAAGTGAACTTGTGAACTGATAAGAGACCGTGGTCGATATAATGGACTAGCAATAACAACAAACTGTCGTCTACATAACAATAGGGTGATAGGTAGATTTTGACACATATCCTGTGTACGAGAGACGCTAAGGTGTCACGAAAACACAATATCTTTAGGGACTGACAAATACTGTATTTAATATGCTTAATAAAATTAAATTAATAAACGGGTAATTATTAGAATACATAAATATTATTCAAACAGTTTTCATTTTATTCAAATATTTGAATATTTGTTGCCAGCCCTAATATAGTGGATTAGTCATAGGCTAAAGTGACACTGGTTCAATGAAGACCTGTGTGTATACATGTAGGCTTTGTATTGGACAGTGAATTCTTATTATTTTAATACTGACTTTATTTAGGAAAATCTGGTCTTTAGTGTTAAGATTGAGGCCAAGCCTGAACCCTTGCCTAAGTACTTACATTGGAGTCCTGACAATAAACTGGTCACCATGAATCTTATAATAACTCATTTCCTTCTTTGATGGTGTTATTTAAATACTTTCGCACTTACAAGTGTGACTAAATACATGGATTTCTTTCATTTCTTTGCCTTCATTTTGATTTTATCATTTTCAGGAGCCAGAGCTTCGTTCCATCTTCGCCATGTTTGTCATGGCCGGCTTCCCAGAGGTAGAGTAGAAGAAACTTGTTTGCAATCCTTCACAATTTTTAATCCATTGAAACTCAATTACATTATGATGATATTACATTACAGTCCATAATATTCTTTATCCTGAAATCAAACAATGCTTGAATCATTTGCATTTTTTCAATCTTTTTGATCACACACACATCAGTATGCAGTGTCACCCTAATTTCGTGGGTCTTATATACAATGTACAAGGTGTGGCGCATGCGCGTTAATACATTCTGTTATCTCACCACTGAGTTTGATAAAACACAATTTGCAATGTGGTCTTTGCAAACAAAGTAATTAAAAGACCGATTTTTGTTGCAATTTCATGTATATGTTATGTTAGTGTTCCTGACCCTACTGAAGCTTCTCATAATTTCGTGGGTTCTGATTGGCTGGCCTACTGTGGTTGGGAAAGAGTGTTTACAGCATCAATTTAGTTTCACTTTGTGCTGGAGACTGTGCTAAGAAGGAAAATCTTGGTGAAAACTAGTTTTTTTGAAAATTTTATAATTATAAATACACAATCCTCATCATATTTTTTAAAAGGTAACCTAGGCCTGACAAAATCTACACACTTGTTGATTTTTCATTGTGCAGCTTTAACTTTATCCTTAATGAATCTATAAATATTTTTATTTTGTTAGTTATTGTTCTTAAATATTAAATAAATGATAAAATTGCACGCAGCGATTCGTTGGTAGGAATGTTAACTTAAAAGTTAAACATTTGAAAATGTCAGTCAAATTTTTACCGAAAATAGCAAAATTCCAGTGAGAAATAAACACAAGGGAAATAATTATACATGTGCAATTCTTGGAAAACAGTTCTAAATATACGATTTTTAAGAACCAAATTTCATGAATTTATTTCCAAAATAGTTGTAGGGTAGTGAATAATTTGTGTATTTAATGTCATTAATTGGTGATTGAAATGACCAAGTCACTTACTGGTTGACATTTAATAGGATTTCCTTTTCAGATACTGGAAAAATATGCAATTCACTAAACAGTTATAGTAATTCAAACAATGTTTTTGGACGCACGAGCGAACATTCTATTAGTTTTAAATGGCCACGAAATTATGGTAACCCATGAAATTATGGTAATTAGGCATATATTCATGATGGTTTGTAATGTTCCTGTCAAAGTTCTGACGACAATAGACCATCCTTTATGTTCTGATATGACATTTCATTCCCTTGTTATCTTAATTCTAAAATAAAAAAGTTCAGATGCTTGAATCATTTGCTTTCTCAGTCTTACTGACTGCACTCACATCAGTGAATTTATCATTGTTTCACTACATGTATATTTCTATCCAGGTGCTTTATAAGTTTTATAAATACCTTCCCAGATCTTAATTTAATCACACTCTCACCACTTTTAAGTACCTATTATGTCTTTGTTCATTATGTTTCTGTCCAGTTTACCATATTTTTGACCATACGCTGATCACTTTTAAGTATCTAGTATTTATCATAGCATTCGCTATGTTGCTACATGTATTCAGGTGCTGACTACCGGGACTTTGGTGAACTATAACCAGACGGGTCTGGAGTTCCGCAGTGGCGTGGTACTCAAACACTACCCGGACAAACACTCCACCCTGCTTGTAGACGTCAAGTCACGCAAGAGACACACGGTACAGAAATAGCACATGTTTTCTTGGAGAGTTTGAGCAAATTGACCAGACACTTACAAACTCTATTGTGGACGTCAAGTCACGCAAGAGACACACGGTTCAGAAATAGCACATGTTTTCTTGGAGAGTTTGAGCAAATTGACCTGACACTCACAAACTCTATTAGCATAATTTAATGATTGAAATTGTATTTCTTATATTAATCCTCAGTTAAGTAAGTTGTCTTGATACACAGTTTCCTATATTAGGTATTAGTGAGCACTTGAATTATATTTTAGCCAAATATTTAGAATAAGCTAGATTCCAATTTGAAAATTGAATGTTTATCAGAATCAAGTTGAAATGTATCAAACATGCCTAAACATCAGTTGACTGGTTACTTTTTCTGATAGTATTAATTGATCATGTTCCTTAACTGTTCCAGATACCAGACAAGTACATAGACTGTGTTTCCATGGTTCCTGAAGTGTTGGACACAACAAATATCATCGTGTTTGTTAACATTGTGAAAAACATCGCAGACAATAAACTGTCAGGTAAACATTACTTACTTTCATGTTGAATGAATGAAAATTTTAGTTCAAACAAGTTTAATTTTCATAGAAAACATTTAATGACCATAAGACCTGTCCATGTTTTGCCATGAACACTTTACCCAGCTATTGTGACATGATTAATTTCCATTCATCGAATATCACAACCACATCGCAAGCTTTACCACGTGCTCATGTGTGTGAAATAGGGTATCCGTTAAACACGTGATATTCAGATGCAATTGTTGGATAAAATTGCTGATTAATCTTCATATTATTGACTTTTGTGGAAATGTATGATACATGTCTTGTTGTTTTGTCACATTGAATATGCTTTAATTTAGTGTTGTAGAAAAGATCTGACAATAAAAGCTTCACTGCAGATAACAATGTGTATGTTATGCCACAAACATTGTTAATGTCTCGTTATAGAATTATGAATATAAATGATCTAACCATGAAAACAACACTGATTTGTATAATGCTAGTCTTTGTACATTGTATCTTTATTTGTCACTGCGGATACAGCAACTGTAGGTAATATGTGTATTTCATTTTAAACATGCTTTACACTCTTTTACAAAAATGGGGTAATAATACAGCACAGATTTACTTGTTCAGGGATGAGTTCGAAACTATTGTATCTGATATAGAAATGTTAAGCAGATGCAGCAGTTTAACCCTCTATATTGTAAATACAAGCATATGTGCATCTTTTCTCTCACTGTAGATACAGAGAATGTGGAAAGTCTGTGGGTTCTCTCCCTTGCCCTGAAGCTGCTGAACAATGGTCTACAGATGGGAGACAACTGTACTGTAGAGGAGTTATATGCCCCTGACTTCATACAGTGCCTGGTGTCGCTGGCCAGCAAAGGCACAGGGTGCAGTCAGATGTGGCTGGTTAAAGATTTAGAGGTGGGACTTCTTGTTACTTTCCTTGGAAGTAACATTTAATTCTTTTCCTAGGTATTAGTAGTATATATTTTTTATTATGTCGCCTGAAAAGCCACTTAAGTAGTTACTTTTGCGGTGGTGGTGGCGTCCCCTTTAGTTTGTGCAGACAATAACTTGAGGAAGTTTTTGTGTAATCATTATGAAACTTTAGGGAAGTGTTAGTAGGCATACAAGGAAGTTTATGTTTGGTTTTCAGCATAATTGCTCTTATCGTACTTGAGTTTTGCCCGTCAGGCGACACATCTGACTCTTGGAGTTCTAGTTATTTATATTTGTGTACATGTACAGTATAACACTGTGTATGCACATACAAGGAATAACATTCTTGATATTGGTATTTTTCATGCATTTATGATTTTGTTAATCCCCCACCGGGAAGCGGTAGGGGCATTATAGGAATGCCCTTCGTCGGTCCGTTTGTCCGTCCGTCCGTCTTTCCGTCCGTCTGTCCGTAACATTTTTGTGTCTGCTTCATATCGCCTATACCCTTTGAGGGATTTTTATGAAACTTGGCTCAAATGTTTAGGTTATTTAGACGATGTGCAGAAGGCATGAGTCAGTCACATATTCGAGCCTCCATTTCGTGTCCGCTCCATATCTCCTATACCCTTTGAAGAATTTTCATGAAACTTGGCTCAAATGTTAAGGTCATTAAGACCATGTGCAGAAGGCATGAGTCAGTCATGCCGGCTGAAGGTCAAGGTCACACTTGAAGGTCAAATATTCAAGCCTAGATTTCATGTCTGCTCCATATCTCCTATACCCTTTGAAGGATTTTCATGAAACTTGGCTCAAATGATTAAGTTATTGAGACGATGTGCAGAAGGCATGGGACTTTCACACCAGCTCAAGATCAAGGTCACACTTGAAGGTTAAATTTTGGAGCCTCCATTTTTGTGTCCATTTTCCGTGTCAGCTCCATATCCCCTATACCCCTTGAAGGATTTTCATGAAACTTGGCTCAAATGTTTTGCTCATTGAGACCATGTGCAGAAGGCATAAGCCAGTCAAGCCAACTCAAGGTCAAGGTCACACTTGAAGGTTGAATATTTGAACCTGTATTTTCATGTCCGTTCTATATCTCTTGTGCCCTTTAAAGGATTTTCATGAAACTTGCCTAAAATGTTTATCACATTGAGGCAGTGTGCAGGAGGCATGAGGCAGTCACGCCACCTCAAGGTCACACATGAAGGTCAAATGTTTGAGCCTCCATTCTTGTGTCTGCTCTATATTTCCTATGCCCTTGAAGGATTTTTATGAAACTTGGCTCAAAATGTTTATCACATTGCGGCAATGTGCAGAAGGCATGGAGCAGTCTTGCCACCTCAAGGTCAAGGTCACACTTGAAGGTCAAATGTTTGAGCCTCCATTCTTGTGTCTGCTCCTTATCTCCTATGCCCTTTGAAGGATTTTTATGAAACTTGGCTCAAATGTTTATCACATTGAGGCAATGTGCAGAAGGCATGGAGCAGTCTTGCCACCTCAAGGTCAAGGTCACACTTAAAGGTCAAATGTTTAAGCTTCCATTTTCATGTCTGCTCCATATCCCCTATGCCCTTTCAGGAATTTTCATGAAACTGATTAAGGTCAGTGTGATACTTCAAAGTCACCTTTAAAATCGAATGAAGGATCACGGCGGGGGATATAGCTGTCCTTTGGACTGCCTTGTTTAGATTGGTATTTTTTATGCAATAATGATTTTGTTTAGAAATGGTTACAGTAGATTATGAATTAGTAATAGAAATAACATTTAAAATGTACATGTAGGATTTAAAAAGGGATAGTAGTTTAAGTGGTTCAATATTTGAAACTTTACCATTTCAATACAGGTACTGACCCTTATGCTGTACACACATGAAGGATGCTCGACGGCTGTCAAGAAAGGGGCATCGGCTAATGAACTCAAAGAGAAACTGAGGGAAATGCTGAAAACTAAAGCAGAGCCGAAGAAGTCTGAAAAAGACGATGATGATGACAATGAGGAGGAGGATGACGATGATGATGATGATGACAATGACAACAGTGATGATGATTTCATTTTGGGTGATAGCTCATCGACCATGTCCTCTTGTCTCACTGACATTAACATGGTGGATGAGTTAGACATGTTCCATGAACTGGATGAAAAGGCTCAGATCATGTTCAAGGTATGCTGCATGGACTGCTTTCACCAACCAATTCTTAGACTTAAGAATAAAGAACAAAGATAGACTCAAGACAAAATACATGTGCGTTCGCAAATTTGCCTGGTACCAATGTCCCAAATGACATTAACAAATCATTATAAAATAAGAAAGCAAAAATTAGCTTAGGAGAAAACCATGTAAGATTCCATTTACAAGCATTTAAGAAAAGAGCAGATTTAAGAATATGAGGTGTGTCATGGGAAAACCGGGCTTAATGCATGTGCGTAAAGTGTCGTTCCGGATCAGCCTGTGCAGTCCGCACAGGCTAATCCAGGACGGCACTTAATGCTTGTATGGTGTTTTCTGTTTCAAGGAAGTCTCTTCTAACCATAAATCCACTTTAGGCGGAAAGTGCCGTCCTGGATCAGCCTGTGCGGACTGCACAGGCTGATCCGGGACGACACTTTATGTACATGCATTAAGCCCAGTTTTCCCTCGACACGCCTCATATGTTTTAATCTTAAGTCTGAAGTTTAGGAATAGGTTGATGAATATGGGCCCAGCTGCTCGATCAGTGTCATAGTGACACATTTAATTGTATGTATCTTTACAGCTTTTGAACCAATTTTACTGATTTCTTTCTGATTTTGCTGTCAGGCAGTATATGGTTACAAACAAATCCAATGAAATCACTCTGCCATTTGCCAAATTCACCTACAATTGGCTACACATTTGAATATTTTACTTGCGGCATGTTTGATTGCTTAATATGTTTTATGAAAAAAGTCTGCAAATTAGTCAAAATTTGCATGTTTACTGTAATTTTGGCTAGAAAAAATGTATTCAGCAGGGGTTAGCCCTGATTACTGATTATGCCCCAATCGAAGATGGCGGGGTATATTGGTTTGCTAATGTCAGTTTGTCGGTCGGTCAGTAAACCACTTTCGTCTCTGCCCTCTAACTTCAACAGTTTTTATCTGATCTTCACCAAACTTCATGAAAATGTTTGTGAGCATAATATGTAGGTCAAGTTCAATAATCAGCCAAATCACCCTGGGAATTGTGGAGTTATGGCCCTTGAATTATCTAAAATTGGCCTTTTTAGCTGTTTCCACTCTCTAAATCTAACAGTTGTCATCCAGTGTTTTCCAAACTTCATTAAAATGTTTGTAATAATAATATCTAGGTAAAGTTTGATAATCAGCAAAATTGCCCCATGAATTGTGGAGTTATGGCTCTTGAATTATCTCAAATTAGCCTTTTTAGCCGTTTCCGCTCTGTAAGTCGAACAGTTTTCATCCAAACATATTAACCAAACGTAACAAAAATATTATTATTATTAATATCTAGGTCAAGTTCAATAATCAGCCAAATTGCCCCAGGAATTGTGGAGCTACTGCCCTTGAATTATCTGAAATTAGCATTGTTAGCGGTTGCCACTCTCGAAGCCCAACAGTTTTTATCTGATCATCACCAAACTTCATGAAAATGTTTGTTACTATAATCTCTCAGCCAAGTTTTATAAACAGTTAAATCAGTCCAGGAATTGTTGAGTTATTGCCCTTGAAACTGGCCTTTTTAGCAGTTACTGCTCTCTTTGTCTAATAATATTCATCCAATCTTCACCAAACTTCATGAACATATTTGTGGGCATAATATCTTGACAAAGTTTAATAATCAGCCAAATCGCCAGGAATTGTGGAGTTATCATCCTTGAATTATCTAAAATTGGCCTTTTTAGCCAGTTCCGTTTACAAAGTCCAACAGTTCACAGCTGATCTTTACCAAACTTGGTAAAATACTTTTGGGCGTATTATCTCGGTTAAGTTTGATAATCAGGCAAAGCATTCTAGTAACTGTCCAGTTATGGCCCTTGATTATCTAACATTAGCCTTCTTAGCTATTTTAACCTAGAGGGGGCATAACTGTTTTACAAACAGCTCTTGTTATAGATTTATTTGATCTGTGCTAAATATTGACCCCTGATTCCAATAAATGTGTGCGTGAACCGCCAGTAAGTTCTGAGCATGTAAATTTACTGGATTGATTATTTTGAATATTGACCCACTGATTGTGTCTCCATGGCATCACTTTTTGAATAACATGACATCGTTTAATGTGATACAGATATTGAAGAGTGAGTTGAACCTTCCCATATCCGTGCTGAAAGTGATCTACGACATGAATGACAGAAACCCAGAGAATGTTGTCAAGGCAATACTAGAGAAGTAGGTGAAATAACACAACAGTCATGTAAGAAAGTTGGTTAGAAATGCATTGAATTTATTCATGAGACCTTTTCTTGTTCCACTTTAAAAAGCGTATACAGCTTTTTAACCCATACATGTACATGTATGTACAATGAACCAGTTTATATTTGCATCTTAATGCTTACCTAATACTTTAATGCAATGGAGTAGATGTAAATTTCTTTAGGGTAAGCTATTGAAGGCAGAAAAGAAGTTTCCTGTCAGCATCAAAGTACTTGTGATATGTTTTCACCAAATGACACGTATGACATACATGTATATCACCAAATACAGTTGACAATCATTCACTGTGTCAAGTAAACATTACCTGTCACTGAAATTATAATCCAACGCCAGTTCACATATTTATATGAAATATTATACAACAATAAAATTGTTTTTTGCCTTGTATATCATGCATGGAATGTGAAAATGTTAATAATTGTTACATTAAGACCGGCTTGTTCATTGTTTTCGGGTCAGTCTTGGGTTTAATGTTGGTAAATTTTAAAAAGTTAACAGTTCTCAATGTTATATGTCACGTTGTAATCTGAGCTGATAGCTTAAAAGAGGCGTGTCATGGGAAACTGTGTTGCATGTTAGTCTTACAGGTGAGCTGGCAACCTCCGTACAGAGATTTGACTGGTTCCCAGACTTCCCGAAAGCTCATAAAAAAGTGTCGGACATTTGGTCTGACCACCTGTTTGAGTTGCCGGAACAAAATAAAATTTGCCGGACCAAAACATTTGTTTACGTATGTATACATGTATACACTAACATATTTTCGGGATCTAAAAGCAAACATATTTGACCCACCGTAGTCATTGTTGTTTTAATTAATATCACTAGATATTACAACGCGCATAATAAAAACAAAATCCGAAACGACCGTCCTAATTTACTGTTCACGATACATACAGTTCACATAAATTCTATTTACATTTAGTATGCACAGGTTTTTCATGTCAAACCTGTGGTTTGCTAAAAAGCCAGCGAAAATTATACTGACAATCACAACATCATGTCATCCGCAGCGTGGACGTATTGACCGTGTTATGAAAAAAAGTTTGTAGTGCAAAGAACTGTGAAATTTTACTTTTGTATAAAAGTTTCGTAGCGCAAAACAACACAATTAGGTGTCTGTATGTATGCCGCATATTTTTACTCAATCTTTTGTTGACACCATTATATTACCTCTAAAACGCGAAAGCAGTTACGCAGTATCGAGAATATTGTTGTCGTTTAGGTCTTTGACTTACAGTTACTTTTAACACCCGCCACGTGGACGGCGTGAAGCATGTTTTTCACGACTCATACTTGTAACCATGTTTGTTATTGTGCTGCTAATAAAAGCGACTGCAGTGAAAGGACTTGTTATTGGTGGCACGCGCAATGTAAGCTGGTGACGCAAAACTGTTACACTTTGATTTTGCGCAGGTCGGTTTATAGTTGTTGCACAACACAAGTTTATATGAAAAGAGTAGTGATGAAATCGGGAAAATCCAGACCAAACGGCATTGATTCACGGCAGTTGGGGTAATAAGAAAATTAATTAAGAAAATGATCCACAGACGATTCGCGATGTATTGGAAATCGCGATATAGCGCAGCTGTATTCAATTGTTCAGATATTTATATTTTGTTATCCAGTAATATATAGGAATGAGTTTTGAAAAAGCTGTCGGTCGGTCGGACCAATTCTAAGGAAAGAAATATTGGACCCACTCAAAATTTGCCAGTCTTGTCTCTCGGACCGACGGTTTTCGGGAAGTCTGGGTTCCGAGCTTAGCTCAAATCAAATTCCTGCCGTCATAACAAACCACATGATGAGTCTTGATTAAAATTGTCTAGTTATGCATGATTTATGGTTTTAATCATTTGTTTTCTTTGCTGTGTTTCATAATTGGCTGTAAATGATATATAAAAAGTCTAAATTGCACTGAGTTGCATTAAATAAGTAAACATTACAAACACGTAATCCTTCTAGATCAGGAAGGATTTTACTTGTGACGGCAGTGGTTACTGTTAATGGGTAGGGGAAGTAACTACTGCGACGAGTCTGCTTATGCTTAACATAATTGTATAAAAATGTACAATATTAACCAGTATTTACAATCGAAATATAGAAACTAACAGGATATTTACTATAAATCAGCAAGGAAGAATGTGAAATATTGGTAATGACACTTTTCATTTTTGTTTTGTGATCAAATCAACCTGTGTAACCTGCAAAACAGTTCAGATTAAAAATTAGCATCACAACAAACATTTTCTCTAATGTATTTCCATTGCAGCATAATAACCTGTATGCCTTTAAACATACAAAATAGGACACCCAGCTATATATATAACAAACAGATATCGGAATGCTTCACAGCAGTAAATACCTTGGGCAAATTGGCATATCCTTTTAAATAAATATATAAAAACTAATGGATCTGAAACAAAATGCTTATTGTAGTTCCAATGAGGATAGTGTCTATTGACTGTGTCAAACAGTATGTCGGCCATTTCTATTACTTCATAACTTATCACAGCCTTTGATGTGCATTTGGAGCTAAAATGCTTGAGAAACATTGTTTTTATTTCATGCTATGTGGTGAATGAGTGGAGAATACCAGTGAATGATAACCCGATCATTTCACTCTACGTCGAGTGAAATGATAACGTTTGATAATTTCACTCTTGGTTATGTGGAACTACATTTAACTTTGTTTTTATGTTTAATTTTTGAAAGTATGTGAATACCCTAATCGTCAGTGTAAACATTGGCCTTTTTAAACAACTGAAAACACATAATGAAATTTAATACAAATATAATAAAGCAACAATGACACAGTAAGAGTGGCACTATTTTCCCACCACAACAGTGATCGACAATTGTGTAATCATAATGACGTCATATTTTTGACATCATTATACACAAAACTTTTAGGATCACCTTTTGTCCGTCGTGCGTCGTGTGTCAACATTTTCATTCAAAGAACATCTCCTCCTAAATCGCTGTGCAGATTTTCACCAAACTTCACAGGAATGATCCTTGGGTGACCCTCTTTCAAAATCATTCCGGTCCGCTGTATATGTAGGTCACAAGAGCTAAAAATAGATTTAAAAACTGAAAACTTTAAAAAATCTCTGAAACCACAAGGATTGGAGCTTTCATATTTGATATGTGACATCCTCTAGTGGTCCTCTACAAAGATTGTTCAAATAATGACCCTGGGGTCAAAACTGGCCACGCCCTGGGGGTCACATGGTTTATGTAGACTTGTATAGCAAAATGACTTTAAAAATCTTCTCTGAAACTGCGTGACCTAGAGGCTTCATATTTGGTATGTAACATTGTTTAGTGGTCCTCAACAAATGTTGTTAAAATGATGCCCCTGGCGTTAAAACTGGCCACACCCTGGGGCTCACATGGTTTATAAAGATTTAAATAGCAAAATGTCTTTAAAAATCTCTGAAACCGCAAGGCTTAGAGGTTTCATATGTGGTATGTAACATTGTATAGTGGTCCTCTACAAAGATTGTTCAAATGATGCCCCTGGGGTCAAAAGTGGCCACACCCCGGACGTCACATGGTTTATATAGACTTAAATAGCAAAATGACTTTAAAAATCTTCTCCTCTGAAACCTCAAGGCCCAGAGGTTTCATATTTGGTATGTAACATTGTAAAGTGGTCCTCTACAAAGATTGTTCAAATGATGCCCCTGGGGTTAAAAGTGGCCACACCCCGGGGGTCACAATGTTTGTATAGACTTAAATAGCAAGATGACTTTAAAAATCTTCTATTCTGAAACCACAAGGCCCAGAGGTTTCATATTTGGTATGTAATATTTTATGGTGGTCCTCTACAAAGATTGTTCAAATGATGCCCGTGGGGTCAAAACTGGCCACACCCCGGGGCTCACATGGTTTATATAGACGTAAATTGCAAAATGATAAAAAAAATTCTTCTCCTCTGAAACCACAAGACCCAGAGGTTTCATATTTGGTTGGAAACATTGTATAGTGGTCCCATACGAAGATTGTTCAAAAGATGCCCCTGGGGTCAAAACTGACCACGCCTGGGGGTCACATGGTTTGTATGAACTGAAATAGCGTGGCACTTTTAATTTCCGATCTCTAACTCGAGACCAAAAATGATTTTTTAATGAAACTTCATACATAGATAACTTATAGCGAGACCTCGATTGTGATTGCTTAAGGGGAGGGTGAGGTCAAGGTCAAGGTCACTGTTTCCAAAAAATAGAAAAATGGTTTCAGCTCAATAACTTGAGAATGCATTGAGATATTTTCATTAAACTGAATACATACATACCTTATATAAAGACCTCGATTGTGATTGCATATGGGGTGGGTGGGGTCAAGGTCACTGTTACTAAAAATAGAAAAACGGTTTCCGCTCAATAACTTGAGAACGCATTGAGATATTGTAATGAAACCTAATACATAGATAGCTTATATCGAGACCTCAATGGGATTGCATATGGGGTGGGTGGGGTCAAGGTCACTGTCACTAAAAATAGAAAAACAGTTTCTGCTCAATAACTTATAAACGCATTGAGATATTTCAATGAAATTTTCTACATAGATGCTTTATATCGAGACCACCCTTGGGATTGCATATGGGGTGGGTGGGGTGAAGGTCACTGTTAATAAAAATTAAAATAAAGTTTCCGCTCAATATCTTGAGAAGGCATTGCGATATTTTAATATAACTTAATGCACATATCTAATATGGAGACCTCACTTGGGTTTGCTTATGGGGTGGGTGGGGTCAAGGTCACTCTTATCAAAAATAGAAAAACGGTTTACGCTCATTAACTTGAAAATGCATTGAGATATTTTAATGAAATTCATACTTAGATATCTTATGTGGAGACCTCACTTGGGTTTGCTTATGGGGTGGGTGGGGTCAAGGTCCAGGTCACTGTTGCTAAAAATAGAAAAACAGTTTTCTCTCAATAATTATGAACGTATTGAGATATTTTAATGAAACTTCATGCATAGATACCTTATATCAAGACCACGCTTGGGATTGCATATCAGGTGGGTGGGGTCAAGGTCACCATTAGTACAAAAAGACTAAAAATGTTTGTGCTCACTTTGATGCATTTCGTTACAAAACTTTGGTTTTCGTGGAATTTCCATGTTTTTTGTACTTGGTATGTAAGATTGTGTAGTGGTCCAAAGTGGTACAAAGTTCTTCAAATGATGCCCCTGGGTCAAAACTTTAAAAGATGGCCATGCCCTGTGGGTCACATAGTTTATGTAGATTTTAATAGCAAAATGACTTTTAAAATCTTCTATGAAACCGCAATGCCCAGTGGTTTCATATTTGTTATGTAATATTCTTAAGTGGTCCTCTACAAATATTGTTCAAATTATACCCCTGGGGTAGAAAGTGGCCACGCCCTGTGGGTCACATGGTTTATGTAGACTGTATAAATCTTCTCCTGAAACCGCAAGGCCCAGATCTTTATACTCAGGTAAGTGCTTTAGTGCTATTTGCCACTCTCATTATAAGCCATCATGATGCCTTTAGCTCAGGTAAGCAACCTAGGGCCATCGTGCCCTCTTGTTTTTGTTTATCGTTCAAAAGCATGAAATAAAAAGAAAATTTGTTAAATACAGTGTAAGATTTATGTTATTTCATTCGTGGTCATAGAAACTAGATATTTTCACTCGTGGCTGCGCCACTCGTGAATATATTGTTTCTATGACCACTCATGAATAAATACGATCTTACAATGCATTAAACAAATATCCTGTATATCACTAGACATTATTATGCAATTTATTACAGCAACCATAATGTTACAAGAAATTAAGAGTTTGCAACATTTATTTCTGTTCAGAAAATGGTATATTATGCTGTGTACTGAGAACTTGCAACAGTTCTTGTTGGTTTAGTAATGTAGCAGTGCATGCAAGATTTTGCACAACCAACTACACTAAACTTACAAGTTCTCATATTATTGTATTAGTAAAATATTCTATTTGTGTTAACTTGTTTTAGATTTTTGACTGCAAAGGAATGTATTTTTGTAAAAGAAAATCATATTTTCCGAATTGTACTATGTGTATGATCAGACAGTGTCACCAAAAGAACTGTCCTGATTATTTTTCATTTTTATATAAATGTTTAAAGGTCTTTTTGTTTCAGTCATAATTTTTAAATAGAATGTGCAATATTTTAGCTTATTAGATACCACATATAAAACAAGTACTGGTATAAGGTAGCTCTCTCCATGGTTACTCTAATTCAGTTTTTGTACTTTTTTTGTATTATAATTTCCAGTTTTGAAGGAGTTGAGGCCTCCCCCAAAGAAATAATCAAGAAGCTTTCTGAGAAATGGTAATCATTAATCACTTTTCATTGATGGTGACATGGTGATTGCAGAGCCTCACGTTTTCTCCATAACATTCTCTACATACTTTATTGATCAAATAGTAGCAGTTTGCTTTTAATCATTTAAGTTAAAAGATACAGTCGACTCTCGATGGCTTGATGTCACGGGGACCGGCATGAAAACCTCTAGCCATGGAAACTATGAGCTAAATGGAGTTCGAGAATGTTAACTTTTATATGAATGGGCGGATATCCGTCTGCCTTATTTTCAATTTCCATTTGAAGAGTATTCAGATGTTTAAAACGGTTATTAACTGACATCAAACATTTATTTATATATTTTATTGATATTAATTATTTGAATTTTGTAATAGCTGTGAAATCATTTATTGAGTTTACTCAACACTTGACACTATTCAAGCGCATCTAATCTATTAGAGTCTGTGTGGCCGAAGCCTGTTCAAGCCAAACAAACAATTTAATGTGTGAAATCTGTAACTGGGACTGTGACAAACATTTCGAGCCTTCCGAAAATTCAACCCTCGCGAATTTGAGCCAAATGACAGAAATTTATATAGATATATAGCAATCAAGTATCGGTCCCTCGAAGAAACTTTGAGCCAACAAGAAATTCGAGACAAGCTAGTTTGAGACATCGGGAGTGGACTGTATTTTTGTGTGTACATAGTTGCAATATTTGTTATAATCATTTGGTGGGTAAATAAAATGTGAAATCTGTTATGATCAAATATATGTCTATGATAAATAAATGTAATTTAACTAGTATTTGCAAGCCTGTAAACAATGCTTAAAACTTCAAATATTCTTTGCTGTGGAAGAATGCTCATTGCTGGGTCAAGATACAGTAGAGCTCACATGCATGAAAAATATTGTTCACGATTTGCGGCGATTGTGTGATAAAGTCACTATCAAGTTGATGGTGTGCTTGGCAAATTTTGCAGAGTAATAACTTCTGGTCTCTTGGCACAGCCATCATTTGTACTTCGAGAAAGGCAGCGCAATTTTATGGAAGGCATCATCTACCACTTATCAGAAATCTGCATAGACACGCTTAGTAATTGTCGTGCTAATAGAAAGTTCTCACTCTGCAATGGCATAGACACGCTTAGTAATTGTCGTGCTAATAGAAAGTTCTCACTCTGCAATGGCATAGACACGCTTAGTAATTGTCGTGCTAATAGAAAGTTCTCACTCTGCAATGGCAAGTTAAATATGAGGCATGCCATGGGAAAATCGGGCTTAATGCATATGCGTTAAGTGTGGTCCCCAATTAGCCTGTGCAGTCCGCACAGGCTAATCCCGGAAGACATTTTCTGCCTACAGTGGACTTGTGTATACAAGAGACTACCTCGAAACAAAAAATACCATAAAAGCGGAAAGTGTCGTCCCTGATTAGCCTGTGCGGACTGCATTAAGCGTGGGTTTCCCACGACAAGTCTCATATGTATTTCGTTTGATCTGTACTGTACTAACAAAACTCCTAATCACTAACACATATTGACAAATTCAAATGTTTCATTGTGTCATGTATTCAAAGAATTGTTAACTCCTGTAAATGTAAGATGACCTGATAAATTGTCAATTCATGCATGAATCTGTAAGTACTGTATCTGTATTAATCTATTATGAAAATGCAAAATAGTCCAAGAAAATGTTTACAATAAAGTTTATCCTTTCCACGCCAAGTGTATAACAACTCTATGCACGTTTCCAAAACACCCAACACTAGTATGCCCATATACAATAGCTTTCCTACATTTTCTTCTTAATACTCCCTGAGTATTCACCTATAAAACAGCAGATTTTTGTGTTAATGTTGTTTTTTTTCAAATGTTTGGTTCGGGTTTTAATTTATTTGTATTTTAATTCTGCAAAAAGCTGCAAGTGTTTATGTCCATGTGAGGTGTAATATATGTATTATGTGATATGTAATGTATTGTACACAAAAAAATTGTGAAGTTTTAATAAATAACCTTTTAAGAAGCAATTTCTAAAATAAATATCAGCATTAAATAGTTCAATGAGTTGCTGATAGAAATCAAACAGTTTTAGTTAGTATAGACCAAATAATGACTTATAGTATTTTTCAATTATGATATTATTTTGTGTATCTTTAGCAAACTCAGATGGGAAAATGTTTGGACCTTGGGCCATGTTATGACCATTTTTAATCTAATAATTTTATCTACAAAGTTTAATATGTTTCTGTCAATATAATTTCATGTTGTCTATTATTTTAATTTGAAACAAGTTTGTGAGACTCTTAATTTCTTACTAATTGTGCAGAAGACATTTACTATGTATCATCAACAAATATTTAACCTGTTATTTCTTTATTAATACGATCATGTGTTGCTGAAAAAAATGTTTATACGGCCATCATAAGTTAGTGAACAAATACTATATTATTAAATTATTGTTCATCTGTGCACAATGTACTGAACTTTATATGAGGCGTGTCGTGGGAAACCCGGGCTTAATGCATATGCTTAAAGTGTCGTACCGGATCAACCTGTGCAGTCCGCACAGGCTAATCCAGGATGGCACATTCCGCTTTTATGGTATTTTCTGTTTCAAGGAAGTCTCTTCTAAACATATATCCACTGTAGTCGGAAAGTCCGCACAGACTAATCCGGGACGACACTTTTTGTACATGCATTAAGCCCAGGTTTCCCATGTCTCGCCTCATGTTTTTGTATTTCAACTCTTAATCCATCTACCATTAATGTTTACCCACTCTACTGGTACATGTATTGTTGTTGCAATTATTAACAACTGATAGCTGACATTACCATGAATTCAATCTGATGTTCTGTTGCTGTTGCCAGGGACACGATGTTCAACAACCCAGATACGCTGCACTCCACCCTCTCTGACAAAGTGGTGGACACAGGCATACATTACCACCCCTCATTTAGCCAGGCAGAAAGGTACACTTGATTAAATGATGATGTTATATATTTGATGATCATTGTTTTCCTCCAAATTATAAACTATATAGTCTGTGTTTACTATTATGTATCAATGGTTGACAGTATTATGTATCAATGGTTGACATAATTATAAGGAGTTTACAAAATATGAGTATTTCAAGAACTTCTAACCTTTAAGTGCTCTTGTTTACACTAACCTCTAAGCTTCAATAGCTTTTGTTTGTATTATCCTCTAACCTCGTAGGAGTCAGTGTTTGTATCGCCCTTACTTCTTTAAGAGTAAGAGTCTTTGTGCCATCTTCTAAATTGCATGTGTACAGTTTATATGTGTACTTAAGTAACTAAAAACCCATGCAGAACAAAATAGTATAAATTTGGGTTAAGCGTGAAACTGTTGTATTTGCTTAACATTTTTATATCAAATACAGTAGTTTCACGATCATCCCTCAATTTGAATTCTGCTACTGCATCTGTAGACACATTGACAAGGCGACGGAGGAGACGGCAGTGGACACCCAGAGGTTGATTCAGTGTCCAGACAACGATGTACAGGACGAGGTCCTCAAACAGCGACGCACAAAGTCTGCTGAACTGCTGAAGAAGGAGCTGAGAAAACATGGCCGCACCGGTAGTCGGGAATATCTCGCCAAGGTTATTATTTCTTTGCGTGTATTTTGCTAAAAGATAGAATTCATTGATGAAATTCTTCAGTGCGTAACATACAATTGCAGTGTGTCAGGACTAAAACTATTGATTGGACATTTGTGATACCTCAACTTTCTTTACAGAATTAGAGAATACATTTGCAGAAAGTACAATATAAAAGGACAATTCTCCTTTTGCAAAATTATTTGCATGGATATAGACAAAGCTAGATAGTTGGGTGCATCCGTGTCTGTGGACACATTTCTAATTGTTAATTATATATGTACTTATAACACTTGTTACATTATAATCATGAGTTAAAGATTGGAGTATAACCTAAGAATAACATAAGCTATACGTTATTTCTTTCCTAAAAAATGTATTATCGGCTCTTTCAAATAATCTTGAAAAATTTATATCACAAGTTGCTTGGTTGTATTACAGGTTTTACGACAGAAATGTTGCCATAAATACAAACAAGAGGTTCTGTATCACAGATTTATGTTGCACCTCAGCAATTAGAAACAAGTTTGTGTTCTAGGTCAACATGTCCATGTCAATACTGTATGCCCGTCAAGTGCTCACGAGTCTTCTAGCCCATTGGCCGGCCTATGGTCATGTGATCAACTCTGACCTCCTGGGCTGCAAGGAAGTGCAGCAGATACCCAGTGTCCTTGACCTTCTCAACAAAACTGGCAGCAGAGAAAATTTCCAGAAGGTACACTCGTACATGTATATGGGTATCAGTTTACTTGTACATTCGTCTTTTACATTCTTACAGGAAGATTGAAAACTTTGTAGTCATGTGTAATGGATTTTATTTTATTAAAACAGAATAGTGCTGTTAGGAATAGAACAGCGTATGCTTCTTGGAGTTCACAAAATGTCCCTTATATTGCTTACAAAATGTTCAACATCATAAACACAGTTAACTATAGTGGAAGCTCCATGTTACATTGACCTGTACCATTTTACATGTAGCATTGATGTTCAGCATCAGTGATTTTCATATAATCGTTGTCTTTGTGTTCTCAGACTTGGCAAAGTTACTACATTTATGTAAACATAAAAAAAAAAGATTTGCTGGATTAAAGCCAAAAACCAAGAATTGCTTGAATCAGTAGTTCATTTCTGTAGCCACATACTTGTATGTGTGATCTATAAACTGCCAGTGTTGAAAGTCAATGTTTACCTTATCCAGGTGGTGAACAACCTGGTACAGCACTGTGAGCCCGAGAGCCTTGTGCCGATAGCGTGCACGGCCTGCCAGTTCATGGAGGAGGTCACCACGTCAGTGATCACCCGCGAGTCGGACCACAACTACAAGGGGGAGGACGTGGACATTGATAAGATACAGCTGCCAGGGGCCTCATTCCTTACCATCGCTTTTGACCCCAAGTAGGTTCCTTACCAGTCCATCGCTTTCAATCCCAAGTAGGTTCCCGACCATCTCATTTGACCCCAAGCAGGTCGCATTTGACCCCAAGTGGGTTCTTACTATCACACTTGAGCCCAGTTAGGTTCCTTGCCATTGTTTTGACCCAAAGCAGGTCTCTTTTGACCCCAAGTAGGTTCCTTATGATCGCATTTGATCGCAGGCAGGTCCCTTTTGACCCAAAGTATTTCCTTTATTCAACTGCATATTTGTTCCATCAAATTTGTTCTAATGTTTTGATTGCCATTTATCTTGTCTATAGTATGTAGTAGACTTTCTGACTGTTTTCTCTGATGTGATTCCTGTGTAGATGCTCGACGAGGGAGGGCGAGGATGAGCTAGTGTTCTCAACCAGTGCGGACATGTCCCAGAATGAGCACAGGTTTGGTGGCACTCAGAGGGGCAACTGGAGCACCTTCCAGGTGTCAGGTGGGTATCACATGCAGGTGCTAGTTTTGGGAATACCTTCCAAGATTAGGTGTGTGAATCATGTGCATGTAAAAATACATGTGTGTGTTGGGAAACTTACTTTTAAGCATTATGTAATGCGCTTCTTAAGTGTTACTGGTAGAAAGAAAACTTTGTGTTGTATTTATTCCTATTTTGATAGTTTTAGTTAATTTGTGAGAAAGCCCCTTTAAATCCATTCAGAATTTTGAATATTTGAACTTCTCAAGAGTGCTAAACAATATAATGTTATTTCAGAATGCAACAGTATGACAGCAAAAGAAATAATTGTATTACTGTTAATAAATGACACATAACGCAAAGCAATCCCTCAGGTACTTGCAAATAATAGTGACATTTCCATTGGTCTAGGGGACACAATCTGCTACAAGTTTGAATGGGGGAGTAGCAAGTCAGAGACCCACTGGGGGTACAAGTTCACGGTCACGGCCGGTACCCGGGACAGCTTTGAAACAGGCCACATCATTTTGAACAGTGTTCTGTCTTCAAACATGGCAAGGTAAACATGGAGTAAAAGTTGGTAGTCCTTGAAGCTCTAGGCAGACACATACTGGTACATGTACTTGCAATTTGTTGAGTCTGAGGTCATTTTGATTGACTATACGTGTGTCAAGTGGTTTTCATTTCCAAATTATTTGTATGTGTATAAATCTCTATGGGATACAACGGTTACATACCTTGTTGGGAATGAACAATATTGTCTTTGCTCATTAAATGTGAAAGTTGTTCAGTTTTGTTGTTATTTTCTATGAAGTTAAAACGGCAGCTGAGATATAAGACACACTTTAGTTAGAAGAATCAATGTTTGTAAAGATATGGAAAAATATCGAATATAAAATATATACTTTAAAAAAAAAGTACTTTACAGCACAAGACATTACACCTGTTACCCGTACTATTGGGTTTCATAATTCAATGAGAATGGTTGCCTTTTCAGGTGTTTGCCAGTCAGTGACCTGTGGGCCAGCCTGGTGTATTTCTGCAGCAAGCAGACGGGCACACAGCGACTGAAAACAATCCAGCTTCTCATGAACATTGTTCAGACTCAGCACAGGTACCGTAAGCATCTTAAGTGTATCTTAAAAAGATTCTCACTTAAGCTGACAATTTCAAACTGTTATATTTAAAAACTGCATATAATTGTGTTAATCTTTTTATGTTTATATGAACATACATAACTGCTGTAGGTGTTTATTAATAATACAGTAAGCACTATGCACTTTGCAAAAGGAATAATAATTTAAATAAAATGTTGATGTTAAGGTTAAGGATCATATATTACTAAGATGTTTCAGGAACATGGTCCCAGGGCCATGTCACCAGTGTCTAAGAATACTGTCATTTAATATCTTAAAGGGACATATTCACAGATCGGCAAAGTGACCATTTTCAAAATTCTTGTCACAGAATCCAAAAGTTAAAGTTGGGCTGATCTGGGTTATTAAGGACAGGCGGGTAACTTCAGACAAATGCGTTAGTAGATGAACTTTCTTACATGTTTTCATGTTACTTGTTATGATTTTACCTTATTTAAGAAGAGTATCTTTTCTGGGAATACATGTCTAAAAAAAGTGACAATGCATTGTTTATTGTAAATGGTGCATCATGGGAACAACATATTGATGCTGTCCGAGTGTTCCTGAATTTTAAATATGAAATAATGTCGGTAGTTTCCCAATGTAATTTGCATGATTTAAAGCATGACAATAAATTTGATCCAGATGTCTTAGTTTCAAGTCCTGCGATGGCAAAATTTTTAATGCTTTTCTTATTATAATATTTCATGATTCGATAATTTAGTTTTTACAGTTTGGATATCTCAAGAAAGGCTTGACATATTCCAATAATTTTTGGTACAAAAATTTATGTGTAACATAATAAAATACAGGTCAAGTTCGATGTTGGTTACAAACCACTAAATTTTGACAGAGTTATGGCCCCTTTTTGACTTAAAATTCCCTAAAAACATGGTTTCCTGATGATAACTCAAGAAAGGCTTGACATATTCAAATAAATTTTGGTACACATGTGTAACATCATAGAATACAGGTCAAGTTCGATGTTAGTTACCAACCACTAAATTTTGACAGAGTTATGGCCCCTTTTCGACTTAAAATTCTCTAAAAACATGATTTCCGGACAATAACTCAAGAATGGCTTGATTATATTCTAATAATTCTTGGTATACATGTGTAGCATCATAAAATACAGGTCAAGTTCGACTTTGGTTACATACCACTAAATTTTGACAGAGTTATGACCCTTTATTGGACTTAAATTCGCTAAAAACATGGTTTCCTGATGATAACTCAACAATGGCTGGACATATTTAAATAAGTATTGGTACACCATGTGTAGCGTCATGAAATACAGGTCAAGTTCGACTTTGGTAACAAACCACTAAGTTTTGACACAGTAATGGCCCCTTTCTGACTTAAATTCCCGAAAAACGTGGACAAAAACTCATGTTAGGCTTCACATATTTTTGGTATATAGGTGTAACATCATAAAATCCAGACCAATTTCAACTTTGGTTACAAACCACTAAATGTTGACAGAGTTATGGCTCCTATTGAAATTAAATTTTTCCAAATACGCTGTTGACCATTCACAAATTAAAGCATTCTGTCTCTGTCCATTTCTTTCGAATGGATGTCATAGTTTTGTGACAAAGTCATATTGTGGGGGTATATGCATCACTCATATGACAATTCTAATTCAGTTCTTTTTGTCAGCAATTTCTATCTCTCTTATCTAAAAACTGTTCTCCCCATGACCGCTACAGGGTGGACGGTACTGACCGCCTGTCTATCAACCTGGGTCTGCTGAAGCCCCTGTGGGTGCTGTACAGTGGGATGACCCGCGGGGAGTCTGACTCTGGCTCCATCCTGCCGCCAGTCTGCCGCGCCCTCACAGAGCTCTTCCTGCTCGTGGAGAACCTTGCGATCGTGAGTACAAACATCGGCATGACAGTGAGGGATGAGCATGAAATTGTTGTATCTGCTTAACATTTCTATATCAGATACAATAGTTGTACACTCTACCCTCAATGTTCATTTTAAAGAGACAACAACACAGTTATTGGAGAACCTTGCTTTTGTTGGTACAAATGGTTGCATGCTCATTTTAAAGGGACTACATTACAGTTAAGTTATTTGAGAACCTTGCTGTCGTGGGTACAAATTGTTGCATGCTCATTTTAAAGGAACTACATTACAGTCAAGTTATTTGAGAACTTTGCGGTTGTGAGTACAAATGTCTAGGTGTGTAAACTGAAATGTTCCTTGAATGACTCTCCAATACAAATTTATTGTATGGCAACATGATACCACTTGTTTGTTTATTAATTAAGTGTTCATCTTTTCGAGATATTGCAAATATTCATATATCCCGTTTCTATTAGAGTGTTTAGGTAATGCGTATTCTATCGAAATAAAAATGCATGTCGTGGGAAAACCAAACTTAATGCATGTGCGTAAAATGTCATCCCAATTAGACTGTGCAGTCCGCACAGGCTAATCGCGAATGGCACTTTCCGCTTTTATGGTATTTTCTGTTTCAAGGGTAGTCTCTTCGAAACATAAATCCACTGTAGGTGGAAAGTGTCGTCCTGGATTAGGCTGTGCGGATGACACTTAATGCACATGCATTAAGTCCAGTTTTCCCACGACATGCCTCAAATGTGTATATTTAGGCAATTCCCAATGTATTTCACTGTAGGCAAAATCTAACACAATATCATCACATTATATCTTGCTATAGTGAGTACAAACACCTACATGCTCATTTAAAGGGACTACTACAACACACCAAGTTATCTGACTAAACCAATTTTGAAATGCATGAATTTTTTTTGCATTGTTTTACAGCATTTGTTAATTTTATATCTCCATATCATCAGCATGACTGTACAAGTCGATATTTGGGTTAGATAAAAATGACAAATAAAAATGTAATTTTTACAATGCTCATAATAACTTGAATAATATCAAACCGAATTCATGTTACCTTTTGATCGTGCTGAAATCACCTTTTTTTTTAAGGTAATCATATTGTTATATGTTCAATGTTTGAATACATTGTTCTGATATAATTTTAGGCTTGAGATTCTGGTCAATTTGTATAAACATGTACAAAATAACAATACAACCCCAGAACTTCATAGAAAAAACACTAACATTTCTGGTGCATATGAGGCTTATTGTGGAAAAACTGGGCTTAATGCACATGCGTAAAGTGCCATCCCGGATTAGCCTGTGCAATCCGCACAGGCTAATTCAGGATAGCACTTTCCGCCTACAGTGGATTGATGTTTAGAAGAGAATTCCTTAAAACAGAAAATACCATAGAAGCGGAAAGTGCCTTCCTGGATTAGCCTTTCCAGACTGCACAGGCTATTCCGGGATGACACTTTATGCACATGCAGTAAGCCTATTTTCCCACTACACGCCCCATATCTGCATTGTACCATGTGTTCACATCCTTTCTCTGTGCACCTCAGGAGTGGAACATGGTGGATGAGTACATGGTGATGATGCAGGATTCCTCAGAGATCAAGCAGGCAGTCTGGCAGGTACGTACAGATCATGTACTGTATGTATTGCGTGTTTACTTGATAAATAGTTCAAACTTCAAACATAGCTAATTTATTTGATGAAACTGATGTTCTATTATACTCCATATACCTATTTACCGGTATATCTCTATTACCAGGAATTTCCAAAAGACAAAAATTTCGCCCATGCGCATACAATTTTTTTCAAAGTCCATCCCTTTGTTAAAATGTTGCTGCTAGCTGCAGTCAACTTTGGTTTCCATTCAATAATGTCGTTTTAAAGGTAAATAAACTCTTTTAAACGTCTAAATCTTGTAAAGGTGTGTTTTCAAAAGTTTTTTTAACATAAATTATCAGCTACTATTAATATGTATAGAAAATAGATTTAAAATTTTAGCAAATATAATGTAATATGACTGATGATTTGTACAGTATCATTCGTTTAACCCTGAACATGATTTTTCTGAATTCTGATTAGCTGATATTCAGAATCATGGTAATAGGTGTATAGCCAGAACACAGATGGCTAATGACATGTACAAATTGTTGACAAAACAGTTGTTTAAACTTGTGATTATTTTTTGATAAATTTGAATTATTTTGATACATGAATGTTGTATTGTTACAATACGACAGCAGTCTTTTTTTATTTCTTTTTTGTTATATGTTGCAAGCCAGTACAAAAATAACATTCCCGGGTAATTGGTATACCCAGTCTAATGGATGAGCAAGGTTGTCTATTGAATAAAAGTGAAATAGATGATGATGATTGTGATTGTGGTGATGGTGATGATGGTGGTTCCACGGTGGCGGTGTTTTATTTTTGGGGTTCTTATTTATATCAACAATATTTCTAGGTACAGGTAACACTAACTGTTTCCCATTGCTATACAGGGTATCCAGCGTGTTGCGGCTGTCAGTGTGATGATTGGCTACAAGAACCTTGCCACGGCCGCGTACAAGAAGAAGAAGAAAACTACCGATGAGAAGGAGACGAAGAAGAACTAAGATAAGCAGTGAATCATTGCGGTAAATTTCAGAGGAAAACCAGAGAAGCAGGGGAGCAGTTTGCCATTTTAAGAAAACTTAGATAGAAGACTGAAATTTTTCTCAATTGAAACAGCTTTTTTGCCAGTTTTATTAAAAGTGTAACAAATAATGCTGAATTATTGTGATAATGCTGAATTATTGCACTGTTCCATTTTATATTAAACCTATTTCAATTTGGTACTTGTTCAATTCATGTGTATATGTGTGTCAGCTTGCAAGCTTTTATTCAAATATAGAAATGTTCTAAGTAAATAGTAAGAAGCTATTATTATTTTCCTTAGGCATGTCCGAAGCTAATTATTTCCATAGTTTGTAATATCGAAATTCCCTATGTTACATGTACTTCTGAAGTTCTCTGTGTAGAAGCTTTGTTATGACTACATGTCTGTTACTGTTGTTTCACTGTGATAAATGTATAGTTGGTTAGCTGGTGGTTAAATAGTTATATGAGAAATTGTATAGTTAACCATAGGTTCTGCTGCTCAAATATTCACATACAGATAGTTATTATGCCCCCCATCAAATATGGCGCGGTATATTGGTTTGCTTATGTTGGTAGGTCGGTAGACCACTTTCGTTTGCACTCTCTAAGTTCAACAGTTTTCATCTGATCTTCACCACACTTCATGAACATATTTTTAGCCATAATATCTAGGTCAGGTTCGATAATCCGCCAAATCGCCCCAGGAATTGTGGTGTTATAGCCCTTGAATTATATAAAATTAGCCTTTTTAGCCGTTTCCGCTCTCTTAGTCAAACAGTTTTCATCCATTTTTCACCCAACTTCATGAAAATGTTTGTAATAATATCTAGGTCAAGTTCAATAATCAGCCAAATCGCCCTAGGAATTATGGACTTATTGTCCTTGAATTATCTGAAATTTGCATTTTTTGTGGTTTGGGCTGTCTAAGTCCAACAGTTTTCATCGAATCTTCACCAAACTTCATGAAAATGTTTGTTATAATAATATCTCGGCAAAGTTTGATAACCAGTCAAATCAGCCCAGGAATTGTGGAGTTATATGCCCTTGAATTGTCTGAAATTGGCCTTTTTAGTGGTTTCCACTCTCTAAGCCCAACAATGTTCATCCAATCTTCACCTAATTTCATGAACATGTTTGTGGGCATAATATTTCGGCCAATTTTAATAATCAGCCATTATTAAAAATTAGTCTTTTTAGCTATTTTAACCTACAGGGGGCATAACTGTTTTACAAACAGCTCTTTTTCCAGTTAATATTTTGATCCATACTGTTTTCATGCATGTTTTTAGCTCACCTGAGCACGAAGTCTTGGATGGGATTGTTATTGGGTCAGATCACACCAGTAACACTAGAGTTATTGCCCCTTTTTTATGCAAAAAAAAAGAGCAAAATCGGGCCAGAAACACCATATTTATTGCCCTTTGTTTATTAAAAAATTATACAAATTTGGACATTATTCAGGATAGAGACTTCATTTTTCATCCAATCTTCACCAATCGTGCACAGTTTGTCTATGAACGGAAGACTACAGGTGAAGTTGAATATAAGCATGATCAGGCCAGAAACACCGGAATTATTGCCCCTTGTATTTGGAAAAAAAAAATCTACAAGTTACACACGATTTTTGATTTAGTGTTGACCAAACTTACACAGTTTGCGTATGACCATAAAAATTGATGGATAAAATTTGATTTCCAACAGTTGCAAACCTTGCATGCAGTTATTTGTACATGCAGCATTGATGTCTTCAGAGCCTGCATTAACATCATTTATCATTATTAGACAGAAAATTATGAACGAAAAAGCAAAACTTGACCTTTTAGCACAGCCATCGCAATTATGGCATTGCAAATAGTTCTGCGAAAAGACATCAAAATCTACTGTTTCTGCATTTTCCAGAATTGTCACTGACTTAACTAGAAAGGATCAGGGAAGAAGATCCAAATGATTTGAGAACCATTAGCAAAAACACTGCACATCCACTACCTAACTGATGTTTTAAATCAAATTGATCCCGTCCACCGTTGCGTATTGTTCATATACCTTAATTTTCAAACCTGTCAGAACAGTATAGTCTTCATCTGTACCAGTTCTCGGGTGAACGCTTTTGGCCATCATGGCCCTCTTGTTTCTACTTTGACAAAACAAGAGAAAGTTGGTTATTGAATAAACATTTGTACACTTTTAACAGAACAAAAAGTATACTGTATAATTTGGGGCTGGAATAAGTTAACATTAAACAAAATATTGAAGAAAGTAATCGTTTGTTTTAAGTTTTCCTTTCTTTTAAGTGAGAAGACTCTTGGATGTTAAAGTAAACAACTTAGTGTCTTTGTAAGTGTATCTTTCTTATCTTTGCATTTCAAGTGTATGTGTAAATAAAATGCATTTGTATCTGTGTGAAATACTCTAACATATGTATGAGACACAAGTACCTAATTTAGTATTTAATTTAATAAGACAGGGTGTGTCATGTATTTATTACCACCATGTTCATATATTCCTAAAGCACCAGTCCGAGAGACCGGACCCTATTGTTGTCCTCGGGGTTCTTAGAAAATTATCAGGGGCTGTATTACAGAAACATCTTAAATACAATCTTATCTGTTCTTAGAAAATTATCAGGGGCTGTATTACAGACACATCTTGAATACAATCTTAACTGTTCTTAGAAAATTATCAGGGGTTGTATTACAGAAACATCTTAAATACAATCTTATCTGTTCTTAGAAAATTATCAGGGGCTGTATTACAGAAACATCTTGAATACAATCTTATCTGTTCTTAGAAAATTATCAGGGGCTGTATTACAGACACATCTTAAATACAATCTTATATGTTCTTAGAAAATTATCAGGGGCTGTATTACAGAAACATCTTAAATACAATCTTATCTGTTCTTAGAAAATTATCAGGGGTTGTTTTACAGAAACATCTTAAATACAATCTTATCTGTTCTTAGAAAATTATCAGGGGCTGTATTACAGAAACATCTTTAATACAATCTTATATGTTCTTAGAAAATCATCAGGGGCTGTATTACAGAAACATCTTAAATTCAATCTTATCTGTTCTTAGAAAATTATCAGGGGTTGTATTACAGAAACATTTTAAATACAATCTTATCTGTTCTTAGCAAATTTTCAGGGGCTGTATTACAGAAACATCTTAAGTACAATCTTATCTGTTCTTAGAAAATTATCAGGGGCTGTATACCATAACATCTTAAGTACAACTTATCGGTTCCCTGAAAATTATAAGTTTTCATTAACAATTTATTTCATGTTTAAATGGCATTGCGCTATGTGTGTATATATTTTCAAGTTTGTATTAATTATTATTCAAGTAATTTAAAGAGATTCTTAAATTTATTTGTAGTTTTAAAAATATTACATTTCAAAAACTGGAACTTAAGTGAAAATAGTTTAACATAAACTTAAATTGTTTCTGGACCCTGGTAACTGTTTTAAATGTTAGGCTTTAACTGGTATTAGCAAATGTGCTTAATAATATGATTTTGGGAAATACATGTAAAATTAAAAAAAAATTTAAAGCGTGGGTTTTACAGTCAGGGCAATGTAAAATGACTATATATCTACCCAACCAAAAGTAAGAAAAATTACATGCCGTAAATAAACTCTTTGAACGGAATTTGGGTCCTATGAAGGTTCATTCCTTTCTGGGATTGTTTGAACAAAACAGGAGCTAATATTCTGAAAGGTCACAAACTTTTGGGAATATCTGAATGTTCATTTGTTAATATTTGAGATTATTATTCAATGTTTTGCACAAATCTTTTTATGTTTCGGTTTTTTATGCAATTCTATATTCACAAGATTTCTTCGTAAAAATCCAATAATTATACCCACATATTCATAATGTATTTCCAAATTATATTTATTCGCTATTCTATACTCATTGAAAGCATGCCATGCCATTATGTAACTATTAAACTATGTCCAAGGTTACACGTATATGAACTTGAGGGGGCCATTTGTACTGTAAACGGGTGGGTTGCTTTACGTAACAATATTATACATGACATAAATACTATTAAAATTAAAGTCCTGAATATTTAACCTATCTTCCCCTAAAACAATGACAAACTTTTAAGCATGAAGTATTAACACATATTAAGTACTGGTATGTAAATGTAAATTCATATTACACAATTAAGTTATAAAGTACACATACTACATGTAATTTTAAAATGCTCATAAAGTAGTAGACAACATGTATATACATGTTTAACTTTAGTATTCTTTTATATGAGTAGGCATGCTGTTGCCTTTTTTGCATGCACTAGTAAAATGTAAACCTGCTTTATTGTTATCATACATAACATGTAAAGAAATAGCTATCACATATTAACTTGCGAATGCATCTCATATTTTGTCATATCTAAAATAATATGAAATTGAATATGAAAGATCTGTTTGTCTTTTCAAGATACATCACAATGATAAACATGAAATAATTAGCACAACTAAGAACTGTCTGATCAGATAAAGTGCAGTACAAAATCAGCCCTAAATAGCTACAGACTTCTGTATTTAGAAAAAATGTCTATGTGGATATTTATACAAATATGAGTATTTCATTGTTAACAATAGAAATGAAGATTAAACTTGGTTGGAATGCATGTTACATAATGTTTTGTGTTGTTAAGAATTGATTGCTTGATAAACATCTTGAAGCTTTTTGTATGATATGTTAACATTGTTTGTGATAAAGAAAAAATATATATATTTGTTCTTGTTGTAATTTTACCCAGCTTCTTTATTGTCAGTGAGTTATTAAGAAGTGCCTGAATACGATGTGAGTTTGTTTCTGAACTATTTCGAAACTATATGAAATCATACACATACTATATATTATTGTAAACGTTTTTGTGAGTTAAACTATGTATCCGCATAAAAATAGTGAAAATAATATGCCCTAAAAGTGGTGGCTTTAAATAGACTCAGGAAAATTTCAGTAAGTGTATATTCAGATAATTACACATGTAGGTTTGATTGTTCCTTGGGTGGTCCTCTACCAAATTGCTGAAATGGTTCTGCTCTGCTGGCCACCATGGGACAGGGCCATTTTTCCTAATATGAGTATATTTAAAACTTTGAAACTTCATTTCAGAAACTACTGCTTGGATTTCTAAATAATTTCGCAGAAATATTCCTTAAATTGTTCTTTACCAAATTATAACAAAGGCGTTATGGCCGTTTCAAGTTCTTCACATAACAGATCTTGTCTGCACTACTCCGTAACACCTGGTCGGATTTTGACGAAACTTCGTATACTTTATCAGTTCCAAGTCAGCTAGTTGTGCATATCGTCGACATGTCGTCGTCGGCGGATTTTCGGGGGAGTTATGGCCCTTTGAAGTTTTTCACATAACAGACCTTGTTTGCGTTTGTTTTCCATGACCACTGACTAGAATGTGACGAAACTTCATGAGATTGATCAGTACCAAGTGCATTTGTGCACATCGTCAGCATGTCATGCTTGGGTGTATTTTGGGTGGAGTTATGGCCCATTGAAGTTTTTCACCTAACAACTTGTTTGCGCTTGTATTCGGTAACCCCTGGCCGGATTTGAATGGAAGTTAATAGGATTCATCATTACCAATTCTACTTGTGCATATCGTCAGAACGTCACGATCTGCAGATTTTGGGCGGACTTATGGACCTTTGAAGTTTTGACGTAACATACCTTGTCTGTGCTTGTTTTCCGTAACCACTGGCTGGAATTCGACACAACTTCACAGGATTGATCAGTACCGAGTGTGTGTAGCATATCTTCGGCATGTCTTGGTAGGTGGATTTGGGCGGCGTTATGGCAGGGCGTAGGGAGAGACATACTTTTGTCAAAAATAATCTCTAGTTTGTTATAAAAAAATCATGGCCGCTAGAGAGTGGGGCCTTTTCTCTTTATATAGCATATCAGGGTCCTTTCGCTTCTAATACTCCTTACTTAATTAGCCAGTGGAGCGTTACAGGCAGTCGTGTGCCTCTTGTTCATAAAATAAAGTCAGTAGCGTAGCTTCCTTAAGGCACTATAGGCACATGCATTTACATTTTTTCCAGAGATATAAAATATAAAAACACTAAAAATGCAATAAAAACACGAGGGGTGGGGGTGCGGGGTACTCTTTGATGGTTGTGTTGATACTTCATTTAATAACGATTACATCAATTTTATTACATTGCATGAATATAAATGCACGCTTAGTTTATTTTATTTTAAAAATGGGATTTAGCTAAATTCAGTTGTTTGTAACCGTAAGTAAACACCCCTCTTATTAAAAGTCAGTGTTGGATCATTCCTATTGTGCCTATACATTTTCCATACCCAAACTACGCCACTGGAAATAAACGCCTACTCCGTAATCTTAAGATGAATATACCAGTTGTGAAACAAATCAGTAGATGAAACGCACATGCCCCGTTCAATCAAATGTATGCACCAATCACTCAGATTCGAATGCATCCACATGCATATTTCAACCGCATGAATGCCATACTCAGAGTGCAGCCGACATAATTGTCGTTCCTTACATGATTCACAACTCATTCATTTTGCGATTCAGTAGTCACAACATACATGTTAAGAATATTCCAAAACGAATCCATCGTACATAAAATGCATGCATACAAAAATGTAAAATATGTGTTATTCATTTAATATAAATTAATTGCAGTACCTATCAGCACTTCCGATATGCTGTCACTTTTACGCGGTCAATTTTTGTTCCCCCCCCCCCCCCCCCCCAGAAACAGTGTGTGCTATCTTAAAAAAGATACAAAACACCAGATCGAAAGAGACTTAAAGAAACTTGTTCACATATTTTCAAATTGTTTAAACATGTAAAACTTCTTTGCTTATAAAGCATCTGGTATAAACAACATACGTTATTTCAAAGATAAGAAAAGAACAAAAGAGGTCTTCCGACGGGACTCAAAACTACGAGCTCCAAATCAAACGTGTGTCACGCTAACCGTACCATAAAAGACTTCGAGATTACTAAGTATCTGTCAACTACTGAAATTCCATATCGATTAAGACTTGCATGCGGCTAAATGTCAACTACTGAAATTCCATATCGAATAAGACTTGCATGAGGCTAAATGTTAACTAGTGAAATTCAATATCGAATAAGACTTGTTTCAGGCTAAGACCATTGGGTGTATGTGAACTACTGAAATTCAATATCGAATAAGACTTGCATGCGGCTAAATGTAAACTACTGAAATTCCATATCGAATAAGACTTGTATGCGGCTAAGACCATGCGTGTTTGTCAACCACTGAAATTCCATATCGAATAATACTTGTATGAGGCTAAGACCATGGGTGTATGTCAACTACTGAACTTCCATATCGAATAATACTTGTATGAGGCTAACACCATGGGTGTATGTCAACTACTGAAATTCCATATCGAATAAGACTTGTGTGCGGCTAAGACCATGGGTGTATGTCAACCAATGAAATTCCATATCGAATAAGACTTGTGTGCGGCTAAGACCATGGGTATATTTCAACCAATGAAATTCCATATCGAATAAGACGTGTATGAGGCTAAGACCATGGGTGTTTGTGAACTACTAAAAGTCCAGGCCGAATAAGACCTGAAGTATTTAAGACTGCGATAGACACATATCTATGTGTACTTAACTAATTTCTGTTTTAAAATGAATGATGCAGACATTTGCCATTTATTGTCATTTTATACACGACAACGCCCAACGTGCCAGTGCTGTTTTATAGATGTCACATATCTGTGTATAATAAACAACTCCAAATAATATCCCAGTGGGTAGATTTATAGAAATAATGGTTTCTCTTGTCATAAGCAAAGAGGTATATGGATTTGCCGAAAGTAGGTTTAAGTAGATTTAATGCAGGCCTGTAGCTCATACCCATTATATTATCTGACAATGGTATGCCTTCAATTAATATTCCTGCAATCCAAAGGGTGAAAAACGCACAATAGCCAGTCATGGTGTCTTCGGGGCAAGTCTTCCACCATAAAACGTATGGTTGGGGCGTTATAATTGTTAAATATATTTATACGTTTTTTTTCCTACGTCTGTTGATACGTTGTTTTTTTTCGCGAACACATTACGTTATTGTCTGTAGCTCCAAATTCAGTGTGAGAAACGCTTATTCCACTCAACATATTCTAATTTTATGTTTTAATGCGATTGTAATTGTTATTGATGAGTGGAGAAGCTTATACAATGCAGTACGTATGTTTCTATAATACATTTCATTGTGAGTGGGTTCGCCTCTTCCCGTTTAGTCATACTTCGGTAAACCTCGTATTTTACCGCGGCTATTTACGGATGTGATTCGGAAATATTTGTCCTTTTGCAACGATTTACGTCATGCGTCTACCTGCGCTGGCATAAATAACCGAAAATAGTCGAACGTCATAAATAACTCGGAAAACTGGCGCCGCGTTAGGATGTCGTCTGCCTACGGTTAAACACACGTGATTCTGAGAGTCATTGGAGACAGTGTCCAATTTAAAATCGAAATGGATACGTAAATGACAGTATGCCATATGTGAAACTTCTGTAAAAATATATATCAAGGAAACAACGTAAGTAATATTATGTCAATTTTAGCATCTAGAACTATATGATTACATAATTTAAATCGTCAAGAAATAAATTTTCTACGATAGATGTTAATCAATAATGTAATATATTTTATGTTATATAATTATGGACATATTAACCGTCTGACAACAATATTTTCTAATACCATTTAGAATAGTATTTACAAATATATAATGTAATACATGTTTTTAATTTCACGTTTAGTTTCATTTGGGAAATGATCCACATTATGACACCTTAATTAATGCGTTTGCTGCTCTGGTGATGACTAATAGTGAAAAATGCTGTATAACAACTGTTTTCAACATGTTTAATACAATGTTTGTTTACTTCTGGAATCACATTTTGATTGAAAGAACGCAAACAAGTATACGTGCTGTCAGAGATGTTTATGCAAAACAATGAAGCGAAACTACAGTAAGTTATTAATGAGAGTAACAAACTCCTTTCTAAGTATGTCTATCAGAGGCCACATCCATATTGTAAAACAAGAAGCAGTTGTTGATTCTAAACCATAATAAAACTATATAAGACAAAATATGTTTAATGAACCAGCCACAAAAATGTGTAGATACGTTTTGTACAAGACTTTCCCCCCCCCTTCTCACTCGTTCTGCCTCTTTTTCAAACAATTAAAAAAAGTTTAGGTGTGTCGTGGGAAACCCGGGCTTAATTCATGTGCGTAAAGTTTCGTCCCGGATTAGCCTGTGCAGTCCGCACAGGCAGATCCGGGACGACACTTTCCGCTTTTACGGTATTTCCTGTTTCGAGGAAGTCTCTTCTAAACATAAATCCACTGTCGGCGAAAATCAAAATTATACATAGAGCAGTTTGAACTAAGACTACGAGATAATCAAGACGTCGGTTAACTTTGGAAAATCACCTAAACAGCATTTACGAGCGTACACATCACGCATTTAAATTTAAACGTGATTAATTACGTAATGTAGTTTAATTGTCAAACAAAGGTGAGTAATTGTTTTTCACCACTAGTTACAATTCAATCCGCGTTGTACGAGCGTTTATACAACGTCAACGCTTTAAATTAACGTATCGCTTTAAATAGCTTATCATGGGAACACACGACTGTGAGCATAATAACGTAGCCTCTGGGTCAGTAATAACTCGAAAAATACGTCAATGACTGATCATTTATTGTCACTTTTAGCTACCGTTGTTGTCAAAGGCAATGTAATGTTACAAATCAAACATGATTGATGTATTCTTACTCATTAAAAATCATTGCCTTTAATTACATACATTGCCTTCCTAATAAAACTAATATATATATTATGAAGATGTCAAACTTCAAACGTAGCTAATTTATTTAATCACAACGTTTCGGCTGAAAAGCCTTCTTCAGGTAACATGTTATTGCAAAGACGTTATAATGACGTCATGACGTCATAATACATGAAACATAATTTGGCGTACTTATTACAATATATAGGATTCACAAAAGATTCACCATACATGTAAAATGCAAATAGAGCAACGTGTTAATAACTACAAGTATGAACTATATATATGTCATACGTACACCTGAGACAATACAACTGTTATAATTATAATAAACTATTATAATAAAACTAATGACATTTGTAATCTACTGTAATCTCGGAAATAAGTGTTATAATTTCTGATGTGATAGTTATATTACATTCATTACATGATTTACAACTGTATTTCTTCGACAATCACTTATTTAAAGGTAATGCGTATTATTGTTCAATATTTAAGGCATTTCTTTTTTAAATGTAACTTTTCTACCGTGTTAAAATATAAACTGTCGACAATAAATGTTGTTAATGTGGACACACACAACTATGACTGGTTCTTTTGAGAAATGGGTATCTTACCATGGCCCATGTCTGATTTTGAAATATTAAAAGTGTCAGTTCAAGGTGAATATTATGAGAACACCAGTTTTAAACGCATTCAGTCCGTCTTATATGTTTATTAATGCTTATCAAATGAGAAACGGTTGTGTATATTTAATGTACATGTATTACAATTTACAGTCTTAAGCAGATATTTTACAATTTTATTTCGTACATTTCATTTGTTATTTTTCAGTGAACAGATTTATGTAAATGTATTACAATTTACCGTTCATTGAAAATATTTTACAATATTGTTTCTTACATTTAATTTGTTATTTTTCCGTCGCCATCCGCGGCAAGGTATACGATGTTATCTCGCTGTTATTTTGTTAGATAGGAATGTTTTGTAATTTTGGACCATGTATTTATGTTTGTTGCGCGTATATTGTTACAAATAGACAAACTAGTGTTAAGCACAGGCCCAACGAAATTCTTAAACGAGAATCTCCTTATATAACATCATATTAAAAAAACGAGCTATTCTCGTCATTTGACCGTCGTCGGCTTTGGCTATTATGTTTTTGTTGTGGGAGTGTGCAAGACAAAAATCAAAACTCTGTCGTTCATTTTGACTTAATTATGGCCCTACTTTACTTAGAAAATTCATTTTTCTTGGTGAGGTTTACTTATATTTAATACAATTGAATATAAAATTGTATAGTCTTAAGACTTATTTTTCAATATGGTGAGGTGAGTGTGTAAAACCAGGACCAATGTGAATATGGAGGGCATGTGTTCATGTTCGAAATCAGGCATTGATAATTACCTCCAGTGTATTCATTGCACATACGACACATTTGCCAAACAGACAAAATAACAAAAACTGGCCTTAAATGCTGATGTTATTTGAAAATAACTGCACGAAAGCTGCAAGCTGGCGCCATGTAGTGAGCGCTGACTCCCAACTCCCAGGTCATATGTGTAACAGGTTTGGAGGATGAATCCACTGAAATGATATGGCCAGTGTGGTCAGATGTCTTGACAAGTGCAATAAATTTACCAGTGAGTGACTGCAACTGTGCACAAGTCCAGTTATTTCGTATGCATGTATATTCGATTTGCTGGTCATTTGAAACGGACATGTATGATGTACTGCTTTTAGTTGATCTGCTTGTCTCTTTAATTTGGTCTTTTGATTTTAAACTAACTTATATTGGTCGGAGACATATTACATAGTGTTACGCGTATCAAATATAGATGCATAAAAAGTAAATTGAAGTCTTTACATTACTTAACCCATTCTAAAGTTGATATAGTAAGTGTTTTTAAACTTTCTATAAAATATCATTTTGAGGCGTATCGTGTGAAAACCGGGCTTAATGCATGTGCGTAAAGTGTCGTCCGCACAAGCTGATCCAGGTGTTACTGTATTTTTAACCAGTACAATATGCGCATTAAAAAATTTACTTACAATCATTTTGTATGTGGATTAAGTTGATCGCGTAAGTGGAGCCACAATTGGAAAGTCAGACAGTCATTTAAAGGCAGCTGAAGTTTCTTCGATACGGTTTAATTTTGATTGTGTCAGTTGTATTTTTTGTCTAACCCATTTCCCAAATATGTTATCCGTTGTGTATGGTAAACACAATTGTGCAAAAAATAAAAACTTTTCAAAATAGTCATTTTTTCATTTTGCGAAATCATCCATTGTCATCAATCAATGTTTCCGAGGTGTGGACGACGTTTACATGCTATTAAATGTTTATTATTAATCATAAAGCGGTGGCGTTTCTTTACATTTTAATGATAATACATAGTCGATTTATAAACGTTAGCCCGGAAATTAGTTCAGACATTCGAATACGATTTTCAAAGCAAAATTTAGAAGTTTACTTGGCAAGTGTACGCCGAGATATAACCGGAGGCCACACACAAAATGTCTCATCTTCGTTTCCGTATTTCAGTGTGCCTTTACCATACACACGCGTTTGCTGTTGAAATGTAGAATGTATATTAAAAGGTCACAAGTCTTTTTCTTGATAAAAATAGTTTCACGTTTACTGTGCTGGACACTCTTGCATTATTATATATGCAATTCGCGGTAGATGTGCGTTGAACTGGATTGGAACGCGTCAGTTAGACATAAATCTCGCAACTTGTTCTAATTTATATCAATAATAAATATTGAATCATCTTCTATGTGGCATTTTAAATCTTCTAAACTATTTAAAGATATCGTAAAAATGTAGTTGCAGTACGCCATAAGAAGGCGATATAAAATATAAAATAGCGAATATATGGAAGCGTCCCGGTGCTAAAGTCTGTATTATGTTTGTATCCCATTATCTCACAAGTAGGAGATACTAAGCCCTAATTAGGAAATACTAAATCCCAATTCGGAGATAAGAAGTCCTAATTTGGAGATACAAAGTCCTAATTCGGAGATACAAAGTCCTGATTCCATATACTAAGTTCTGTTTCGGAGATACTAAATCCTAATTCGGAGATACTAAATCCTAATTTGGAGTACATAGTATTAGTACTTTTGTGCGACCTTTCGTGTATTCGTGTGCATGTGCGTTGTGTCGTTCGTTCGTACGTTCGTACATTCGCCCGTCTAATTAGGACTTAGTATCTCTTATGAGATTATGGAATACAAAATAGCATAGACTGTGGAATTAGGACGCTTCCGTATGAATAGAAAACCAATGTAGTGCACATATGGAATAACGCCATAAATGCCTGTAGCCATGCAAGTTGCAACCAATCTAACAACGACAGAAAACATATTTCTCTTCAAAAAGAACATAAAACTTTCAATGACAAGCATGAACAAAATTAGGCTTCTACTCCTCCGAAATTATTTGATTATTGGACAGTTGTTTGAAATAAGTAAAAAAAAAAAAAGTGTACAACCTACTAATACATAATTAAAGCGCATCGTTTCTTTCCCGTAAAATACTTACCGTAACGCTAATAAACCTCCAGTTAACGTCGTTTTGGCGTAAACTTGATGCGTTAATTGTTACAACGTCACCTGAATAACGTACGACCAACGGAATGATGATCGATTGAGGGTCAGAGATTCAACATCGGTCAACTCGTCGGAAAACCGTAAACGAACTTCGCGTTGTACATGGCTTTCCCTCGTTGCGCTCAGATATTAGCTTGCCCGACTAACGTTGGAACATTGTACAAAAATGTTAAAACCTGTTTCAACAATGTCAGAACATATTTCAACAGCGTTTTTGTCACTAAACAAAGGTTTACATTTGAAGCGAGTCGTTTGATGGAAGCTATAGCTATATAAGAAAGGTCCTCTCGCATTTTAACGTTGTATGTGACCACATAGAAACGACGTATATATAGGTCTTTATCTGTCAAAGAATATAACATTTAATGCAATAAACATTTAAGTGTGAGACGTGTATAATTACAAATTTATTACGGAGTAAATTAAGCAGAAAACGTTAAAACATTTTAACATTTTGCTATAAATAGTTTGCTAGGCATAGGAAATAAAATGATTTGATAGAGGTGTATTGAAGCCGATTTCCGTTTTTTTTTCATGTATGATAACAATTAATTCGCATGTGCACACACTATATGGTTTGCTGTGTACGAGTTGAGTAATTATGTACAGTAAAAAATTTAGTGTAATAACATGGAAATAAGTGTATACTTGTCAACCAATTCGACGGCAATACTATTTATTTATTTATTGGTACGTTCGTTCGTTCCCTCATTTATTCATATGAAGTATTAACAGTGAAAATTAGTTATCTAATATATAATTCAATGAGAATAGATTACATGTTATTCTTCAAAAATAACGATTAATTAAATACAAGTAAATGAACTGAATTGTATATTTTCAGAATGACGATATTAGACCGCTTTACCTACTGTCGTCACGTGATCTGCACGTGCCTAGTGCTGCACGTGCTCTTGGTGGGGCATGCGCTCGGGCACGGACGCCTGTTAGACCCGCCCTCTCGGTCGAGCATGTGGCGGTACGGATTCAACAACCCTCCCAACTACGACGACAACCAGCTGTATTGTGGAGGAGTGCAGGTTGGTCTTAGTGCTTAGTCGTGCCATTTTAGCAGACTTATTTTTGTGTTCGTCAGATTTCTTCTTCTCACTGTAAGATTTGTACCAAAATGAGGTTAATTAAATATCTGGAATATTGAGAACATTATTTTTAATTATAAAAAATCGGACATAGAACTACTAGCATGTTTTAATATTAGTGAAATATGTCAATGTTTTACGACTTGTGTACTGGCATTTTATGTCGTCATAACATAAGGGCGTGTTCTTTAACAAAAGAAATATTCGGTTATGACATAAATCATCATAAAAATGCATATAATTATTTACAATAAAGTAAGTTTTGACTTCAGTGCTTCCTGGTTCCGGAAACGATTCAACCTTAATATCCTACTATACTTACTGAATTTGAAAAACTAACAAAAGCCAGCATCCTACATGTAAAGCGGACACACCGGTATATATGATTCTTTGTCAAACAATCAGTGGTCGAGTTAAGTGACGCATTAGAAATCTCCGTTTCCACGCACATGGTGACACTGAACTGGGACGGATATAAAAATTTAGAATTTAACGGCTACATTTGGAGCCAATGAAACGGCCGAATCATCAAATGCACCCATTAAGTGAAAACTGAAATCATTAAGAGCATGTTCTCAACGGATTCTATTTCTGGCTTTTGATTGGCTATTTCGAACCTCTCCTCAGAATTTGTATTACCGGTAAACATTACCATATACATGTATGAATATCTACTACTCACATGTTCCATGATGTACATGCGCACGACAACTCAAAAGTCGGTTATATTCTAAGTAAGTTAGAACATATTTAGTAAAATCTTTTGGGCTGCGCTCGCCCCGCCCCTTATAATCCAATAAGATTTTACTTAAAACAATTATGTTCTATCTATTACATAATCAAAGTACTTTCAATCATGTATCAAAGCATTTAAATAATAAATGTATCATTTATTAATATTATTTTTATTAAATAAAATGAACTTTGGTTTTAAATCAATATTAATTTGCGCTGTCGTTAGACCTGGACCCTTGTTCACAAAGCTCCAAAGGTAAATTTCTTAAATTCATAAAATTTCTTTAAGTCTCAGGCTCTTTTATGTATAGGTCTTTATATGTTAAAATGTTTTTGACTTGTAAATATTGCTTAAGTGTTTAGTATTTTTCTCTTTTGTAAACAGAAATATTTGGATTTTACATCTAAAATTTTAACCAATTTAACGGACCTGTTCACAGATTGGCGAATTGACAATTTGCATTTTTTGTCATAGATTTCAAAAAATAGGATAAAAGTGTATATATAGGAGCGAAATAGCACTGCTGACATAGAAAAATATTTGAAATAACGTTTCGTTAAATAAAATGAGAAATCATCTGTTGAAATTGATAAAATTATAAAGCGATTGTAACGCGAAACAATTTTAATAATTAAGAGCATCTGTGTTGTTTTCGTTGAAATGTTTGAAAACACGTGACTCGCTTACATTAAGTACAAGCTACATGCTCAGGTATATATATCAGACTGGCCGAGTCGTTAGCGCCTCCGGCTCTTGATCCAGAGGTGGTAGGTTCGAGCCCCGGTTGTGGCAACGTTTTTAATGCTTTTCTGTAAGGGCAAAGTTTTAAAAGATGTAAGGCTCTATAAACACTACCATTATTTTATTTATATATAATAAACTATTAAAATGTTGTCATTGCGATGGTCACCATTTCCGCTCCAGTAATTGGTATATTTCTATTATATTTTCAGGTCCAGTACGAACAAAATGGCGGCAAGTGCGGTGTATGCGGTGACCCATGGAATGGTCCCCGCCCGAACGAGCCCCCGGGGATGTACGCGAAAGGAATTATCGTCCGGAAGTACAGACCGGGCGACACAATCACGGTGGTGTTCGAACTGACGGCAAATCATAAGGGCTGGATGGAGTTCAAGATTTGTCCGAATGACTTTCCGTCCGAAACTGTGACTCAAGAGTGTTTGGATCGTTATGCGTTAACATTGGCTAAAACAGGACAAAAACGTTATATAGTGCCGGATCAAAATGGATACCAGAAAATACGGCTAAAACTAGTTTTACCATCTGATATAAGATGCAGAGCGTGTGTTTTCCAGTGGAAGTATAACGCCGGAAACAGTTGGGGAACGGATCCAATAACCGGAAGAGGTTGTGTAGGGTGCGGCAACCAGGAACAGTTTCACGGTTGCGCAGATATCGCAGTCGGATATGACGTAGAAATTCCATCCCATAAACCACTTCCTGCGGATGAACCAGATGAAGACACAGACGGCGACAAAGCGCCGGAACACCCGGAGTGGCATTTGACCTCAAAACCGGATATAAAACCGGAATGGCCGGCCGAGAATGACAAACACATACAGACTGTACACAGAGGGACGGGATCGTTTAGTTTTATGCCTGTAACGAACGGAAATGGCATGAACCCGTGCATGTGTGTTTGTAAGCGGGCCCCACTGAAGATGCACGGGGCCGGAAGTGACCTAGAAGCCAAATTTTTCGATGGCATGGACGGTATTGACAACCAAGTGTGTATGTGCATGTGCCAAAATAACGCGGTACATCGTATTAAAAAATCCACCAACTTGCTACTATGTGCTTTCATATGTATTTTTATTGTACTGAAATTTGTTACAAAGTACTAGGTGCATGTTTTTATAGTTTTTAGTCTTTATGAACATGTATTTTATTAATGTTTACTTTTCTTACATATGTACAAAATACGTATGTACGTAATTGTATGTTCTGTATAAACTTGATAAATATGGTATAAACTAAAAATACACATGTGACCATTATTTGTTAGAAAAAAAAAATTACCCGTGATACAGGTCACTGGTGAAGACGCATTCTTTGGAATACAGATGTGTACATTAATGAATGCAGTTTATTTCGGCAAATACAGTGGATGGCAAAATAGGTTTCGACCTAGTTGGAGTCAGGCACGATGTATTTCAGTTTTGTTAGCGGACACCAAACCGGAAGGGTGGGTTTCCTTAAGATGCTGCATTTTCCCCAAAGTATAAGAAAACGCCAAAAGTAAATGTCGCAGCTTTGATTAAACAAGAGGGTCAAGATGACCCTGGGTCGCTCAAATGAGTTTAGCTAGAACTGCCACCGTCATGGCTCAAATACTCTCGCCACCTAAATCATTAACATTAATTGGCGTTGAATAACAACATAATAATAAGTATGTGGCCAGATATAGAAGTGATTTGAAGGAATTTGGTAGAGGGTCAACCAAGGAACATTTCTGTGAAAACAACCGTATTTTCAAATCCAGCCAGCGGTTTCATACAAGCAGATTTTCAAAGTTTTCTATATAGCCATATAAGGAAAACTGTCCCGCCCACTGGCGGCCACGTTTTTTTCACGAATCAAAATGATTTAAAGGAATTTAGAAGAAAGTCACCCAAGGAACATTTCTGTGAAATTATTTTTAAAAACAGCCAGTGGTTTCAGACAATAAGTTTTTTTTAAAGTGTTCAATATAACCATATAAGGAAAACTGCCCCGCCCCTGGCGGCCATGTTTTTTTAAAGAATCAAAATGATATTAATGAATTTGGTAGAGGGTCACCCAAGGAACATTTCAGTGAAAACTACCGTATTTTCAAATCCAGCCAGAGGTTTCTGATAAGAAGATCTTTGACGTTTTCCAGTTTTTAAGCTTTTGGTTGCCATGGTTTTCAACCAGAGTTTTCAATATATTCTAATGAATTGAAGGAATTTGTAAAAGGACCATCCCAGAAACATTGCCTGCCAAGTTTAGTTAAAATCCGCCCAGTGGTTTCAGAAAAGAAGTTGTTTGAACTCAAATGTTGACGACGGACGAAGACTGATCATAATAGCTCACCCTTTAGCACTTCATGCTCAAGTAAACTAAAAATCGATCCAAACTAGGTAGATGACAAACTCTGCGTCAACATAAAACGTATCTTCGGCGTGGAATGATCTTAAGGATAGGTTTATAGTCTCATATTGATATACATCTTCGGTCACATTAATCCCTCCCCCCCCCCGATCACTGTGTCATAAGTCGTCCGTTGACACTCGGCGCAGAATGCAGCCACGGCACATTGGCTTATTTCCCTCACAGGTACCAATTTATACACCAGCGTGGGCGGGATTCGAACCAAGGACCACACAATCCCTAAGCCAGCGTCCTACCACTAGACCACTGCTCTTATTAACAGAGAAAATCACACGCGCGCATATTTCAATTACAGTTGCAACTTGATCTGATGCCCACATATAAATCTATCCCAAAACGATTAAGTCAAAATATCAGAATATGTTAAAACTGAATTTTAGTGAAGAGTTTTAAGTAAGTCATTAAACCGGACATTCATTACAGTACACACTCAAATTACGCGTAAAAATATGTTTGTTTCAGGTAACCCGACCTACCCCCAAAAAATGCCCCGACCCTAGAATATTTTATTGGATATTACTGATCTGTTTTAAATATTTATACAGTTTTAGAATCTTCAAGTTGACCATTTACCAAAAAAAAAACAAAAAAAATCCCGACCTACCTACCATTCTTTTTTTGGGCATGCTACCTGAAACAAACGTATTTTTTTTTACGCCTTAAGGTATGTTTCGTAAAACTGCATACGGAATGCGTGTACCGGTATATTTGTAATACTTGTGTTTTACGAGTAGATGTGGCCTGCATTTTGTACTTTATGCATAGTGATATAAATTAACAACAAAACAAATTGTCTTTAACATACATAAAACATTACCTGATCTCTCAAGCATTTGCAATCCGATCACTTTATCGCATGCGATTTCTCGTCAGCGTTTTAGTGAGACCCAAAGAAAGTGTCACTTAAATAAAATACAGATTACAAGAAGTAACCACACAGCCTGTCTTGACATAAACAGGCTAACTTTATAGAGTAACGCTGAAAATACATGCAATAAATAAGGCAGTTTACATGTTATACATTACAAATACTCATGTGAGCTGTGGTAGACAGAACTGTGACATACGCAATTATCTGGTATTTTATTGGCCCAAAAGATGTAGGAAGTCTTCGAAATGTGGCGCAGCAAAAAAGCAGGGTACAATTAACTCCGCACAGTAATGTCCTGAACCTTTCTCCAGCACCATTCACGGGATGCCATAAACGCAGCTACAACTCGTTTTACAACTACCATTGCAAGTGGTATGACAATACCAAAACAAAAGTAGTCAACTCAAGGTATTTGGGTCACCTTTACAAAACAAGAATCTGATTGCGTACGTTTGCCTACAACTGAAAACTTAGGGGCCGATCGAAATACAAGGGCCAGTCAGCACTGATGTCAACATATATAATTATCTTAAAGAGGCACAACACAGGAGCACATATATGCAACTTACGTATACATGACGGTAAAAAACGGTGTAACAGAAACGTTGCATTAGCAATAACAAATATTAAGTTCAATTGAAAATGGCCTCTCATATTATTTCTTCTAACATGATTACCGCTGATTTTTCTATATACAAAAGAACAAAATTATCGTTGTTAAACTACCCAATAAACAACGCAAAAATAAGTCCCAATTCTGAGTGCAGCATAGTAAACAAGAGGTTTTTCAGGACAGCGCGCTCGACTATTCAACTGCTTTGTCAGAGTTATTGGCCTTTATCACTACAAAAAGGGGCATAATTCTCCTAAATGCGGGTCAGAGTTATGGGCCTTGGTCCTTCTATAATAACCCTGAAAACATATGTGAAGTTTCAATTAAATATCTGTAGTTGTTATAGAGATATGGAGTTGTTGCATGCAAACTTTAACCCAAATTTGTAAGTACAATAAGGGGCATAATTTTGCTAAATTGCAGGTCATGCACCTATCAATGTTTTCCCCCAGGGGGGGAGTGGCGGGCATATAGGGAACTTTAGACTGCAAGCGATTCCCCACAGGCAGGAATTTGACATGCTGAATGATTCTGGATCCCGGGGAAATAGACTTTGGTCGGAATTTAGATCCCGGAAATATATGCCCCGGGCCATTTGATAGATATGTAGCATCTCCCACTGAGGGGATTTAGACAAATATGCTTGGCTCTAGAGTGGGGAATTAGACCAACCCCCCCTAAAAAAATACAACTTTTGTCAAATTCCCCTAGTTCTGCCCGCCGCTCCCCCCCAGGGGGAAAATATTGATAGGTGCATCACAGTTATGGGTCTTGGCCAGTAACCTTATAAAATGACTCTGAAGGCACGTGTGATGTTTCAATTGAACATCTGTAGTACCAGTAGATATAGTGATATGGAGTTGTTGCATGCAAACTTTAACCTGATTTTCTTAGTACAAAAAGGGGCATAATTCTGCTAAATTGCAGGTCAGAGTCATAGGCCTTGGTCAGTGACTTCACATAATGACCCCGAACACGTGTGAGGTTTCAACTGAATGTCTATAGTAGTTACAGAGATATGTACTTGTTGCATGCAAACCTTAACCTGAATGTTTGCTTCAACGCAAACCTTAACCTGAATGTTCGCTTCAACGCAAACCTTAACCTGAATGTTCGCTTCAACACAAACCTTAACCTGAATGTTCGCTTCAACGCAAACCTTAACCTGACTGTTTCAAGTACAAGAAACGTGGAAATTTCACGAAAACCAAATTTTTTCGAACAAAATGCATAAAAGTCAGCATAATAATGAAAGAAAGTTCTGGGTGCAAGGTGAAGGTCATACACCTATGGCTAGGAAATGGTGACATTGACCTTGCAATCCAAAGCAAGGTCTCAATATAAGGTACCTACATTTGAAGTTTCACGACAATATCTAAATTTGTTCTCAAGTTAGTGGAAACCATTTTTTTTATTTTCAGTAATGGTGACCTTGACCCCCACCCACCCCTTATGCAATCGCAAGCGAGGTCTAGATATAATGTATCCACATATAAAGTTTCATTAAAATATCTCAATTTGTTCTATATGTATTGAGCGAAATCTGTTTGTCTATTTTTAGTAATGGTGACCTTGACCCCACCCACCCTATATGCAATCCCATGCGAGATCTCAATATGAGGTATCAGCATATGAAGTTTCATTAAAATATCTCAATGTGTTCTCAATTTATTCAGCAGAAACCATTTTCTATTTTTAGTAACGGTTACCTAGACCCTGACACACCTACCCCATATGGAATCCCAAGCAAGGTCTCGATATAAGGTATCTATGTATTAAGTTTCATTAAAATATCTCAATTCGTTCTCAAGTAATTGAGAAGAAACCGTTTGTCTATTTTTAGCAACAGTGACTTTGACCTTGACCCCACCCACCCCATATCCATTCCAAGCGAGGTCTCCATATACGGTATCTATGTATGAAGTTTCATTAAAATATCTCCATGCATTTTCAAGTTATTGAGTGGAAAACATTCGTCTATTTTTAGTGACAGTGACCTTGACCCCCACCGACCCTAAATGCAATCCCAAGCGAGGTCTCATTATAAGGTGTCTATGTATGAAGTTTCATAAAAAATATCTCTATACGTTTAAAAGTTATTCAGCGGAAACCGTTTTTCTATTTTTAGTAACAGTGACCTTGATCTTGACCCCACCCACCCCATATCCAATCCCAAGCGAAGTCTCCATATAAGGTATCTATGTATGAAGTTTCATTAAAATATCTCCAGGCATTCTCAAGTAATTGAGCAGAAACCATTCTTATATTTTTAGTGACAGTGACCTTGACCCCCACCGACCCTATATGCAATCCCAAGAGGTCTCAATATAAGGTATCTATGTATGAAGTTTCATTAAAATATCTCTATGCGTTTTCAAGTTATTGAGCGGAAACCATTTTTCTATTTTTAGTAACAGTGACCTTGATCCCACCCACCCCATATGCAATCCCAAGCGAGGTCTCGATATAATGTATCTATGTATGAAGTTTCCTTACAATAGCTCAATGCGTTCTCGAGTTAGAGAGCGGAAACGAAAAGATGACGCCCCCACCCCGCCCGCCCGCCCAACGACATACATGTACACCAATCTAATAAGCGAAATGTTTCTTCGAAAAACTTGGTTAAAAAGGGGCATAATTCTGCTAAAATGCTGGTCACAGTTATGGGTCTTGGCCAGTGACCTTATATGATGACCCTGAAGGCATGTGTGAAGTTTCAACTAAATATCTGTAGTAGATATAGAGATATGGAGTTGTTGCATGCAAACTTTAACCTGATTTTCTAAGTACAAAAAGGGGCATAATTCTGCTGAATTGCAATTCAGAGTTATCGGTCTTGGTCAGTGACCTCACATAATGGCCCCGAACACATGTGTGAAGTTTCAATTGAATATCCGTAGTAGTTACAGAGATATGGACTTGTTGCACGCAAACCTTAACCAGAGCTTTATGCCAACGCTGACGAAAGGGTGAGTCGTATAGCTCAAACTATTCAGTGAATAGTCGAGCTAAAAATAGTTCTCATTACAATTGCAAAAATGTTGGCCAGATCATGTTAGAATCAAAATAATGTTCGCATTATCATTGTTTATCGGCTTATAAACAACTCTGTCGTTTTATTAAACCACTCGTTCCTATGCATCAGAACTTTAAACTGTTGTTTTTGGCCGATAAACATGGGATAAATTGCAAATTATTTCTTAATTATGTACTAGTATTCACATTCTACATTTTAGTGGTAATAACAAGACATTATAGTGGTTTTACTGTTTAAGGCATTCACTATAATAATGATAATAATAATAATGATTCACAATATTATAAAATAATTATTATTATAATATAATTTATTATCAAACAAGGTCGGAAGTCCCAGAATATTTTTAAAGAAAAGTTACTAACATCTTAATATAATGTATATTGTATATTAAATCAAGGTACACATCAAACAACAGTTCTCAGAATTTTGTTTTCTTAAAAGTATCAATCTTTAAAAGAGTTATAAACCCCTAAAATTTTCTTAAATGGCACATTTAGCAAATGCATGTATATTATTATACAAAAGTTTCAATCTAAATTCATGTAAGTCCTTAAGTCCCTTTCCCACTTTTTATCCCGATTTATTTTCCTATTTCTTTCTCTCCTACTTATTGTTCTTTCTGACATAACACGCTCAGTTCTACTTTGTAGCGAGTTCACTGCCGTTTCGTCATTAGGACCAAAATGAGTCACTTTAGGTTTCGATTTCGCCTTATCACCTTCTCCTAGACACCGTCTGTCACGCTTCAATGTGGTTTTGATTGGATACTTCTGACCTTGACCTTTGGTTCCCAGTCCACTTTCACCATCCCATCCTGACTTCTGCATGAGCTGGAAACCAACATTATTGTTCTGAATGACAAAATGGTCATTTTTAGGCTTTAATCCTGAGTTAAATAAATGAACTGTGGAGGTAGCATGCTCTTCACGAGCAGAATCAGAAAATTTCTCTCTGCAAACTTCACAAAAGAATGGCTCGAATTTTCGAACATTTTTAGTCTTTGAATGTTGATAAAGTAGTCTGCTGACATGTCGATCAAGACTAGGGCACAAATCATCAACAGTTTCACCTTTGCTGTTAGTTGGATATCTACTTGCACGATGATTTAGAAGTAACAGTACGACATCAAAATGACCACCAACGGCCGCACACATTAATGCAGTCCAGCCATACTGGTCTTGAAAGTTGATATCGACAACTCTTTCTCGTAGCAGTTTTTCAAGCTGATCTGAATGTCCATTCTGAGAAAAAGATAACAAGTTTGCATGTTTTCTATGTAAATCAACCAAGGAATTTTGATTGCACATATCGTTGTTTTTATCACATTTCACACTCTTCACAACGTGACAATTTTCCATTTTCACTGTAGGAGCTTCTTCTTCAACATGACCTGCAGAAGTACATGGACTTAGCCTTTGCTCTGTTTTGTTCTTTGCTGACCTCTGTGTTCCAGAACTGCTAACAAGACCTTGGTCTATTGAACTGAAATTTGTTTGCACTAGTTCTTCATAGAACGTTTTTATCTCTGCTCCATTAGACTCCTGCTTGTCAATGTTTAACTTTTTACTTTTACTCGTTGTTTGTTTACCTGGACTAGAACCAGCAGGGACAAAGTCTATCAGATGACGATTCTCCATTGATTTCTGAAATGATAAACAACAGCCAATATACAGAATTATTAAAATGACTATTTTAAACAATTTAATAAATTGTTATGTGGTGCATACGTCATGTAGAACAGTATATCAATCATATTGGTAAATTACCGAAAACTTAACATGTACACTTAAAACTGCTGTGAAAGTAAACGATAAGGTTGAAATTTAGAGATTTTGTTCTAATAAATAAAAGTATTTATTTAATGCTAAGCAGTGAAATATAGAAAACTTTCAGTGAGATATATCCCTATATCACTCACAGTGAGGGACTATTTTTTTGGGTCCCGATTAAATACGGTCAATGAAACGCGCCGTCATCGATGCCGGGCTGAAAACTGTGAAATGACGTCATTATTCTGACGTCATGACGTTATGATTCCCGTGATATTTTCCAATAAAATGTAAAACAAAGGTTAATAAATCATTAAATAAAAAGAAAATTTGTTTGTTTTCGGTGTGATAACGCATGATATCATCACCAAAATGGGAGACAATTTACATATTTTCACTTGCACAAGCGCTCATGCAAATATTAATTGTCTCCCTTTCCGGTGATGATATCACGCGTTATCACACCGAAAACAAACAAATATCCTCTATACCTTATGTTAAGTATGACTAATATTTTAATAAGCATTATCATGATCAACACAAAATAACAATAATAACACTTCTGTTATTTATATTGAAAAAAAAGGAAAATATGACTTTTAATTTACAAAGCATACAAATCCAAATTGTTGAAAGTTTGTCTGGCCTATTGGTTAGTGTATGCACGACGAAGCGAGCCAGAGCGGAACAACTGGCAGTCGTGTGAATTTGTGCACTGACTAGCATCAGGGACGAAACATCAAGTGTACGAATAAATTTATGATAATCATTTCAATGTAAACCAATAATCAACTTAACAAACGTTAAGACAGTTAAACAATAACTGAGCGTGATACTTACCGTCGATATTCGTTCAATTATACTTTTGTTTTTATTTTGAGTAAGCACAGAGTGGAGTAAGCACAATTCGGATTGGCAATCTTGGTAGACTTGGTAGAAAATAAATACCGTTCTTTTCCTGCAACATCATCTAATTCTTCTAGCTATTGTCACTAATGTTCTATGTGTTTGCAAAAAACAACAACAACATTTAGTGTAGTGCGTATTGCATTTATATAAGGAAACGATACTTAAAACTGAATTATCAACGCAATTGTGCCGATGCTGATATGTAAGGACTCTGGGACCAGCAAAGGTTCAGGATACTGCTCCAAAATCGAGGAACAGTCGGTATTTGACAGTTATGGCTATATTTTAAAATCTCAACCTTACATCAATTTAATTTGATAAACATCATTATCCTCGTGAGTTTGTATGTATCTATCTTTAAAAATGGATTTGTTACTTGTTTGTACTATCTGAATAAATATTTCACTTAGCAGGTATATCATTTATGATACATAAAAATATTGGGCTACCTGTAAATTTTGAAATTCGCCGGACACTGGTCAGACTGCATTTATGTAGACATTGCATGTATATTAATTACAAAAAAAGAAAGCACTGGCTCATATTCAAGCTCTTGAAGATGTATGCATTCCAAGGCGTGTCTTGAGGGATAGAATGAATGAAATATAAGAATAATGAAAAAGCTAAAAGAGTACACCGATGGACCTTTTTGTCAAATTTCGGCTTTCTAAGGACACTAGTAGCTGATATCGTGATACTTCATCAAGATGCTGGAGATTTGCAACGAAATACCAACAAAGGGAACCTCCCCCCTGCTGCAACCTGTTCTTTTCAGGTATACAATTCCAAAGTATAGCTTTTTATTTTAATACATTTTATGATAATGTTGTATATTGCATTATAAGTAGATCATCAACGGGTAATTTAGAAAATTATCTTCTAACACAAGTCACGTTTGGATAAATAAGTTTTTGGTCATCGGATGTTTTTAATATTATGTATAAATAAAAATACATATTATTAAAAGTATACAGTAATATTACATAAGGACATTATCTCTTATACACTATATATATGTTTACACTGACTTAATCATAATTATTTTTTTTAAAGGGTAAATTTACGTACTTGATATCCTTTTATTTTGCGTACCTATTGAAGCATACAAAGCATATTCCATTTCACCATTTGCGTCCAGGGCACAGTTTATACATTGCAAATTTAACTTGTTTTATATGCATATTAAAATAAAAAATATACCACTTTGAAATAACATATGTTGTTTTCATTTACCGATCATACTGTTGTGTATTTTATAGGAAGTTGTTGGTGAGTTGCTATAGGCCTATACCAGCCATCAATGCAGGGTCAACAGACGTGTTGCGACGAGTATTGCTAAGCTGCAGTCATTATAAATACGGTTTTCTGCAAACGAAAAACGTTGACGAGAACAATAGCGTTTCATGGTCGTCAGTGGGTGACCAGGGATTATATGGTCCATTGACTGCAGTCACATAGTCACATAGAAATACGATCGCTCGGCAAGGTTTCTTTGTGGTCGACTTTAATATAATTTCGGAATTATCTTATCGTATCATTTTAGTTAATTTTCAATAACGCAACGAACATGTTCATCCATTATGTTATTTTGTTGCAGTTATGCTGCTGGGTGACTCTGGGTACGGAATGAAGCCTTACCTGACTCCATTTTTTGAACCCACGGAGAGGTCGAAAAGATTATCTACACTGTACGACCATTGTCTCGCTCGAAGTACATTTGGAATTATCTTATCGTATCATTTTAGTTAATTTTCAATAATGCAACGAACATGTTCATCCATTATGTTATTTTGTTGCAGTTATGCTGCTGGGTGACTCTGGGTACGGAATGAAGCCTTACCTGACTCCATTTTTTTTACCCACGGAGCAGGTCGAAAAGATTATCTACATTGTCTCGCTCGAAGTACAGTCGAACGAATTTTCGGCGTTTGGAAAAAATGTTTGGTTGTTTGTCAAAGGGCTCAAATTTACGCTTCAATAACATACACGACTCTATGTGTAATTGTTGAGTGCGCGGTTCTTCACAACATATGCGGCCTGCAATGACGCAGCTAATATGTTGGAGGAAGATGTTGAAATGCCAATGCCTGGAACCAATGCAAATCCCGTTTAAATTGTCCGCAATTACCGAATTGTTGAACAACATTTTCCTGTCTGAACGAACATCACTTGCATGTTTTCATGCATGTTCCATAAACATGCTTTGTTGAAAGTATACACTAGCCAAATGAAGCACAAACCATTGTTTTCTATTTGTGTGTTAATGTTAAAAATGTACATCGCAAAATGGCGTTGAACTGCGACGTGGCGCCTCAGTGGCCTGGAGTTAGTAAATCCGTTCATTCAAATTGAGTATATCCATTTGGCTTTGTGCTTATCTTCAGCCATTTCCTAAAACCTAATATAATGAATAACACCCTGCGTTTGGAACTTGACACTGCATGCGTTCACAACATCGTCCAAATTTAGTAATCAACAGTATCATTTTAATAGTAGAAAGAAAATTAAAAAAAAAGAGTTCTTGATTCGCCGATTATGTACAGGTTAATTTTTTTAGGCCATTAAATTAATATATTATTATATACACGTATATATAGAGGATATTTGTTTGTTGTCGGTTTGATAACGCGTGATATCGTCACCGGAAAGGGAGACAATTAAAATTTTCACGCGTTATCACACCGAAAACAAACACAGTTTCTTTGTATTTAAATGCTATTTGAATATTTTTTCACGTTTGATTTTTAGGGGATTTTCAACACGATACTTACAATATTACGTCCGCGCTATTTTCCGTATAATGCGTAGTAATCGGGATTAGTAATAAACATTCCAGCGCCATCTTGGATTACGATCCAATGTGCCGTGAATCTAGTTAAGCAAATTAAATCGCAAACAATTTTTGACTCAAGTCATTATCATGGCAAAGTGTTTACAATACGACTGTCTACTATGATACACAGTATATTCATAGACAGCGCAGAATCCGTGTTTCTAAATTTATTTAAGTTTATACAATTGGATACACGTAGTCGTTGAATAATGGTCAGCTTTTAAATCAATAAGTTAAAGAAGTTAACACACACTGCTAGCTTTAAATATATTTATGATTAAAGTGAAAGTGCGTTCAGTTCTCCGAAATTCAGTTTTCTAAAAATAGCGCGTGCATAGGTGTTATTATGTAAACAATAGTTAACACAGTCACGACATTTAAACGCACATGTGTTTTCGCAAGCAATTTAAGCTGATTAAACTCGTAGATGCGCGTTAAAATGTAAAACAACAAAAGATGTGCTTTGAGTGTTCTGAAATTGAATTCTTATACGTATAAAGTGCTTTTTATTATTCGGACTTAACAACACAATTAGATTAAAAGCCGGTCAAGAATTTGAAAAAAAACACAAGATGGCGGAGAATTAAACGCTGAGCACTTCTCACAAGAACACATATTGGATACTTATATACTTAAGAGTGGTTACTGGATATAAATACTTAATATATATAAAACAATATAATTACGTTCTTAATGACCACAAGTTATTACTTAAGGGTACACTGGATTCTTGTTATAATATTTTACAATCTATCAAAGATATATCATATCTTGTTACAATATATCAGAGAAGTATTCTTAACATTTGGTGTTATTAATCTTCACTACTTTTTTTTTGGGGGGGGGAGGGGGGGGGGGGCAATTATGTGTGATAAATGGTGACAACACCTACAATTAAGTATTGTTTAAAATCAAATAAAATTAAAAAAAGTAGTCCATCACTGTGAGTGATATAGGGATATATCTCACTGATATTTTTCTATATTTCACTACTTAGCATTAAATAAAATTATATACTTCTGGTTTATAAAAAAAATACCATAACACGTCCACCATATTCTTAAAACAGCGTTGTTTCCATTTGAAGTATGCGTATGTAGTTCAAAAATAGATTTGTCCCAGTGCATTTTTAATTCCCCTCCGCGAAACGGGAGGGGGGTTATAGGAATGCCCTCCGTCTGTCCGTAACATTTATGTGTCACTCCATATCTCCTATACCCTTTGAAGGATTTTCATGAAACTTGGCTAAAATGTTTAGGTCATTGAGACAATGTGCAGAAGGCATGAGTCAGTCACGCCGGCTCAAGGTCAAGGTCACACTTTAAGGTCAAATATTCGAGCCTCCATTTCGTGTCCGCTCCATATCTCCTATACCCTTTGAAGGATTTTCATGAAACTTGGCTCAAATGTTAAGGTCATTGAGACGATGTGCAGAAGGCATGAGTCAGTCACGCCGGCTCAAGGTCAAGGTCACACTTGAAGGTCAAATATTCGAGCCTAGATTTTGTGTCAGCTCCATATCTCCTTTACCCTTTGAAGGATTTTCATGAAACTTGGCTCAAATCTTTAGGTCATTGAGACGGTGTGCAGAAGACATATGTCAGTCACGCCGGCTCAAGGTCAAGGTCACACTTGAAGGTCAAATATTCGAGCCTCCATTTCGTATCCGCAGCATATCTCCTATGCCTTTTGAAGGATTTTCATGAAACTTGCCTCAAATGTTAAGGTCATTAAGACGATGTGCATAAGGCATGGGCGTTTCACGCCAGCTCAAGGTCAATGTCACACTTGAAGGGTTAAATTTTTGAGCCTCCATTTTCGTGTCCGTTTTCGTGTCCGCTCCATATCTCCTATACCCTTTGAAGGATTTCATGAAACTTGGCTCAAATGTTTTGCTCATCGAGACCATGTGCAGAAGACATAAGCCAGTCACGCCAACTCAAGGTCAAGGTCACACTTGAAGGTTGAATATTTGAGCCTGTATTTTCATGTCCGTTCTATATCTCCTATGCCCTTTGATGGATTTTCATGAAACTTGCCTCAAATGTTTATCACATTGAGGCAATGTGCAAATGGAGCAGTCTTGCCACCTCAAGGTTAAGGTCACGCTTAAAGGTCAAATGTTTGAGCCTCCATTTTTGTGTCAGCTCCATATCTCCTATGCCCTTTAAGGAATTTTCATGAAACTGATTAAGGTCAGTGTGATACTTCAAAATCACCTTTAAAATCTAATGTTGGATCACGGCGGGGGATATAGCTGTCCTTTAGACTGCCTTGTTAACAGTATAGCATCTTGTATGACTTTAATATTATATATGCTGTAAAATGTTTTTAAAATCAAAATGTTTACAATTTACTTCCAATCCCTGGTAACAGAAACATAACGTGCATCATTAGCTTGTTAAAAACATAAACATAAACAGTTCACTCTATATTTGTTTGCTTGAAGTGTCTATTATTTATTTTAGACATCAATTTGTTGTATCTATTTATTTTACATGTATATGTACCTGTTGATATTTATTGTTATTATTCCATTTCACGGAATGCGTAAATCATGGTGGCGGTTGTGATTTTGTATGTCATTCACGTTGTTGTTGATAATGTATCAAATTATGCACGATTTACTTATTAGAATATTAGAAACTTATAATAAAACACGAAATGTACCACTATCGTGTTGTATCTTGGGGCCTGTTTTGTCATTATGTAAACGCATGTGGGACCGGTTTTGCTCTGTTGCGACCGGTTTAGACTGGGGCCGGCTTTGACTGGGGCCGGTTTTGCCATAGACCTTAGATGTCGACTGCATATTAAATTAATGATGTAAACAATTTGCTGTAATTCAGAATACATATCACGAACCAAACTCCTCGCATTGGTAACTTCCACATTGGTACTCTACAGTTACCACTGCCACTGCGTTACGTTTGGGTCGCACTAAAACGCGGACCAATCTGCGGACAATATAGTTTATATAGAAAACTGCGGACGACATAGGCAAAGAAGGATTATCGCAAACTGCGGACGATATGAACAAAGAAGGAAAATGCGGACCATATGTGATGTTACTGAACACAGCGTGGATTTGATAACGGTTACGCGTTAAACTTGAAGTATCACTGTTCGATTGATGTGCTTTTATTTCTTTAATATATAAAGTATATTTGATTTTAAATAAGTGGCAACCTAGCTATTGCACTAGTTTTCGATAATTACGGAAACAAATGAGATACCATTCAAGTTTGTTTTATTTATTAACAATATATTCATGTGAAACAACAAACTAATAACAGTAATCGATATATTTATACTATGCATAGTAATATAAACAATTATATATAAATATATAATATATATGCAAATATTTAGGTATTAAGTGACCTTTATTTTAACATATACACTATTGCAGTACAGATACAATGAATTGGCGCCGACAACGAGCGCAATGGTCTGTTACAAAGAACATATAAAATATAAATATCAGATATACGGACCATATAAACAAAGAAGGAAACTGCGGATTATTTTGCTATGCGTTTAACTGGTCCGCTAATATCGAGAAACTGCGGACGATATGAACAAAGAAGGAAACTACGGACCATATGAATTAAATTATTATTTCGCTATGCGTTTAACTAGTCAGCTGATATCGAGAAACTGCGGACCATATGAAAAAAGAAGGAAACTCCGGACCATATGAACAAAGAAGGAAACTGTGGAACATATGAATTAAACTATTATTTCTCTATACGTTTAAATAGTCCGCTAATATCGAGAAACTGCGGACAATATGAACAAAAAAGGAAACTGTGGACCATATGAACAAAGAAGGAAACTGCAGACCATATGAATTAAACTATTATTTCGTTATATTCGTTTAACAGGTCCGCTAATATCGAGAAACTGCGGACCATATGAACAAAGAAGGAAACTGCGGACCATATGAACAAAGAAGGAAACTGCGGACCATATGAACAAAGAAGGAAACTGCGGACCATATGAACACAGAAGAAAACTGCGGATCATATGATTTACACTATTATTTCGCTATATACGTTTAACTAGTCCGCTTATATCGAAAAACTGCGGACCATATGAACACAGAAGGAAACTGCGGACCATATGAACAAAGAAGGAAACTTCGGACCATATGAACAAAGAAGAAAACTGCAGACCATATAAATTACACTATTATTTCGCTATATACGTTTAACTAGTCCGCTAATATAGAGAAACTGCGGACCTTATGAACAAAGAAGGAATCTGCGGACCATATGATCAAAGAAGGAAACTGCGGACCATATGAACAAAGAAGGAAACTGCGGACCATATGAACAAAGAAGGAAACTGCGGACCATATGAACAAAGAAGAAAACTGCGGACCATATGAATTACACTATTATTACGCTATATCTAGTCCGCTAATATCGAGAAACTGCGGACCATATGAACAACGAATAAAACTGCGGACCATATGAACAAAGAAGGAAACTGCGGACCATATAAATTAAGAAGAAAACTATCGCTGATTTCTTGATTTTCTTATACCTTTAGTTTAATTTGGCTATGCCTTGAATATTTTTACCTGGAGTAATATTATAACTCATTTATTAACTTTTATATTACAGGCAGATTTTTAAAAATTAAGAAATTCTGATTTACCACTATTATTTCTGCGTATTCAATACAACTTAAAAACTCCAGTGAGGGAAGTATTCTGCCCTTTGTAAACACGTTTATCATTGAAAAAAAGAAAGAAACGAAAACATGTTAGAAATTGCTCATGAAAGGGTGGCTATTAAAAGCATGCAATTCACGCTTTATCAGCATGTTTTTATTGTATCTGGATACAAACTCGTAAGCTGATAGTCCCTGCAACAGATTGTTTATTAGTTTGTCACTAATTAGTACCGTATATTATAAAATGGCATCATAAAGAGTCCCCGTTGAGGGCAGTACAATGATTAGATAAGAGGTCACGAGGCGCTAATTGGCTTTGAAAAGGGTAAGGTTGCGGATTAATAATGGGCATGACTCGGCGCGACTTAGACAAGAAGAAAACTATACGATTAATTGGTTAATACTGTTTTGTTACAAATATTATTTAAGAATACATATCAAGTAGGAACTTAAATTAACAATCACATCCAAATATTTCCATCGACTTGCTTATCGATAACCTATATATAGTTAAATGTGTGAACGCCTTCTCACAATTACTTAAGGTGTAAAATTTTACAGATCCAGTGGAATTGTTGTTACTTTCATGTATAAGTGTCATCTATTAGAACGGGGTAAAAAAAATTATTAACGGTCATCATTTACTTTTTTTTACATTCTAAATTTTGAAATAAAAACAAATTTGACACACAAAAAAACAACTAATAAACATGCTAATTATGTCAACATTTCATTTGATTTTTAATTAATACGATACCACACTTACCTGTCAATAATTATATAAAATAATTACCAGGGTAAACCAAATAAAGTCATTTTATCTACCAATTATATAGATTCTTAGAGATATATAATTGTGCTATAATTAGGTATTATTTGTCTAAAGTCTTCGAGCAAAAGAAAATATAAAATAGCACCTCTACAAATTTATAATATATATTTTGGGTGATAATGGGAAGAAAGCCCCAAATGGTTGTACTGTGAAGTGCATTTTATTAAATATTGGTTTAATCACTTAAAAAGAAAACTTATTATGAGACAAATAAAAGTGTAACAACTTTTATTCTATTTATTCTATAAAATATTAAACAAAATATAGAATATGGGAACATCTTTAATTAAACATAAAATCAAGTATGTTTGTATAAACGGACCAGTCACACATTCAGTACAGCCGATTTCCTTCTTTGTGTATATCGTCCGCAGTTTGCGATAATCCCCCTTTGTTTATGTGGTCCGCAGTTTCCTTACTAATCTAAATCGTCCTCAGATTGGTACGCGTTTTAATATGCGCCTTACGTTTTCCACGTTTTATCTTATGCTTTTCCGCGATTTTATTTTACGCCAAGTGTTTTTCCTTTGGTCACGTGGAACTTCATGCCGACAGGGATTGAAAATAGAGCTATGCTTGGAAACAGTTAAATCTCTGCGCGGACCATATTTTGATTTTGCGGACAAGAATGTGGTACAATATTTTGATTTTGCGGACAAGAATGTGGAACCATATTTTGATTTTGCGCACAAGAATGTGGTATCAAATAGGTTGTAATTTAAGTTATACCGGGGTACAAAAAAACGACTTGACCGATTAATGTCATGTGCCTATCACGTGACGTTGTTGAAGTCATGTGATTTGCGGCTCGGTTGAGCAAAGCAAAACAACAAAATGCTTTCACTTGCCGGGGTTTTGGTTTTCTTGGGTTTTGTTGGATGTCATGCGATTCCCGTCGAATCAAACGCAGAATGCGGATACGGGGTATGCTTACTGCACTGTGTTTATTGTATTATGTTTTTGAGAAGATAATAACGAATTAGGACCGTTGTTGCAACTGTTGTCCATGATTTACTACTAATTGCATAATATTAGCGATAACAAAGCTTTGTTCATTCAGCCAGTCCATATCTGTCACCATAGTAAACCATACATTTTTATCACATCGCTGAAAATTAACTACGGACATAAAAGTCATTGTTTTGATGGAATTAAAGACATTAAAGTTGAAATGTTTATATATTAGTAATAAAATTGAAAATCATGAGCGTTTTGTTGATCATTTTCACTATTAAATTGCCGATTTTGTTGTGTACTGAACAGAATTTGCGTCTGCCATCTTTGTTTACACGAACGGATCATGTGATTTAAATCTAAATTACTCCTGCCTATTTTTAGCTACAATCATGTATTATACATCATTGGAAAGGTGAAAGAACACGCTTTCTATTGGTCTGAAAATAAATTATGTATATTAATGCATGGAAGAGCAGCAAGGCGCCAAAGTAAGGCAATTTTCACTGGCCATTTGTCTGATGAAAACAATATGGTCACTGGAAAGCACAAGTATACCAGCAAAATATAAGCATCCATCCACCATTTAACATCAGTTTCTTACAATTACATCTTAGCGCATTTTTGCGCAATTCATTTAATTCAATGAACTGTCGATCAGGTACTTCGTGTTCTTCCGTCAGTTTCCGATAGCGACCCGTTATCAACCGAATCTGATTTCGTGTCACTCCGCTTAACGTTCGTCATACTGCAAAGAGTGATCTCCCCTGAATGTTATCAGTTTTCGCGAGGTATTGCAGTCTCGCAACTTTGACGTCTTTGTCAATCTTTGTTGTTTGATTGTATATTACAGGTACTGCAAACTATTCACCACATCAAAATAATTATTATTGCAATTAGTGCATGCAAGATGGCTGTTAATATAATTATGTCACATAAGATTTACGATGTTTAGGTTGCTGGAAGATAGTGAAACTGAAAGTGAAAGTGGACAACAATTTGACAAGACAAATAATCTGTCTCGATTTATAGCAAAGCATTGATCCTCAATCACCACCGTGTACACAACTGAAATGTAAAGCCTGTCGTGTTTATTTTCATTTATAATTGATCAATTTAATCTATACCATATCTTGAATGAGCTGCAAATAACGTAGCTGGGTGGGAGAGGGGTGAGCCCTCCCTCCCTTGTCATTGCCTTTAAGTGTCACTGCAGGTTTAATTGAATGACTTCATGTTGTATACTTACAAGGTTTAATATTTTCTTAATATTTAAAGCTTTGTTGTTGTTCTTTTTCTTTAAATCTTAAAACATCCTTACATTGAAAAACAATTCTTACATTGAAAACAATTTTGTAACAGCTTTTATTCTGCATGCTTGATTTTTTAACTTAACTGCAATACTAGTAGCACTTCATAAAATGCTGGTAAGTATTGCATGATTTGCTTTTGCATATATTAATTTCAGGATTGCTGCAGTTTTTGAAGATATTGTGCTTTGGTTTTTAGTCTTCTGTTCATACAGTACAAACAAGACAGTGGAGACAGTGGCTTTTGAAGACAGAAATTAACAGTCTTTCTCATGTTAGGTTGTTTCCAAGATGGTCAGCCAAGAAGTCTTTAAAGTTGTGTTGTGGTGCTTTGCATTGCAGTTTTTAATTTTTTTTTCTTTTGCCTAAGATGGCCTATTCAGTATTCAATTAGTTAATGTTTGATGTTACTGTTCATATTTGTCGGAAAAGTGTTTCGTATAATATCAAGACCATGTTCATTTAAAGTATTTTCTGATCAATACTTAAAAAATTTTCAGCATTTAAATTATGTTAGTTGTTGTATTCAAGGTATGGTTTGAATTCTTTTGAACAAGTGAACAATTAGTATTCCAAAAAGTTCCTAAAGCAAAAGCTGCATTGAAAGACCACCTTTCATCAAGACTGCATGTTGTTTAATACATGTATTTACATTTCTGTGGCCATTTTTTTATTACTTTGAAGAGTACATGATCTTTTTGGCAGATTTAAAAGGTAAATATTTTACTTTGTGTTTTGGTCTCCAGAAAGAGTGGTCTTAAAACTGGAGATGATGTCGGATATATGCCTTTAAAGTTAATGAAAACACTGTTCCGAATACTGAAATAAATTAGCATGTTATATGTACTAAGCATGTTAAAGATATATATAATACATATAACTGAGCTTTATAAATATATATAACATCTTTTACTTGCAGTTTGTAAATGCCAAATGTCTTTTTACGCAGTACTAGAGACATTGTCTTACCCAGATTCAGTCCAGCATTTGGCTTTCATACTCATTCCATTTTAAATGATTTGTTGTCTTTTATAAGTCACCATGTATGTAAGACAGTGAAAATATGTGAAGTATTTACTTAACAAAGCATAAAGTGACATGAAAAGATTACTTTGAACCTGTTTAACTGCCAGAAATTATTGCCAGGTGTATTATTGACATAATTTACATATTTGACAGAAGGAAATGTGGGGGGTTACCTTCTTCTGATACATATAACTTTGTTATTTTTCAAGATACAGTAATTTCAATTGCAGTTTTGTTTTTCTGAAAGAATAACCTTTAAAATGGTATATAATTTTGTAGGTTTTGCTAAAATAAAAAAAATCGTCTGTTATCGCTAATAATATTCAAGAATGGAAACCAGGTTTTTTTAACATTATTAACAAAATATATTCATATTTAGCCATTTCTTGCAGAGCTGTAACCCAGTCAAAGATGGCATGATAAATGTTCATCTTGTACCACATACACACGATGATGTGGGGTGGCTGAAAACTGTGGATCAGTATTACTATGGAGGTATGTTTCATGTATTATTTAAACCTTGGAAAGATCCCTGTTAAGGATTCTATTTAGTAGTCTACAGCATACAGAATGTCATGGTTCAGTCAAATACAGGTATTGCAAACAGTTGAATGTCTTCAGAATACCTTTTCAGAATGTGTACAATAAATTGCCAATCGTGTTATGTATAAATGTGTGTGTATTTCGAGGTTTATGAGGTCCTTCCACGCCTGAGTTTGCATTATTTGAGCACCTGGAGTGTGTCCCAGCACTCCTACCTAATTAACTTACTGGAGACTCACGAAAGTTGGGATGAATTTGAATCATAGCTGCAATTTCCAGCTATTTTTTTTACTGAAAGATATTTTAGTTTTGGCGTGGTCTTGTGCTGTGGGGGAAACCGGAGTACCCGGAGAATACCCCACCTGTCCCGTATGGTGACCACCAACCAAACTGGACAGGTGGGGTTTCCTCCAGGTTCTCTGTTTTCCCCCCACAGGGGAAACCGGAGTACCTTATTTATGTATAAATAAGCAATCTTGGTATTTAGTAGATTTTTTTAATATACCCCCCCCCCCCCCCCCCATTAACAAAGCATTCAATGTTTTTGCTTGCAAAGCAGTTTGATGCTAGTGCAATTGCCCGTTGATTCATAATCAAGGTTACCCTCAGCATACTTATGTCCCAACAATGATTATATAGATAAAAGTGCTGATCAGGTCAGATAAAATAGATTAAATACTTATGATAGAATAGTGTAAGAACATGCAGAGGTCCTTAAGATGTTTTAATCAGAGCTATGTCCTTCCACTTATCAACATTCTCCACAACTATGACATCAGCTGATTATTGTAAGCGATAAGAATGGCCTTGATTTTACAACAACACTTATAAGTGGTCGTTATCAAGTATTTGTAGGTATTGATATCAAAACATGTCATAGCTAGCTTATTTTGAAGTTAAGGTCAATCAGTGCTCGTGTTTAAAAAATTTGAAATTATAGAAAGATGTATGACTTGATATAATTAGTTTTCTTTGTAACAGTTTAAATAACCAGTCTTCAAAATAACCTGTATGCCCGAAGCCTGGTAGAAGTAATAATCTATTCCGGCAAGTTAAAATTAAGACCCGTCTGCCCAAAAGTGCAAGTACAAGAAGAATGAACATAAGTAAATATAAACGAAAAAAATAATACAATAATGTCCAGAAATGTTCTTTTAATATACCATGAACAAATGATGTGACTACATAACCATGATAATCATTATCACTTACATAGATCGATCAGGTAACTTGTAGATCTTTTTTTTTTTTTTTTGGACATGTTCAAAGTAGATTTGGGCACGTTAAAATTCTGCGGATTATATCCAAATGGGCATGTCCTTCCAAAATTTGTGTGAAGACTAATCACTAGCATGTTTCCTGTAATGTTTTCTCATATATTTTGAATTGAAGATTTTATTGAATTATTATTGTAAATATGCTTCATTTCGGTCTCTTTTTAATCCTAAAGTCGACATGTTTCAGCACGTAATGACATCCAGAATGCTGGGGTTCAGTACGTTCTGGACTCCGTCATTCAGGAGCTGGCCAGCGACCCGGCCAAGCGCTTCATCTACGTTGAGATCGCATTCTTTGCGCGATGGTGGCGTGAGCAAGACGACAGCATGCAGCACTTGGTGAAAGGCCTGGTCGATAGCGGTGAGATACGGGAATTGGTTATTAGCGTTCAGTTTACCATTAGCTATTTTGCTTTAGATTTTCTGTACTTCAGTCAATTGTCTTTCTGAGTTGGATATTGTATTTGTGCAGTGAAAGATACAGGATGAGTGCTAGGTAACCATCTTGCCATGATGAACAACCGAGATCAAAAGAAAAAAAACACAGTAATTAAAAACATTGATAATGTATGAGGTTAATTAGTTTCCTTGAGGAATTTTTAAGTAATTATTTAAATGTGGTGTTGTTGTAAAAAGGCAATAAATTATAAGCTTATTTAATTATATATAAATTTTTTAATTATAATGAATGTGCATGTGATTTTAATATGTGAGTATGTAAACATGCAAATTTTTGAAGACATTCATCCCTAATTTCTGTTCCAGGCCAGTTGGAGTTTATCCTCGGAGGTTGGTGCATGAACGATGAGGCGTCCACTCACTACAACGCCATCATAGACCAGCATTCCCTGGGCTTTGAGTTCCTGAGGCAGAACTTCGGGGAGTGTGGGCGCCCGAGGATCGGCTGGCAGATTGACCCGTTTGGCCACTCCAGGGAACAGGCCTCCCTGTTTGCTCAGGTTGGTGCTCTGATAATTCAGAGAAAGAGAAAGATCCAGAAAAAAATAGCAGATTGCTGCACCTCTTTGGTTCCTCATGCTGCCTCTCTGGGCTGGTCAACAAAAGGACTAGTTTGACTAGCTCCATTTGAGTAACAACTTGAACAACTTGTACATTTTATGATTCTAGCTTTTTCACTTGATTCAGCAGTGTTATTGCCATATTCCTTCTTTGATCTAATTTCCTCCTTTTGAGTGGAAGATTTTATGTACAATAATATTTTGATTTGCTGGATCTGTTTAAAAATGGCCTTTTTTGAACATGTGATGTTGAATTTTTCAGTTTGGCTTTGATGGTCTGTACTTTGGTCGCCTTGACTACCAGGACAAAGACCTCCGCCTCAACAAGACCACGATGGAGATGATCTGGCATGGCAGTCCTGATAATCTGGGTATGTAATGCTAATTGCTATGCTACGTTTTAGAGTCCCATCATGAAATATAGAAGTAAAATTGTTCTTGCAGTTAAAAAAGTCATATGTCAAATGTTTTTCATTTACATCCTTACAGAATTTTTTTTTTGAGGTGTTCTGGGCTAGTATTCACAAAGCTGTTTAAGGGAAATCTTACATTCAGTTATACTTAAGTGAACATTTCAGATCAAATTTTTATTTGAAATTGAAATGTTTATGTTTTCGAAAGGGTTTCCCTATGGAGCGTTGGTAATATGGGCCCAGGTTTTATAACATTTATTGTTATTTGAAGCATATTGAATGGCTGTATGTATGTGTGTCTAGGACCAAAGGCTGATCTGTTTACTGGAGCCCTGTACATAGGGTATGGACCGCCTGGGGGATTTGACTGGGATGTGTTTAGTAGTGATGAACCAATGAAGGTACTAACACACTTTAACACAGAGAGACTAAGAAATGACCATGCACAGTATTCACAATCACTTTACTTGCGAGTGCTGTTTATTAGCTCGACTTTGTGAAGAAAAAAGTCGAGTTATTGTCGTCGCTGTGTCATCTGCATCTACGTCTGCGTTAAGTTAAGATTTTTAGTTAAGAGTCCATTTCTCAGAAACTATGAAAGGTATCCATTTGAAACTTTCAATAGTTGTTCACTATCCAAAGGGTAATTCATTGCAACAAGGCAGGTAACCCTGTGATTTGTATTTCCAGAGTTATCTGCCCTTGTTTGGACTTACAAAATAAAATATTTTGACATTTTTTGGTTAAATATGAAATTTCTCAATAACTATAAAAGGAATTAAATTGAAACATATATATACTTGTTTATGGTGCTGACTACATTCTGCAGACATGAGGAGGTAACTCTTTCAAGGATTTTGTTGGAGTTATTACCCTTTTTTCAACACAATTTTTGCTTTAGGTCAAATTTCACAAGAACTATAAGAGGTTTTGATTTGAAACTCAAAATACTTGATCACATTATGAATCCATTCTGTAGACATGATGAGGTAACTATATCAATCATTTTGGTGGAGTTATTGCCTTTTTTTCAACTTAGAATGTTAGCTTTAGGTCAAATTTCTCAATAGCTATAAGAGGTATTGACTTGAAATTTAACAAAATTCATCACAGCGATGAACCTATTCTATTAACAAAAGGCCAGAATACTAACATATAATAGAAAGTTGAGCGTCCAGCACCCGTAGGCGGTGCTCTTGTTTAAATCAGGTTAGCAGTAGAAAATTGCAAGTACCACGTCTGTAAGCAAAGAAGCTTACTCCTTTTACCTTCTCCACCACTCAGTGCAACACAGGAGCACAATGGTATCACTATACTTACCAAATACAGCCTGACCTGGTGTATTTTCAGGCACTAAGGCAGACCTGTTCACTGGTGTACTCCCGAACCTTTACCAACCCCCACCTGGCTTCTGCTTTGATATATTTTGTTCCGATGAACCCATTATGGTATGGAATAGAAACAAAATAATGGTCTTTTGTTGCTTTTTTATTGACCAAATTTTGACACCTTTGCCTTCCAGGTCCAGTTTTCAGAACAAATTTCTGGCTGTACAACTCTGTATTTTCAATCTGTTGTTTTTACTTTAAAATATGTTAATGTGTTGTTGTTTTTTTTGTACATTTGAAACTTTAATATTTTTGTCTGAATTTCCTTTTTGGTATAAAACTATTTTTTAATATTTGTGTTCAGCAACTTCAGGGCTTAGCTAATCTTGACCAACCTTGCAAAGTTTCTTAAACATAAGTGTATTAGATAAAATTTCATCAAGTTTTCAGTTGATGATTTGTCAGAACACAACATGAAATTCAGATGAGTCAGCATTCCATTTAACTTGTAATGAGTTTATAAATTATTCAAATTAAACCAAATTATTGTCTGGGAACATCCGTGGAATTAAGTGTGAGATGGAGAACTTTCAAAGTCACGTAGCCTGTTTGTTGTTTTGTTGTGCTATTGTCGAGGAACAGAAGTATCACTGAAAAAAAATCTTTTAAAATCTAAGGGTGCAAGCATGTAATTTGGCTGGCTATTATAAATAATGTATCAATAGTGTACCTTGCACATTTTTGTTTCATATAATAATTAACATTAACTGTTACATCTCTTTGTTGTTACATTCTGTATATGTGTAATCAATTCCATCTGTGTGGTGCTGGTATGCTAATTATGTCCCCCTCGAAGATGGCGGGGTCTGTTGGTTGCTAATGTCGGTCCTTCAGTCTGTCGGCCGGTAGACCACTTTCGTTTCCCCTCCAACAGTTTTATATAATATTCACCAGACTTGCTGAAAATGTTTGTGGTCATAATATTTCAGTAAAGTTCGATAATCAGCCAAATCGCCCCAGGAATTGTTGAGTTATGGCCCTTGGATGATCTAAAATTGGCTTTCTAGCTCGACTATTTACTGAATAGTTGGAGCTATACTACTCATAAGTTTGTCGCCGTCAGCGTAATTCTCTGGTTAAGGTTTGTGTGCAACATGTCTATATCTCTGAAACTACTACAGATATTCAATTGAAACTTCACACGTTTGGGGTCATTATGTGAGGTCACTGACCAAAACCCATAACTCTTACCTGCAATTTATCAGAATTATGCCCCTTTTTGTACCTAGAAATCAGGTTAAAGTTTGCATGCAACAACTCCATATCTCTATATCTACTACATATATTCAACTAAAACTTCACACATGCTTTCAGGGTCATTATATAAGGTCACTGGCCAAGACCCATAATTGTGACCAGCATTTTAGCAGAATTATGCCCCTTTTTGTACTTACAAAAGTCAGGTTAAGGTTTGCATGCAAGAGAAAATTCAGGTTAAGGTTTGCGTGCAAAAAGTACATAACTCTGTAACTACTACAGATATTCAATTAAAACTTCACACATGTGTTAGAGGTCATAATGTGAGGTCACTGACCAAGGGCCGTAACTCTGACCTGCAGTTTAGCAGAATTATGCCCCATTTTGTTCTTAGAAAATCAGGTTAAAGTTTGCGTGCAACAACTCCATATCTCTATATCTACTACAGATATTAAATTGAAACTTCACACATGCCTTCAGGGTCATTATATAAGGTCACTGGCCAAGATGCATAACTGTGACCAGCATTTTAGCAGAATTATGCCCCTTTTTGTACTTAGAAATTCAGGTTAAAGCTTGCGTGCCACAATTCAATATCTCTACGACTCGAGAATAAACTGAGCTATTGTAATGAAACTTTATACATAGATACCTTATAGCGATGCCTCACTTTAGATTGCATATGGGGTGGGTGGGGTCAAGGTCACTGTTACAAAAAATAAAAAAAGGTTTCCGCTCAATAACTTGAGAATGCATTGAGATATTTTAATGAAACTTAATACATAGATACCTTATATTGAGACCTCGCTTTGAATTGCATAATGGTTTGGTGGGGTCAAGGTCACTGTTACCAAAAATATAAAAACAGTTTAAACTCGATAAGTTGAAAATGCATTGGGATATTTTAATAATAATTCATACATAGATAACTTATATTGAGACATTGCTTGGGATTGCATAAGGGGTGGGTGGGGTCAATGTCATTGTAACTAAAATAGAAAAACTGTTTCCACTCAGTAACTTAAGAACGCATGGAGATATTTTAATGAAACTTCATACATAGATACCTTATATCGAGACAGCTTTTGGGAATCATATGGGGTGGGTGGGGTCAAGGTCACTGTTACTAAAAATAGAAAAACGTTTTCCGCTCAATAACTTGATAACGCATTGAGATATTTTAATGAAAGTTAATTCATCGATACCTTATATCGAGACCTCGCTTGTGATTGTATATGGGGTGGATGGGGTCAAGGTTAAGTTTACTGCTACTAAAATTTTTAAAAAAGGTTTCCGCTCAATATTTTACTTGTTTGTAGTGATAAAGGCCCATAACTCTGACAAAGCGGTTGAATAGTCGAGCGCGCTGTCCTGAGACAGCTCTTTTTTAGACGTTTACGCTCTCAAAGTTCAACAGTTTTCATCCAATCTTCACCAAACTTCATGAAAATGTTTGTGGCCATAATATCTTAGTCACTTTCAATAATAAGCCAAATCACCCCAGGAAGTACAGAGTTATGGCCCTTAATTTATCTTAAATTGGCCTTTTCAGCAGTATACACACTCTTTAGTTTAGTTTCAACCTATTATTTTAGCTCTATTGCATCGAAAGCCTAAGGCTTATAGAGACACTCTTGAGTCCGTTTTCTGGGTAGAACCAGTACAGATCTTGAGAACGCTCCCAGAATGAAATCAAACCCGGGACCACCCGATCGCTAGGCGGACACCATATCCACTACGCCACCGCGACCTACACACTCTTTGTCCAACAGTTTTCATCCAATCCTCACCAAACTTTATATTTTAAAAATTGCTTTTAACCTAGAGGGGGCATAACTGTTTTACAAACAGCTCTTGTTTATTAATACCTGCTACACTTGAAGTTTCACATAAATGCATGACAATTTGCTGGTATTCAGTGCTTTAAGTTATCATTGTTTTAATCGGAAAATTAATTTTGAGGTAATTCAAGCAATGAAAATAGTCAGTTATAGCCGTTTTCTGACTTTGAGGAGACCTTTGTTAAACTATTTATCACTGAGCATGACTAAAATTTCAAGTAACATTTAATAATACCAGTATTTAAATAACCCTTTTACATAATGTTTGGTTGCAAAATTTGATCTCAGAAGCTTACCTATTAAAATATCTATTCCAGGATGACCCCCGTCTCCATGACTACAATGTGGATCAAAAGGTCAATGACTTCCTCAATGCAGTTCAAGACCAGGTGAGTGAAAGGTCTTGGAAGGTTGTATGACAACATTGCGGTTAGAAAAATACATGGCAGTTTTAGCATATACTATAATATAGTATGATTTTGCAAACCATGAGGTCTGCTTGAAACCAAAATTTAGCTTACAATGTAGGTGTAATTTTTTAAGGAAACAATATGCTTTTATAAAGTCGGCAATGTTAAATTACATTAGTCGACCTTCGATAAAAACTAGGTTGATATAAACTAGTATTTTAAAAACAAATAAAATATAATTATACAATCGACTGTAACCTAATGTCCCAAACAATAATCAATTATAAAATGATAGGTATCTATTAGTTATAGCTATTTTATGATTCCCCTCGTATATATAAACTAAAACAATCTAGCAAAAATTTTTCCATGCACACATGTACTTGTAGCATGTATGAGCCGTGTCATGTGTCAGATTAAGAGATATCGAATATACGGGAAAGTGTCAACGGCAACTCGTCTAGTTGCCAGTAAGACACGCGTTCATCAGACAAAGTGAAACCACAAGGGTTGGAGATTACACTTTAAAAGTGTAACACAATTTCAAAAGTGCGATCACACATTAAGCAGTCATTATTGCTAAGAATTATTGCTCATATTAAAAATATTCATATTGACAAGCACGTGTCCAAATAGATTAGAAATATGTGGGTTTTGGATTATTAATAACTTCTCCAACAAAAGAACAATTAAAACCGGGACCTTTATTTCTTTCATTTAATCGTTAATAGTGCGCCATGACTGTTTTCGAATGTTTGTGCAATTTGTTTAGGAAGATTTTACTTGGAGTAGGTACTGAAACCTTATTCAAAAAGTTACAGTATGTCGGTAGATAACAAAGCTCAAAGTAGTAAATATGAGAATATATGCGAATATTCGATTGAATGAATATGCGAATATTCGAATACCGATTTTGGTATTCGATGCCATCCCTAGTATTTTCTGTTTCAAGGAAGTCTCTTCTAAACATAAATCCAATGTAGACGGAAAGTGTTGTCCCAGATAAGATTGTGCGGACTGCACAGGCTAATCCGGGACGACACTATACGCACATGCATTCAGCCCGATTTTTCCAAGACACGCCTCGTATGTTTTGCTGGCCGGAACGTTTCAGGCGAAGCATTACAAGACGAACCACATCATGATGACAATGGGCTCTGACTTCCAGTACCAGAATGCCCACCACTGGTACAAGAACATGGACAAACTGATCCAGTACACCAACATGATGGTAACTCACTAGTAGAACACTGCCTGGAGTTATGTCCCTTTGGTGTCATTAACTCGTCTGTTACACCAATTTGATATTTATTCACTAGTTGCTGTCTCAGTGTGGAATTGTTTGATTTTATTGTTCCATTTTTTATTTGTTATAAAATATGTACATTGCATTGTTATTGCCTTGGTGAAATTTCTGGAATTGGCACCTTTGTCTTCCTTATTGATAAACTGCTTAAAGTATGAAGTGGGACGTGTACTGACGAGGGCATTCAACAGGTTTTGTATACGGCAAAAGCTACTGTGTTTACCAACAAGCTTCTTAAATGTGTAAACTTAATAACGTTCAACTGTAATAATTTGATACAGCTTTGGATCTTCTGAACAAACCCTATTAACACTTGACATTTCTACATCATAAATTATATTTTTTATGAACGGATATAACAGGTCATTTGTGTAACACTTCTTTTATAGGTATCAGTGTATTAGCATTTACTTGTTGCAATCTCATGAATTATTTTCTTGTTATAGCAAACCACACACAACACCAAAGTGAATGTGCTATACTCGACGCCGTCTTGTTACACATACCAACTGAACCGTGCAGGTAAAATGTGGCCCACGAAGAGCGACGATTTCTTCCCTTACGCTCACCGGGATCACAGTTTCTGGTCTGGGTATTTCTCAAGTCGGGCCGCACTGAAAGGGTACGTCCGGGAAACTAACACCTTCTTGCAGGTATGAAGATTTCTGATTCTATTTTCCCTATTACTTGCACTTTATGTTATGGCAACATCTTACTGGATAGTTTAGTGATTTTAACACTCCAAACTTAAAGTTGGTATGTTTTAGATCGTCAAAACTATATTATTGATTGACTCTTGAAGTCTTCGAAATATTTTGACTAGAATAGGTATGAAATTAAATGCTAGCAACATCTAGTATGAAATAGTAGTATAAACATGCACATGTTCGTACATGTATATAAATCGGAGGTGGGAATGAGAAATTACATCAACCTCAGTAAACTTATACTTCTCATATTTGGAATGTTTAGTTCATGCAATTACTATGGGTATGTTTTCTGATTCAGTTCTGAGTTAAACTACATGTATAGTGATATACACGTACACATGAAGCAACGTAATAGCATAAAATCGAATACATTGGTCTTATTTCCCCTACAGGCATGCAAGCAGCTGGATGCCTTGGCCATGTTGACAGACATGCAGAACAGCACCTTCAAGATTCAAGTGCTCAGTGAGTGGCCAGGACTTGTTTTTGTTGTTATTTGTTATATATTCTGTGTTCTTCAACATTCAAGTGCTCAGTGAGTGGCCAGGATTTGTTTTTGATGTTATTTGTTATATATTCTGTGTTCTTCTTCTGGTAAATCAAAATAGTGCCTTTTTGGTTGAGTTCAGTAATTGAAAAGGATGATGCTGTTATGTTTAGTTGAAACCTATTTATTTGAGCTTGATTGTGTCGAAAGCCAAAGGCTTATTGAGACACTTTCGAGTCTGTTCCTTGGGGGAAAAAACAGTACTTAATGTCTATTGAAACTAGATTTTTTATGTATATAATTATAAAGATTTGGTTTTAGGTACTATAAAAATTGAATGAACTGAATTTAAACTAAAGTATCTAGTGTCTATTAGCTATTTCTGTGTCCATTATTTGTGAGAAATACATGTATACATTCTGTTTACAGAAGAAGCAATGGGTGTGGTGCAGCATCACGATGGTGTCTCGTAAGTAAAGCAGAATAGTTCAGTCACATCAGTATAAACCTCTATCATTATGGTCAACGTGATGCAGTTGACTCCAAACGAAGTCCAAGTTTGTTTACTACCGCAGGCGGATATTCGTCTGCTTCAGATTCAAATCTCCAAATGAAGAGTATTCAGATAGCATAGACCCTGTACTATTAAATACATATGAATTAACAAACACCAATTATTTATTTACAGATTTTATTAACATTATTTTATAACAGAAGTTTATACAAACATCGATTAAACAAAATGAATATTCATGTACAATAGCAATAAGACGTAAGCCATAATGGCTTCATATGTTTCAGTGTAACTTTTTACATTAATTTTTTGTTTCGCCCCCTTACTTCCTATGGCTGACTCATTCGGTGTTGCTGATCTAGATATCCAATCAGGTTGGATACTGGGGCCCTCTCTAGATTACTCAGCAATTGGTGATGCAGAAGTTTCTACCATTTTTACTATATTCATATTTTAGAAATTTTACTGCACACAATTTGCGAATGCTGTTTCTCCCAAAAACACTTGCTTTTATACAAAATATCAATGTCATATTTTACTCAATTTATTGAGCAATTGTATCGATTACATCTTTGCAACAGCTGTGAAATCGATTGACAGTAATCAAGCGCGTCTAATCGATTAGCGACTTGATGCGACCCGAAGCGAGTTCGAGTCAAACAAACAAATTAAGGTGTGAAAACCATAATTGGGACTGTGATAAACACTTCAAGTCATCAGAAAATTTGACCCTCGCAAAATCGAGCCAAACGACAGAAATTTATATGAATATGTAATTAAAAATCGGTCCCGCGAAGAAAGCTCAAGCAAACGAGAAATTCGAGACAAGCGAGTTCGAGCCATCGGGAGTCGACTGTATTTATATTTATAACCAAGAAGACACTGTGTAATGGCATAACTTTATGTACTGGTTCGTTTTTTGCTGTTGATTACATGTATTTTTTTCAGTGGCACTGAGAAGCAGGAAGTTGCCTATGACTACGCCATGAGGTTGGCGAATGGTCGAGCCGAATGTCAGGTATGGGAGAACAAGTCTTTGGGGTGACATTGTATTGCAGCTTATAGTGGTGGCGTATTAGGCGTTAATATTAAATACCTAACATTAGCTTTTTACATACAAATAAAAAACACAGCAAAAATATAATACCCTTCAACTGAAAAAAATGTATATGTCTGTTTGAGAACAGGTTGCTGCTTGTTTATTGCTTGTTTATGTAAATTGTATTTTTGTGTTGTATTATATATTTTAATTTCTTTATATAAAATTCAATAATATGCTGCCATATTTTTTCTTGCAGAAAGTTATGAATGGTGCCTTCGCCAAACTGATACAAAAAGGATCTGAAGGCTTCATGGGAGTTGCATTCTGTGACCTACTTAACATCAGCGCCTGCGAAGTCACTCAGAATAACAAACAGGTGAGACACAGCTGAATATGTATGGATAAAATATGTGTTTTGTAATACAAATGTATCTAAAAATGTTTTATTCTAACATGACACTCGCTAATTTTTCTGTAGAAAAAGAACAAAATTATCGTTGTTAAACTACCCATAAACAACTCAAAAAGAAGTCCTGATTCGAAGTGGAGCATAGTAAAAAGTAGTTACAATTACAATTGCACAAATATATGTCAAATCACGTTAGAATCAAAATATTTTTCGCATAATAATTGTTATCGGCCAATAAACAACTCTTTGTCGTTTTGATGCATGCATATTAAAAAACTCGGGCTAACGCCCTTGTGGTTTATTTCCTACGCATCAGAACTCCAAAATCGTTGTTTATTGGCCGATAAACAACGATAAATAGAAAATTATTTTCTTAAATATAAAGTCTCTGATTATCTTGTCATTGTTTCTGTCCTCAAGATGTGTACAGTGCACAGAATATTTAATAAAAATTATACATTTGACAGTGACCAACTATTAATTTACATAACTACTGCTATACAATTATTATGTTGGAATATCACAACTTGGATGCAGCAAGGATTAAAAACAACAACATAATAATAATCATACTTTTTACCACAAAGAAGCGTGTAATATACATGTATACACGTTTGTATCAATGTTTCTGGTCATTTAAATGCATGTAAGACTTTTACGCCAACCACGTTCTTTCTCCCTGCAGTTTGTGATGGTGGTGTATAACCCAGTTGGTCGCACGGTATCTCGCTGGATTCGTCTGCCGGTGATTGGCGATGCTTACACAGTGATGGGCCCTGACAACTCGGCAGTGCCTACACAGGTTGAGTTCACATGATTATTTATTATTTCTGCATAAGAGTTTGTCTTCATGGTGCTTTCTTTCAAAGTTTTCTTGTTCTTGTAATTATTTTTCTTATTAAGGCCAAAGCTTTGCAAAGAAATGTACCAGTAACCAAACTGTAATATAAGTAATGATATTATTTTGGATTACTTTATTTCCACTTAAAAATTATCTTTCTTTCTGTATTTTTATCCTTGTACTGCAAGAATGCTGTATTTTTAAGACCAAGGATTGTACTGGTGGCTGTATAGACAAGTATATAATGACATGGATTTTTAGCTCGACTATTCGAAGAAAAGGTGAGCTTTCCTACTACCCCCGGCGTCGGCGTCGGTGTCCGCGTCTGCATTTGGTTTTTATTCAAAAGTTTTGTAACTTCAAAACTACATAAGTTATTCACTTGAAACTTGGAATATACCTTTGACATCAACTCCAGTGTCAGGGGCAACATTCCCCATAACTCTGTTTTGTATTTTGACAGAGTTATGCCCCTTTTTCACTTCGATTTTCTGGTTAAAGTTTATATTCAAAAGTTTTGTAACTTTGAAACTACATAAGTTATTCACTTGAAACTTGGAACTAACCTTTTTCATCAACTCCATTATCAAGGGCAACATTCCCCATAACTCTATTTTGTATTTGACAGAGTTATGCCCCTTTTTAACATAGTGTTTCTGGTTTAAGTTAATATTCAAAAGTTTTGTAACTTCAAAACTACAAAAGCTATTCACTTGAAACTTGGAATGTACCTTTGTCATCAACTCATAATTAGGGTGAACATTCCCCATAACTCTGTTTTGTTTTTTGATAGAGTTATGTCCCTTTTTCAAATAGATTTTCTGTTTGAAGCTTATATTCAAAACTACATAAGTTATTCACTTGAAACTTGGAACTAACCTTTATCATCAACTCTGGTACCAGGGGCAACATTACCCATAACTCTGTTTTGTATTTTGACAGATTTATGCCCCCTTTTCACTGAGATTTTCTGTTTAAAGTTTATATTCAAAAGTTTGGTAACTTCAAAACTACATAAGTATTTTAACTTGAAACTTGGAACTTACCTTTGTCATCAACTCTAGTATCAGGGGCAACATTACCCATAACTATGTTTAGTATTTTGACAGAGTTATGCCCCTTTTCCACATAGATTTTCTGGTTAAAGTTTATATTCAAAAGTTTTGTTACTTCAAAACTGCAGAGTTAGCCCACTTTTTACAGAAACTTTGTGGTTCAAGTTTTTGTTCCAAAAATTTATGAACTATACAAGGCTTCACTTAAAAATATTGTATTTTAACAAATTTATGCCCCTTTCACTATCCAAAATATGTACCAACTGAAATACTTAGAATAGTCGAGCGCGCTGTCCTCTGACAGCTCTTGTTATTATTATTATGCTCCCCGGAAAATTCGGGGGAGCATATAGTCGCCGCTTTGTCCTTCCGTCCGTCCGTCCTTCCGCCACACTTCTTGTCTGGAGTATTTCTCAGCAACTACTTGCCGGAGCTCAACGAAACTTCAAGGGAAGCTTCATTACCAAGAGAAGGTATGCATATTACCAGGACGTTCCGCTTCTGTGATTTTTAGCTCGACTTTTGGAAGAAAAGGCAAGCTATTCTACTCGTTCGGCGTCAGTGTCCGAGCTAGGTTAAAGTTTGTCTGTAAGCTAGTTTCTCTGGAATGGCTTGAGGGATTTCATTCAAACTTTGAACATTTATTCCCCACATTAAAATGAACCTATAGGCCAAGTTTGGTAATTCTAGTTTGAAATTTGATAAAATTATGGAGCTTTTTACAGTTATAAATTTTACATAAGCTATATGGACACGTTAAAGTTTTTCGGTAAGCTGGTTTCTCAGGAATGGCTTAAGGGATTTCATTCAAACTTGGAATACTTGGAATACTTATTCCCTATATTAAAATGAACTCTTGGGCCAATTTTGATAACTCAAGTTTGAAATTTGTCAAAATTAAGGGCCTTTTTACACTTAGAAATTTTACATATAAGCTATATGGACAGGTTCAAGTTTTTTGGTAAGCTAGTTTCTCAACTTTTTGTTTCCACTCCCTAACACGAGAACGGATTAAGCTATTGTAATGAAAATGCAAACATAGATACCTTATAGCGAGACCTCGATAGGGATTGCATATGGGGTGGGTGGGGTCAAGGTCACAGTTACTAAAAATATATAAACGGTTTCCGCTCAATAACTTGAGAACAAATTGAGATATTTTAATAAAAATTAATACATAGATACCTTATATCAAGAACTCACTTGGGTTTGCATATGGGGTGGGTGGGGTCAAGGTCAAGGTCACTGTTACTATAAATAGAAAAATGGTTTCTGCTCAATAACTTGAGAATGCATTGAGATATTTTAATGAAACTTAATGCATAGATACCATATATCGAGACCTCGCTTGGAATTGCATATGGGTTGGGTGGGGTCAAGGTCACTTTTACTATAAATAGAAAAACGGTTTCCGCTCAATAACTTGAGAACGCATTGAGATATTTTAAAAATGAAACTTTATACATGCATAACTTTTATCGAGACCTCGCTTGGGATTGCATATGGAGTGGGTGGGGTTAAGGTCACGGTTACTAAAAATAGAACAGCGGTTTCCTCTCAATAACTTGAGAACGCATTGAGATATTTTAATGAAACTTTATACATGCATATCGTATATCAAGACTTCGCTTGAGATTGCATATGGGGTGGGTGGGGTCAAGGTCACTGTTACTAAAAATAGAAAAACGGTTTCCGCTCAATAACTGGAGAATGAATTGAGATATTTTTTATCAAACTTAATACATACATACCTTATATCGAGACCCCTCTTTTGATTGCATATAGGGTCAAGGTCAAGGTCACTGTTACTAAAATAGAAAAACGGTTTCTGCACAAGAAAAGTTGAGCGCGCTGTCCTCCGACAGCTCTTGTTCTCAGAGTTATGGGACTTTGAATACTTCTGAAATTAGAATATAGTGCACAATTCTTAGGGAAAGATCCAGAGCGAAATAGCAGTGGTGCACCCTGCCTTTTTTGGCTCCCCCCTGCTGCCCCTCTGGCCTGGTCAAAACAGAAGTGTTAAATATCTTTTGAAATTTCATATATTTTTGCAGCTATTCAATGACAAATAAACAAACTATGTTTACAAACTTAAATTAAAAGCATAAGACTCAGTAAAAACCTGGATTTAGCAAATTATTAGACAATGTCAATCAAATGGACTGACTTTCCACCCTGCTCCTTTTCAATAGCACCCTGTACCTTTCTTGATCCTAGATCTTTCCCTAAATTCTTGACTTTCTTGTCTGGAGTATTTCTCAGCAACTTCTGGCCGCAATTCAACGAAACTTCATGAGAAGCTTCATTACCAAGAGGAGTTGTGCATATTACCAGGACGTTCCGCTTCAGTGATTTTTCTCAGAGTTATAGGGCTTAAAGATTTCTGAAATCAGTATATAATGCACAATTCTTGACTTTCTTGTCCAGGCTTTTTCTAAGCAACTACTTGCTTGAATTCATCGAAACTTTATGGGAATCTACATTACCAAGAGGAGGTGTGCATACTACCGGGACGTTCCGCTTCAGTTATTTTTGTTAGAGTTATGGGACTTTGAAGATTTCTGAAATCAGTATATCGTGCACAATTCTTCACTTACTTGTCCGGGCTATTTCTCAGCAACTACATGCTGGAATTCAACAAAACTTGATGGGAAGCTTCGTTACCAAGAGGAGGTGTGCATTCTACCAAGACGTTTCGCTTCAATGATTTTTCTTAGAGTTATGGGACTGTGAAGATTTCTGAAATCAGTATATAGTGCACTGTTCTTGACTTTCTTGTCTGTGCTATTTCTTAGCAGCTACTTGCTGGAATTCAACACAACTTTATGGGAAGCTTCATTACCAAGAGGAGGTGTGCATACTACCAGGACGTTCCGCTTCAATGATTTTTCTCAGTGTTATGGGACTTTGATTTTTTTTTAAATATACTATATAGTATGCATTTCTATAGATTTTTAGTCAATTTAACATCTTTGCCGTTCTCATTGCATTTATATTGCTTGACAAAGCATTGGGGAGCATCCATCAGTTTTACTGATATCCTTGTTTTTAAGAATGTTTCTGCATTTGCAGAATAATGTACAGTGAAACCTGTCCAAACCGAACCCTGTCAAAACCGAATCCCTCTAAAAACCGAATGGCTGTGTTGGTCCCGAATTTTTTCCTTTTTATTTTATATGTCAAAAAATCTTAATAAATCTAACCCTGTCCAAACCGAATACCGAACAATTTTATCATAAATTTGATCTCATTCAACGATAAAAAACCTGAAAAAAAACAAACGGTGTATCCTGACAGGACTGGTGTCACTTTGCGATACCGCTGAGGCATGAACCTGATAATTTGTGACACAATGATACACACAGTGCATAATTGCCATGGTGATAATGGGGCAGTGGTACAATTAGTGATCAGCTAGTCTGTGCATACGACAGTAGCCAACTTGTGAAAAACAGATTAGTCGGTCGTGTTTTATGTTGAAATTTACTCACAGTATACAATTTTAAATGTTTTACAACAGTGTATTGATCTCTATAAGCCCAAGGCTTGCGATATACACTTAAGCTAAAATAAAATAATAGGTTTAAACTATTCAAAGAAGTCAACAATGGGTGATTTATTTAAACATGTGGATGTAAATAAGTTGTACGTTTAATACATGAACTTGTTTCATTGATAATTTGAGTGTAGTTTTATGTACTAATATACATTTTTACATTCAAACAATAAAAATAATAAACAATAATAAAAGTTGTAACACTAAAATGCTGTTGTCTTATTACATACATATAAAATATAATGTACATTTTAAGGAAAATGACATAAAAAACCCTGAGTAAACCAAACACTTCAGAAAACCGAACGCTTGGCCCGGTCCCAGCGCTGTTTGGTTTAGACAGGTTCTACTGTACTTGATTGTGTCAAAGAGCTTTATTGAGACACATTTGAGTCTGTTTCCAGAGTAGAACCAATACTACCGTTTTTTTAGATATATCATTTGAACGCTTGATGATAAAGGAAGAAACTCGCGATCTTCCAATTGCTAGGTCACTCTATGTTAATTACACAGCTGCACCTCTTAGTTTTACTGTATGATCATTACCAACATTGCTTCATCATTGACATGTTTCCTAAATGAGGGACTAAGTTATCAAAGAAAAGTGATGTTACCATATTTACCCTATGTATTGGGACACCCTAAATATTGGGACACCCCTATTTTGCGGAAAAATAATTATTTTTTGAGTCCCTTAAAATTGGGACACTTTTGAAATTTGATTTTTTTCTTGTCCCTAAATATTGGGACACAAAAATATAATGGTAAATTGTCAGTTTAAAATAAAAATCTCTCGATTTCAATATGATCAGAGTAGTATAGATCTATTGTACGTCTGTTGCCTAGCGACCGATTATACCGTATATTGCAATAGATATGCTGCAAATAATGATTCAATAAGAGTGTACCACTTTTATATAATAAAAACTACAAAGACTACCGTTTTCAAAATGTTCATGCATGTATACGTCATGTGCATAAAATGATATTCATATTAAATAATTTATTAAACATCTTATAGCAACCTATACAATTGTCATTGTGTAATAATGAAAAAAAAAATTATTCAACAAAGCGTCAAATAATTTCATGCAGCACACCACTTTATCGGGCAAAGTCTACACCATGCACTCAACCATTCAGGACATCACTTTCTCAGATATACCGGTAGTCTATGTTGACATGCGCTCGATTTCTCGGGCAATAAGCTCTGCCAGGGGAACAGTATTAGGTAACTACCCGGTAGTATGTGATAATTGTCGGGTCTCTCTTGAAGTTAATTAGTGTGCCACATGCGGCGTTCTTATCGCTAAACAAATGCGTCTAGGGCCTGTTTAATTGACCCGTGGTGCAAACTGTGTACTAATACGCTATACTACCTGGTGTTCTTAATGGACACGCTCCATTCATTTAAGCACGCGGAATAACGACAATCTGTGTGTGTGTGTGAAAATACATTGGGTCGAATATTACCCTATATTTTGGGAATCATTTTAGGGAATTATTTTTTTATGACCCTTTATATTGGGACAAGAAAAATTGTAATTATTTTTAAGTGTCCCAATACATAGGGTAAATACGGTATTTCAGATGGTTCCTGTCACCAAGAGAACAATGCAGATACCAGAGCGGAAGGGATTCTTAGCTACCAACGAACTTGTCTTCAAAGTCTCTATACCTGCCCTGGGCTTCAGCACTTACTTCATCAAGATGTCAAGTAGTAAGTAACGCTCATATTTCATCCAACACTTAAACTCCATTAAAGGCCATACAGATTAGCACATGGCTTATTAGCGGCCAGGGTAGGTTCATTATGAGGCTTTTATAGCTAAGTGTAGTGTGTATTACACCTGAGGTGTAACAGTACGATACTGTGAAATCACTTGAATTCGCGGGGTACAAATTTCTGAGACTTTCAAACGCGGACATATTTGCGCGGTCTCAAATTCGCCCAAATCCGATTTTGAAACACAAAACGTCTGGGCACAGTAGCTCAAAACTTTAACGGCAAATTAAGCAAACAGCCTGTTGACTTCAGTTCTAAATAAAATTAATATTAGACGCAAGTTTTTAATCAGACATGTTAATATATTTTATAAATAACAATTTACATAGGCTAAACTCACAGTTTAATATTGTTATGTTACATTTTCATATAGATTTTAACGCCTGTTAGCTTAATAGGCCGTTTAAGTTTTGAGCAACTCACCCCTGTTGTGTTTTACAAACAAAACGTGTCAATTTTTCGATGAAACGCCAAACTCGGCAGAATACCAGTGAAGGGTCCTTTTGTGACAGCTTATTTGTTGCAAGGTGTATCAGTACCAGATTAGGCTCTTTATATCAATGGTCCACTTCTGAAGAACAGGGGCCGCATATTTAGGCGAGACATTTTATATATTTTATATCACGTCGTGTCAAACTGACACCTTGTTGTTAATTAAATGCTGACTGAAATATAGGCCCCACATCGGGTGCTAATTCTTTACTCAAAATGTCAACTTATGAAATCAAACTGTCAACTTGTGCACATTACCTGTTTTATTACAAATGTGAATGTTCAAATACTTTAAACTTAGATTCAGAGCTTACTGTACTATTATTGTACATCTAAATATAAAATTTGCTTTTTATTTTTACTCATTATATTACGAGTGTTCAAAATGGAGCCTATGCGTAACTGTGTTATAGAGGTATGAAGCACTAAATTGTATGAAAACGATCAAAATGTAATTTAACAGAAGTATGATGCATTTATAAATTTTCTTGTAGTAATGAATATGTAACTAAACTTTTTATGAAGGAAATGATTTAAACATCGGGACAGTAACATATACATGCGTATATTTATGAATTATTTCCAATGTACATTTAAACAAACCTGCAAACTCCAGAGGCGTTGCTAAATTACGATATCGGTAAATATTCGCGGTGGTCATAAATTCGCGCAATGGCGAGAGAGCGAACAGCGCGAAAATTAGACCTCCGCGGAATTCGTGATGCCACAGTATAATTGTAATATATTAACAGACAGACAGACAGACAGACACTTTATTTCGACTTGTACAAAGTACATCGTCAACAACACATAATGATAACAGTTCAGCATGTCAACATGAAAGGAGCAAAAAACTATATACATATATACAAATGAATCATGTCTTAAGCGAGTAAGTGGCGTGAGCACAAATTCTAAGATTAACATCAAACAAAAAGAGGATGAACATTATATATTATCTTCTTACATTCAAAATCAATGAGCGTTCTTTAAGTGATTCTTTTACAAAAATACACACTTTTATTAATTCCGTTCTATTTGATTGCAATAAACTTTAATATTTATGCATAGACGGCCTAATATAATAGCATTTCTTAATGTACTTTTTTCTTATATTTGCAAATGTAGGACATATACAAACAAAATGAAATTCATCTTCGATGTCGTTCGAATTGCAACACAAACAATACCTTTGATTTCTATCAATTTTATTTCTAGCATAACGACCAGTTTGAATATGTAATGGATGAGCAGACAGTCTTAATCTAGCAAAAAGGAATCTCAAGCTTTTCAGTATCATATCTAAGTAAGATTCATATTCAAAATTGATTTTGTAAGTTCTATATACATCTAACATTGTGCTATTATTCCATATTCGGTTCCTGTCCTGGATAAAATAGTCATAAACTCTCTGTTTAAATTCTTCAATAAATATGTTAACATCAATATTTGTAACGTTATCAAATACATAACTGAAACCATAGTCATCTAACATTTTTCTGACATTAAATATCCAGTTACGACAGCCTTTGTTATAATCAGAAACGGCCAAGTTATATACAGATTTAATAATTTTATTTTCAGATGTACATAACTTGAACCAGTACTTAAGAATACGAATATATCTATGTATATACAGAGGGTACCTGCCTAGTTCTCCATAGACTACAGCATTACATGTATTAAGTTTTACTTTCAACAGTCGTTTACAAAATTTTAAGTGGATTCTTTCCAATTCCTTAGATTTAGTATAGCCCCAGACCTCTGAGGCATAGTTGAAAACCAACAAATGCGTCAAACAATTGACAAAACAGTTTAGGTTTTAAATCGTATTCTTGACATTTAGATAATAAAATATTTAATGCTTTTAATGCTTTCCCAGTCAGGTGTTCTTGGTTCAATGTAAAACTCCCAGTATAGTTTCACAATACACCAAGATAGTTAAAATCATTTACAGCATGTATGTCATGGTCATTGTAAGTCCATTTTTCGTTGGGCAACAAGCCGCCTCTTTTTCGAAATACCATGATTTTGGTTTTCTCTGTGTTTAACCCCCATATATTACAATAATTAAGTAGGTTATCCAAATGGTTTTGAATTTCATTGGGTGATTTGCCTACAATGGCCATATCATCAGCAAATAACAGTAAAATCAAGACAATCTCATCAATATGCAAACCTGAATTGACATCATTTTGTAAATATAACTCTAGGTCCTCTATAAACAGAGAAAATAAAAGAGGGGACAATACCTCCCCTTGACGGAGCCCGACTGCATAAGAAAAATAGTCAGAATACGAATATAATGATTTAATGCAAGATTTAACTTTTTGATACATATCGCATACCATTCTAAGAATTTTACCCTGAATACCACATTTATACAGTTTTAACCATAAGGCATTTCTATATACAGTATCAAAACATTTCATTATGTCAACAAAAATAACATATAATCTTTTATTTTCAAATAAATGATTTTGAACTAGGGAGTAGAGAATAAATATAGCATCGGTCGTGGACCGCCCTTTTCGAAATCCGAATTGGGCGTCCGAAATAATGTCATTTTCATCACAAAAATGTTCAATGCGATTATTTAAAACGGTTGTAAAAAGTTTAGATAAGCAACTAACTAAAGTAATTCCCCTACAGTTATTGACATCTTCTTTTGAACCTTTTTATGTAACGGAACAACTCTACCCTCAGTCTATATTTCGGGGTAATAACCCGAGTTCAATATACAGTTAAATAAGTCACATATATGCAATGACAATATATCAACACTCTCAATAAGATATTCATTTAGAATATTATCACTACCGTATGCTTTGCGCCGCTTCAGTGACTTTACAGCACTAATAATTTCTTCAACTGTAATTGGGTAATCAAGTTCAGGAAAAACACTGTTTGGTTTATTAAAATCATTACTATTATTAAAAAATTCAGCGTCATAATTATTTCCACTCGAAATATTTGTACTTATATTTTCAAAATAATTTTGAAATTCTTCAAGCGTAATGTTAGTGGAAGTTTTGGATGATTTAGATTTAAAATGTTTCCAAAATTCTCTCGGCTTGCTTCTACGCAAATTAGCAATATTGGTCATTTTAATCAGTATTTTTCTTCTTTCGTACAAAAATAATTTTATAATGCCTGTTTGCATCGCATCAAATAGACCGGTTTGTATCAGACTTATCAATATTGAACAATCTGAGCGCCTGTAAGTACAGCTTTCGAGCAACAATACAATCATGATCGAACCAATTTTTATCCGTTTTAGTATAATCTTAAAAATAAACATCATTTGAATAATAACAATCTTTCGCAAACAATGGATCCGCCACATCACGGATGGTATTTGAAAACTTGTCCAACATAGCGTTTATTGATTCCCTGTTAGAGCAATTAGTGTTATGTACAATATCATTAAAAACTGGTAAATTTCGAATAATCCCCGAGCGAAATTGCTCACGTAAAGAGTCACTCCATTTATATTTAATCTTTGAGCGGTTTGATTCAGTTGAAAGATTGTTATTGCACAACAATGAAAAACACAAAGGCGCATGGTCACTCCACTCATTAAAAGTTTTTATATTAAATTGCTGTATCAGCGAAAAACTGCATTCCTTTGTTAACAAATAATCAATCACAGAACAGCCGTTATTTGACAAAAAGTGTACTGATTAGTATTACCGATGCGACCGTTTACAATACGATAACATGCGCCTTTGCAGACATCTAACAATTTTACCCCGTGACTGTTGTGTGACCCATCTATTGAGGCCCTGTCAGGTGTACAGTCTGTGTTATAATCTAGATTATCAATACAGCCATTAAATTTGTCACAAACAATATAATCTTTTTTGTCGCCAACTCTGCTGTTAAAATCTCCACATATAAACACACAGCCAAGATTATCATATAAACATAAATTATGTTTTAAAATATCAAACAAGTCAACATTAAAAGTGTTGTATATAGGGGAATCCTCACCCCAAATGTATGATCCACATAAATATACATCTTCTGTTGTATGAAAAAAGAATGGTAAAGTTTCAGCCAAATTATAGTATCGTGATGATTTTTTATTATTTTAAATTCCGTTACTTAAATGCTCTTTGTAAAATAAAACAATTCCACCGCTATTGCGTTTAGCATTTCTGTGTTGAAAATTGCGATAAAAGTTATTCAAATTAATATTACTTTTGGAGTCACACCAAGATTCATAAAGAAATCAAATGTCATATTTTTTAAAGATATTTACAAAGTCAATAGATACTTTTTTGTCTCTAGTGAGGCCGTGAACATTCCATGAAAGTACGGCAATTTTACCCTCGTCGTGTTCCTAGGATCGTACTGGCTTGCCATCTACATACAGGGTATCGTAAGCGATCCAGGACCGCTTGCCCTCCTTTCTGGCCTCCTTCATGCGAGGAACAAGTTTGCGACGCTTTTCAAGCACTTCCGGTGGCAGCTGTTCGTGCATTTGGTAGCTCGTACCTGACAAATGCTTCCATTGTCTTCTCACCAATTCCCTGTCCTTAAAGAATGTAAATTTTGCGATTATATTGCGCACCTTGCCATGAACCGGATGTCCTGGTGACCGGTGCATGCGCTCAAATCGTATGGAATCGGCCGTTTACTTGGCGATCTTGAGGGTCTCCTGTATGTGTGTTCGAAGCTTCCGCTCTGTGACGTCAGGGGGCTCGCTGCCTATTAAGTTGTCTTCCGGGATATTGGTAAAAACTAAATTGTTCCGCATAGATTGCGAATTAAATATGCAAGGTCATCCCGAAGCTCATCGCACTGTTTTTCTAACAAGGCTATCCTGTCCGCAACTATCGTAGCCCCAACATCAACTAGCTACACCTTATTCTCGAGCGCGGACACACGTTCGTCCCGTACGTTTCTAACAAGGCTATCCTGTCCACAACTATCGTAGCCCCAACATCAACTAGCTCCACCTTATTCTCGAGCGCGGACACACGTTCGTCCGTACGTTTTATCCGATCTTCTAGTGCTACCCATAATTTATTAAGATCTTTATCAAAATCAGACACATTAACACGTGCCACTGACGAATACACAAGAAAAGATTGTTGTAAATTTACGCTCACATAAAGCTCAGTAGTAAGCGATATTTTTATTTGCTGCCAATAGTTTTTAAGTGTCTGGCCTAGTGAGTACAAACTCTATTATAGATCTACTTAATGTTTGTCGCGATCTTAAATATCAGCCAATGGAATTCAATGCTTAAGTGTAACAAACGTTTCTATTGGTCAACATGGTTCAAGTTAGGACTAAGTTGAGATTGAGAACTTCTGTAGTGATATGGCTTGTGCAGATTTTTTAGTGCTGGCTGAGCTATTGGTATAGGGGACCTCTCCGGCGTCGCCAAGCGTCCGTAGTCTGTATGCCGTCAACAATTTGGACCGGTATCGCAAAAGACTACATATTTTATTCAATATTGACCTAACTTGCACAGTTGGTGTTTGACCATAAAATCTTGGTTGGTATTGATAATGAGCCAAATCGGACCAGAAAGCTTAGAGTTATGGCCCCTTGTTTGTGGGAATAAATGCAAAAAATGCATTTTTTGTTTATAGAGACTTTATTTTTCTTCCAATCTTGACTAAACTTACACAGTTTGTGTATTATCGAAAGATCACTGCAGAATCCAACAGTGGGCCGGATTGGGCCACAAACAGCATAGTTATGCTGCCTTTTTTGTTGAAAACAATAGGCACAAATTGTCTTTTTTGTTCATAGAGACTTCATTTTTCTTCCAATCTTGACCAAACTTCAAGAGTTTGTATGCGATCATGCGATCGCAGCAGTAGTCAACAATGGGCCAGATTGGGCCACAAACGTCGGAGTTATGGCCCCTTTGTTAGTAGAAAAAATGCAAAAATTGCCTTTTTGACAAAACTTCCACAATTTGTGTGTGACCAAAAGATTTCACCAGAAGCCCAAAATGGGTAAGGTTAGGGCACATACACTGGAGTTATGGCCCCTTGTGTGTGGAAAAAATGCAAAACTTGGCTTTTTTGTTCATAGAGACTTCATTTTTCTTCCAATCTTGACCAAACTTCAAGAGTTTGTATGCGATCGCAGCAGTAGTCAACAATGGGCCAGATTGGGCCACAAACATCGGAGTTATGGCCCCTTTGTTAGTAGAAAAAATGCAAAAATTGCCTTTTTCGTGCGTGAAGATTAAATGTTTCATTCAATCTTGACCAAACTTCCACAGCTTTTGTATGGCCATAAGATCTCAGCACAAGCAGCAAATGAGATGGATCAGGTCATGAACACTGGAGTTATTTTAATTGTGAAAATTGATGCAAACATGGATTTGATGCAAGACGGGGACTACATTTGCAACCAGTCTGGACCTAACTTGCACAATTTGTCGTTGATCATAACATCTAAAGCGAATTTGAATATAGGACGGGTAAATGGCAATGCACTCAACTCTTTGGAACAAGCCGGCAAGCATGACATGACCTTTGCACAGCCATCGCCATTATATTTCAGAACTGCTGCAACTGCAGCGTTAACACTATTCTTCCGAAATATCCTGCAAAAAGTTGGATACCAGTGAAAATATATACAAGTTGTTATGTAAAAGAGTTAATCAGCTAGACAAGTTATTTAAGGCCATTGTGGCGTACATTCCCACATTTGTTCAAGCCTGTCACAACAGTTATGCCTTTATCTTTGCCAGCACTCAGGTTAGCGCTTTGGGCCATCAAAGCCCTCTTGTTTCATATTCCTGTCCATTTTTATTATTAATACAGTCCCCATGCCCATTGGTTTGTTACGTAGGTTTTGCGCAACTTCCAGTGTTAAATAGTGGGATTGTAAGTTGTATTTTCGTTTACTTGTACACCCTTTTATTATATGCTTTCCAGTAAAATATACATTCGAACATCTTTGTTTCGAACTCTGTTAATTTGAAGTCAGCGTTATTTCGAAGTATTTATCTGGTCCCGATTTTATTTGTTCTTAGTTTAACTAAAATAAACTAGTTTAAATCGAACTTTTTTAATTCGAATTATCAGTATTTCGAAGTGTAAAATGCGGTCCCAAGCCGATATTTCACACTTACTTGACTATTGTTAATTCGAAGTCGCTGTCTTGATTAAGACCCGATGTTTTCACACCGTCGCTGAATGGCCCATGTGTGGCCATTGATAGTGGCCATTATTCACTAGTAGGCGCAATTATCGATCATTAAGGAGCTTGCAAACAATAATTACAGCAGCGCGCCCAAGCTAAAAACAACACTGACATAACTTACGCATACAAGTTTCTTTTTAATCTTTAATTTTTATTTTCATTCAATCATAATATAAACTAAGAAATCCAATAAACGGATGACATCTGCATTAAATGAAATAAAGTTTTAATGTAACCTTTTGCGACTTTCAAACAAACAATATCTCCGGTGATCTAAAGTTCAAAATGTTTAATTTGAACCATCGTTATTTCGAAGTTTTCTGGACGGTCCCGACGACTTCGAAATAAAGATGTTTGAATGTAGGTAAATATCAGTGAAATATAATTGGTAATTCACTGTTGAAAAATACCACTCTGGTTCCCAATTGAATACAGTAAATGAAACGGACTGTCAACGATGCCAGGCTCAAAATTGTGAAATGACGTCGTGACAGTATGAGTCCCGCGCAATATTCCAATAGATATCAATTAAAATGTAAAAAAAAGCAGTGAAAAAAGCATTAAATAAAAAGAAAATATGTGTGTGTTTATTGTACTCGTGATAGTAGAAAATCGACTTTTTCACTCGTGGCTGCACTCGTGAACACTCGTGAAATAAAATACATCAACAAATATCCTCTATTTACTAGGCAAAACAAAGAAGGAAATGCAGCAGTCAAAGATTGGAAAGCTCCAAGGCGAAGATTTTGTCATGAAGAATGAGGTTGGTGTCACTGATATGTATTATCTTTCTGGAATATCTGTTGGGTGTGATAGGCTCCGTCTTGTGATAATGTGGAACTTTAATGGTGGTATCAAATTAACAGCTCAACATTCATGTGTTAATTATTTGTCTCCTCAAAAAAAGTCTTTCTTTTCCTATACCACAATGCAAAACTGATCTTGGCATGTTTTGTTCATTGTTTACTTATTTATTTAAAGCAAAAATACATAAATAAGAAAATAGTTAAATTGTAAATGCTAAATTGTTTTGGGTTTGACATTACTTTTTGTTGATATTAAAAGTCATTTTGTTGTTACAGCATTTGGCTCTGCAGTTTGACGGTAAATCCGGTAAATGGAAGAGCCTGAAGGACCTCCACAGTGGGACTGAGGTTGCCACTAGCAACGACATCGCGTTCTATTACGGTATGCCAGGCAACTGCAGTGAAGGCAAGTTCCAGCCATCCGGCGCCTATATTTTCCGACCCAATGGCACAGCTCAGAGCGGACCATCAACAGCTATGCAGATAACTGTAAGAAATATAAATTTGCTGATATGAATGCTGTACATGACAAACTTTGCCCTAATAAAAATACACGAAATGACACATTGCATAAAGCTTCTTAGAAAAAAATGAACTTAAGTTGTGCATTAAAGTGAAGATTTCAGAGCAAATTTTCAGTGTGAAGTGCAATGTTTTCCATGCAGAAAAGGATAAAATACGAAACAAAACAGCAATATTGACTATTTACTATAATGTAAAAAGACCTATACATGAAGTAAGCACAGACTTGTGGAATTTTATAAATTTACGTTTTCACTAAGTAGCTTTGTGAATACTGGCCCTGGATATGTTTCAACTTTTTATCCCATTTTCACGATGGCATTGACAATCGAAATAATGCTGCATGGTACAAACATGCACAGTATAATCATGTCACACTGTTGATTTTAAATTAAGTCATTTGATGTTTTCCGTGTTATTTAGATTTCTTTCATTTATTTTCAAAATAAAAGCAGAAAATGATAGGATAAATAGAATTCTGGGTAAGTGCTTTAAGAAAATGTACTTGCTAGGCACGAAATTATGAACCACTGGCCATGGCTCATGGTTTAGGGTTTCTATGCCTCGCTTAAATTAATATACTTACTTTTATTCAACACTAACCTACTATTCTCTATGTGCGCGCTGTAGGGTCCGCTGGTGACGGAGATTCACACCAGTTTCTCCTCGTGGGCCACACAGGTTACACGCCAGTATATGGACGAGCCCTATATCGAGGTGGAGTGGACGGTGGGACCCATACCCATAGAGTATGTTGTACAGCCCTCAACTTAGCTATCTCCAAGTTTCCATAAAATCCAAGTATGAAGCTCGAAATAACTGAAAATTGGAGTCAAATAATTTAGATAACCGTGAATATTCTTATAATAATATATGATGGCAGACAATTGAAAAGTATTTTCTATTTCAATATAAATGTAATTATCTGAATTTTCTCAAATAAATTAATTTGAAATAGATCAGTTAAGCTGTTTCTGCATTTGGTTGTAAAATACTACTGCTAGCAAATTTTGCACATTGTCGAGCTTGATTAGTCATTTTCATTCTGTTTTCTGTTTTGCTTTGTTAGCTTTTATAAAAAATAATTTCAAATCAATTTTCTCAAGAATGTGAATTTTGAAGATGATTTTTTCTATTTTTATCATATATGGCATGTTTGTATTATCCCTTAAAATTTGTCAATTAAGATTGATGAACCATCAAAATTTTGCTTCTTTTTGCAAGCCTTTCAAATGTTAAATACTGTACTTGATTTTCAAACAAATATTTTAATTCTATATCTTGTTCTGCAGTGACAACATGGGCAAAGAAGTTGTTGTACGATTCATGACGGGGCTACAGACAGACTCAATGTTTTACACAGATGCTAATGGCAGAGAAATTATTGCCAGAAAGTAGGTGTATTTGTATAACGGTATTGTTCTCATACTTGTTTATTAGTTTTATTTCGTTGGTTGAGAGTGATACTGTTGTATCTGATATAGACATGTTCAGCAGATACAACAATGTGATACTCAACCCTTGATTTGGATAGATGAAAAATAATCAAACGTCTGTTATCAGTCATTTAAGCTACCCATGTTGAATATATATTTTTTTATTTTAGACATGCATATTAAGCATGATATTAAAACACTATATTTCGTGTCAAGAATTATAATAAACAAGTGCTGTCACTATCAGGTGACATATGCCCCCGAACACGCTTTCAGTAAGTGTCACATTGACACCACAATGAATCTTTGTAAATAAAATTGATTGAAAAATGTATACTTTATTACTTCAGTCAAAATGGCCGCTCTGGAAAAACATGAAAAACTAACCAAAATGTCTAATTTAAAAAAGGGGCATAAATTTGTCAAAATATCAAACAGAGTTATGGGGGTTGCTTTCCCTGGTAGAGATGTTGATAGTAAAGAAGTATTTTAAGTTTCAAGTAAATACCTTCGATAGTACATGTATTCAAGATATTGGACTTTATGAAAATTTTAACCAAAATGTTTAAGTTATAAAAAGGGGCATAATTTAAATCTGTCAGAATACAAAACTAAGTTATGGGGTTGCTTTATCTGGTGGAGTCATTGATAGTCAAACAGTATTTCAAGTTTCAAGTAAATATCTTTGATAGTATTCAAGATATTTGACGGAGAGTTCGATTTTCATATGCCCTCCTTGGGGTCATGAAGGTTCCTACTGTGTGTTCACTGGATTAAAAACTACCGGTATGCATTTGCATATTCTAGTATTGCCTGACCTTAATTTCCAGACGTGATTACCGCGAGACTTGGATGCTGAACCAGACTGAGCCAGTGGCGGGCAACTATGCACCAGTCAACAGCAGGATTTACCTGAAGGTTTGGCACTGATTGAAACCTTGTCAAGTTTAGATCTGAAGTGCATGATTTTAACAGATAATAATGCAGTGAATCCTTCATTCAGTAAGTGTAACACTTCATGCCAAAAGTGACATTCATTAGAGATAGCATTGTATAGACAAACATGCAGCTCTTAAAAATTCACATAAATCAAGTTAGGTTTAATGTGCATTTGCTGGCATATTTTGGTTACATTTAAAATACTTGGCAAATAAAAAATAATTATTGAGATTGAAGGCCTAAACGGTGTTAAAAATGAGCGTGGGAGTGCTTAAATCCGCCACCCCTCGTTAAAATGTTCAAATTGCTCGAAAATAATATTTGATGAATTCTGTTTTCAAAGCAACTTCTATTGACTTATGTTGACAAAACTCCTACTTTTGTTAATTGAAGGTTCATTTTATAGTGTTTAATATAAAACACGGTGATCCGAAGTTGATGGTGAAAATCGTATATCAGGAACCGTGACATGCTTATTCCACATTTGACTATTGTTTTTATTTATTTTTCTGTATTGAGCAGCTCGATGTCTGTTGTTAATACAATGTTTCAATTTCTTCAAATACTCATTTGTATTTCTAAAAATAGCTCTGAAACTGAGGCCCCGCGTGTACGTGGGACAAATAATGGGGGTTTTGAGTAGCGAGACATTTGCGCTCTCAATAAGCAGTTTTTTTTTCTACATTTTATTGTATGTGATGCCAATGAATAATGGTTAATTTTATGCTGCAAATGCTCACATGGACATACTATTAAAACACGAAAAGTTAATGTTATTGTGGCCACAAAACTGCGCATGCGCAGTATGAAATAGATTTCCCGCATGCAGTTTGTTTGCATTTAGGGGTTATGTACAAAATAATTGGATTAACTATTCATTAATGCACAAATCAAGATGAAAACTCTTCAGCGTTGTTAAGTGAAAGTATCTGATTGATCGAGATCAACAAAATAGAAATCGCCAGTAAATAAACGCTAATTCGGCGGATTTAGGCAAGTGGCGGATTTAGGCACTGCGCCAGTAATGTAATATAAGATAAATTTGATCATATTTTATGCACCATGTTTTTACTTTCTTGATGCTTGATAGTTTAGGTTTTGTCACCATGTTTTTACTTTTTGAACGCTTGATAGTTAATTTATTGTGTGTCAAATGTTTGTCAAGTGGCGTAAAATTTCTCAGTTAACTGTAAGTATCCTTATTATCTACCATGAAAACACCATCAAATTTAGTTTTAAATGTTTCTTATATTTGTATCTCCCTTTGCAGGATGAGAAGTCAGGCATGCAGTTCACGGTGTTGAACGACCGCTCACAGGGCGGGTCTAGCATAGAGGATGGAGAGATTGAGCTTATGGTAGGGGACTGAATTTTTCATGACTTTCTTGAAGCAGATTTTTCCTTAAATCATAACTTTGCAACACATATTAATACATGTGTCTGCCTTGTTTATTCGTGTATATTCTTCGAATGCCAGTTTTACATACTAAATAATTTTGCAAAATAAGAAACGGTATTTGAAATAAATTTGTTGAAATAATATATAAATGTCTGTGTAAGTATTGGTTGTATTAAAACAAGTTCAACAACACAAATATCTTCTAAAACACTGTTACTAGAGACAATAGATTATGGGGTATTCATTTTTTACAACCGCATAGTATTGCAATTATTTAATAAAGTTGTGACATTTTTGTTTGTTAATCAAAACAGGTCCATCGTCGTCTACTGTACGATGACTGTTTGGGAGTTGGAGAACCTATGAATGAGACAGGGGCTGACAAGAACGGTCTTATTATCAGAGGTAGCGACTAAAAGCTAACATTGTTGTTTCCCTTTGTTGATTGTGGTTTTTCATTATGACTGTGGGATGTGGAAGAGTTCATACATGTATGTACAATAGAAATAATGTTCACTGAAGAAACAAGTTTAACAAGTGGGTTTTGTTTCTTTAGTTGTAAGATTGCATTTTAACATTTTATTTGTTTTTAATTGTTGTGAATCTTTTGTTGTAAGTTGTAACTGTTGGCACAGTGAGTTTAAGTGTTGAACTATAAGATAAAATTCTTGGTGAAAAAAGTTAATGTGTGACATATTTTGAAAAATGTACTTATTTTATGTTAGTATACAAGTGTTTAAATAACAGCTTTATATCAAACAAAATGACAAAAACATACATATACCTGAATGCTGTCTTAATTTGATTGCCAGAAATACAGTTCGGACGTAAATGAAAATAGTTGTATTATATACAGAGGTTTGATATTTGTACCTGCCTCTTTAGATTGTGTCATAGATTTTATATTGTACAGTTTGGTAGAACTACATTACCACCAAGCCCTGTTTTCCCCCTGCAGGCAAGATGTTTGTACACATTGGTACGGCAGATTCTGCGGCCATGTTCCACCGGGATTTCGGGCTCCGTCAGTACTTGGCTCCTATCCCCACCTTCGCTGTCACCGACATGAAATATCCAGAGTACTCCATGTACTTTAATACTATGGTAGGTCAGCAGTGTTTTATTAAATTATCTGCTTAAAGTTTTTCCAACACATTTAGGTTTCAGTGAACTGCTTTGCAAATTATTATACTGTTCTAGTGAGAAACAAGTCTAAAGCAGCAATTATCAATAATGCATTTTATTTTATTTCATGCTGAGCGGTGAATGAGTGGAGAATACCAGTGAATGATAACCTGATCATTTCACTCTAGTTCAAGTGAAATTATAACGTTTGATCATTTCACTCTTGGTTACATGGAACTTCTGTTAACTTTGTTTTTATGTTTAATTTTTGAAAGTATTTGAATACCCTAATCGTCAGTGTAAACATTAGCCTGTTTAAACAACAGAAAACACATAATACAATTCAATACAAATTTGATTAAGCGACAAAGACACAGTAAGAGTAATGAGTATTTTCCCACCACAACAGTGATCGACAATTTTTGAATCATAATACACAAAACCTGTGACGCTTCTTCATATCTCGCGCATTTTTTTATTTATCGTTCAATAGCATGAAATAAACAGAAAATTGGTTTAGTACAGTGTAGGATCGTATTTCATTCGTGGTCACAGAAACTAGATATTTTCACTTGTGGCTGCCCCACTCGTGAAAATATTGTTTCTATGACCACTCATGAAATAAATATGATCTTACATTGCATTAAACAAATTTTCTCTATATCAGTGTTATCTGCTTGACATTAGCTTATAATGCAGTTAAAATTCTATCAGATGCTTCAGTTTGAAGGTTTGCTAGAAAGTAGTCACTTTATATAGAAGAGTGTTTTCAATGCAAAACATATAAGCTCAAATACCTGTAATTTGGTTGTATTGTAAAATGTGGCATGCCTGTTATAATGTCCTGTGGGGATGCAGCATTTTCCTATTCCCCACTGTGTGCCTTGCTTACCTCATCTCAACAAACCCTGTTTAACCCATTGGCTGTTAAGAATCAGAATGCCCGTTTTACAATTTGTTGAATATATATTAATCGGCATATCAAGGCAGTCATTGTATATATAGCTTAACTCCTCATTCAGTATACAGTACATATATAAGTATCATATCAAATGCATGGTGTTTAAAGTTTGGTATACATATATTCAGGGACACAATTCTTCTTCCTTTTAGCTGATTTGCTCCATTCGAATGCCAAACTGTATTCACAAAATGGGCTTAAATGTGCTGAATCTGTCTAAAAATGAAGAGTGTTGCTGAACCCTTTAAGTTTTGGAAATCACAGTCTTTTCATCAGGTACTTGTTCTACACATTGATGCTTATTCCAATGATTCAACTGTATACTTGCAGTGGTCGGGTTTGAAGCAGGAGCTGCCTGCAAACGTGCACCTGTTGACCCTGGAGCAGTGGGGCGGGCCGACCATCACCCCCTCGCCCACCCAGCCCTACCTCATCAGGCTGGAACACTTCTATGAGAAGGGAGAGGACGCCACTCTGTCTCAGCCGGTCTCAGTCAATATACAGGTAGGTTGGCCTTCCTGAATTTTAACACTCAAAGGCTTGGTCAACGTTTATATGGTGTTACATATGAAGACATTGTGAATAGTTCAAGGTAAGAAACTGACAGCCAGTCTCAATCCATATTCAGGTTGGATCACTTTTGTGGTGTTTTTACACTGGAATCCATTTTAAATTTAAATGGTATAACTGTAAAAATTCAGTCCCAAAGTACTGAGTAACATTTGAGTAAATGTTTAATGATTTTTTGCTATTTGCTATTTAAAGGTGTTTTCGTCTGCCTATGCAGCTTGAGTTTCACGTCTATTGCATTCTTATGGTTAATTGGTACATGAGAATGTGATTTAGGGGTATATACTTGCCAACAAACAGTTGGACATAAATAATTGTGGAAAAAGGACACCAGCCTATACACAATGAATACGGTGTCTGCCTAACGTTTGGGTGGTCGTGAATTCAATCCCTGCTCGGGGAGCGTTCGAATAATCTTTTTCAAAGCCACCAAGTACTGGTTCTACCCAGGAAACGGACAAGAAAGTTTCTCAGTAAGCCTCAGGCTTTTGACACAATCAAGCTTAAATAAATAAGTTAAATTTAACACATGAACGTTATTTTTCCCTCACTGTTTTCAGAACCTGTTTGTGCCATTCAGTATTGCAAGTGTGGAGGAGCTGACACTAGGGGCCAACCTGGCCCTTTCTGACCTCAGCCGTCTGCAGTGGCAGTCACAGGACGAGTATGTTAGGGACAAAGGTACAGTATAGCTCAAAATAATTACTGTGTCAAATGATGGCATTGTTAGACCCCCACAAACGAAGTTCAGGGGTGGTAATTGTGAGTTTGTCGGTTTGTCGGTCCATCAGTCTGTTGGTTTTTGGTTTCTGGATGATAACTCAAGAAAGGCTTGACATATTGAAATAATTTTTGGTACACACGTGTAACATCATAGAATACAGGTCAATTTTGATGTTAGTTACAAACCACTAAATTGTGACAGAGTTATGGCCCCTTTTCGACTTAAAATTCCCTAAAAACATGATTTCCGGACGGTAACTCAAGAATGGCTTGACGTATTCAAATAATTCTTGGTATACCTGTGTAGAATCATAAAATACGGGTCAAGTTTTACTTTGGTTACAAACCACTAAATTTTGACAGAGTTATGGTCCTTTATTTGACTTAAATTCCCTAAAAACATGGTTTCCTGACGATGACTCAATAATGGCTTGACATATTTAAATAATTATCGGTACACATGTGTAGCATCATAAAATAGAGGTCAAGTTCGACTTTGGTTACAAGCCACTAAATTTTGACACAGTTATGGCCCCTTTTTGACTTAAATTCCCAGAAAAACATGGACAATAACTCATGAAAGGCTTCACATATTTAAATTAATGTTTGGTACATAGGTGTAACATCATAAAATACAGATCTAGTTCAACTTTGGTTACAAACTACTAAATGTTGACAGAGTTATGGATCCTTTTGAAATTTAATTTTTCCAAATACACTGTTGGCCATTCACAAATTAAAGCATTCTCTCTCTGTCCATTTCTTTCGAATGGATGCCATAGTTTTGTGACAAGGCAATATTGTGGGGTGTATTCGTCACTCATGTGACAATTCTAGTTTCAAATGCTTTGAATCGGTAGTGTCATAAATTGACGGCTTGTATGAAGCCTTTACTGAATGTGATTTTGGAATGTTCATAAGTGCAATGGTTTTTAACATCATTTCCAACTACTGTAATCTCTTTTGGCATGTGAAAAAGAAAATAGTAGTATTTTGAATGGCTGCTACCATTGTTTACCCCAATTATAGACAAAATAAAACACCCACCAAAATTAGTACTTGCACAGTATGCCATTACAATACACTACAGCATATGGGTCACTTTGTAGATCAACTCGGTAAAGTGTACAGACTGTTTTTTCCATTTTGCTATTTTTGAAGCTTTTATCCATTCATTTCAGAGAACAACATTTACAAAGTTGAAGAACGTATTCCACTAAGAGGCGCCCTTGACCCCATCATGTTGAACCCGATGGAGATTCGCACCTTCCAGGTGACCTTGAGCGAGGGATTCCCGTTGCGCGCGGAAGACAAGTTCACCGTGTTCTCGTAGAATAACGTCCAGTTGATTCACAGTGACAAATAGGCATTCCATTGTTCAACTGTAGAAAATGTAGTGTTCAGAATTTATTACTTTTGTTGCAATATTTTGTCCGCTTTATTGTGTCTTAAAAATATTGTTTGTTCAATTTTTGCTGACATCTGCATTTAGTTTATTACTGCTTGTTAAATTTGTTTGAATGGACTATTGCAGTTTTTGTACTTCATGGTTTTGTACTTCCGACATATCAAAAATATGGAATATTAGATTGTTTTCGTATATTTATCTATTGCTAACACAATGTTGTAGATCAAGATCTGTGAAAAAAATACACAATATTGTGGTCATTTACTTAAGTATCTTTGCTAAAACAATTGTGTATATAAAGCTACATGAGAAATTACATGTTTTTTACTAGTTGATGTCCATTTAGTGCAATACATGTATGTTTACTATAGTGTAATCATCTGTAATAATATCACCCAGATTGTTCTGTGATAAACAAATGTGCAGAATACAAGTGTACACCCAAAATACACACCATTATGTTTGTGTTTGTAATTTTGTATACACATGCAAATATAATAAATTTGTGCACAAACATTATTCTGTGTTTAACGTATCTCTGTGCTCCCATAGCATATTTTGGGACCAGTTTTACCTGTCTTGTCCGCCCGCCCGTTGGTCTCAAATTCTTGTCAATCATGGATATTTTGTATCATGGATATTTTGTTGCAACCACTTGTAGGAATTCAATGAAACTGTATGGGAAGCTTCAGTACACAGGAGACGTACAGTGTATTGTCAAAATGAAGTATCTGATACATTGATGAATTTTGCATTAATGGTCCTTTGATTTTTGCTGCAAATAGTATATTGTACATCAGTCATGTCCAGGCAATTTTACTACAAACCATTGAATTAATTCAATGAAGCTATACATGTAGAGGCTTAAGTATCAGAAGATCAGCATATTGTTAAGATATCCAATGTTGATAAGTTGTCACATAGTTATGGCCCTTTGATTATAACTTTTCACAGAAACGGTATTTAAATGATGTAAGAAACGGTACTTAAATGGTGTATTTTAATTACCATTTGGGGCTTGGCTTTGTCGAAGCAACATATGAATAAACGCTGTGTATTGTCTTTAGGACATCTTAGTGATGCAAACATTTTTGCCCGTATCATTTCAATCTCCGCACTTGAAAACGTACCTTTTCAGGAAGCACCTATGTATTCCTCGGATATTATGGTCAGAATCTAATGGAACATTGCTCAGAATGCCTATTGTTTGTAAAAAATAAAATCGCCGCTCTTAGTGATTTTTTTGAAAGATTTGGAGAATAGAGACACTGTCAGGACTGTGCATTGCAATTATCGTGCTAAAATACCGCAACAAGACTAATATAGACGGCTCCGTAAACAATTAGAAGTTAGAGGGACTATAAGAAGGGTAGGATCGATGTGCGCCCATTTCAAAGTTACCATACTGCGATCTATCGATTTATGGAAAAAGAAGACAGATATGACAAGTTTAATAGCGCAAAGTATGAAGGTCTAACCTTTGTGTTCTAAGATCATTGCATAAAAAGTGTCGCAGTTTTTGCTTGAAAACGTGATAAATCCAGCTTATATTCCCATACTGTAAAACTTTCAGCTCGAGATCATTTTGAGATCACGTTTTCAGGATAAAACAGCGGTTATATCGCTATTGATGCAATGATCATAGTGCACAGACGCTAGTACATTGCGCTTTTAACTTTTATGTGTCTTCTATTTGCAGATAATACACGAAAATCATAATTACTTGGAAGTTCGCAGTATGGTAACTTCGGAATTGCAGTATGTGGACTTTGGAATGCGCGCGCATCGATTATCACCGTTGCAAAGGCACATTTTGCACGAGGTTTTATCGTGCATAGCGTCTGTGATTGAATACATACAATAGTATTTGTGCGGTTACCTCCCTTTATTGAAAATCCACCATTTTCATTTGTCTAAACAAAGTGACTCACGACGGCAAGTATAGGGTACACAATTTAATGCTTTTTTTACGCCATAACGACACGCATATATAATATATAAATATACCGGGGTAATGATGGAGGACAATGAGAGGAAGTGCAGGGCACAAAGACCATAGCTTTTTCTGCAATATTTACCGAGTTTTTGCCCTTTGTTTTATTTTCTTGTGGGAATCACAAGTCAGTAATGCAGAGATTCAAATGAAACTTCTTACAATGATAGAGGACAATGAGACGAAGTGCAGAGCAAAAGGACTACAACTTTCTTCAATATTTATAGAGTTATTGCACTTTGTTTTATTTTCTTGTGCGAAGCATTAATTTTCTTGTGCAGAGCACACTTCCATACGTATTGAAGAAATGAAACTGCATAGAATGGTAGTGGACAATGAGAGGAAGTGCAGAGTACATGGACCATAACTATTCTTTCAATATTAAGGGGTTATTGCCCTTAATTTAATTTTCTTTTGCAGAGCATAACTCCATAATAATTAAAGAAATTAAAATAAAACTTAATATAATTAGAGGACAATGCGAGGAAGTGAAGAGTACATTAACCATAACTATTTCTTCAATATTTATGGAGTTATTGCACTTAGTTTTTTTTGTGCGGAGCATAACTCCAATAGTACTTAAGGGATTTTAAATCAAACCACATATATTGATAGAGGATGTTGACGTTGAGAGGATGTGCAGAGTACAAGGACCATTACTCATTTTTAATATTTACATAGTTATTGTCCTTTGTTTTCTTTTGCGCAGCTAATTACTACCTTAGTATTGAAGGAATTTAAAATAACACCACATATATTGACAGAGGACATTGAGAGGAAGAGCAGAGTACACGGACAATAACTCTTTCTTCAATATTTATGGAGTTAATACCCTTCTGTTAATTTTCTTGTGCAGTGCATTACTCCATTAGTATTGAAGTGATTTAAAATAAAACCACATATTGATAGAGCTTGAGAGGAAGTGCAGAGTACAAGCACCTTAACTGTTTTTGTAAGAAGCATCATTTTTGCCAAAATGTAACTGACATTGTGTTGCCTTCCTCTGACAAGCATATGTTTCAGGGGCATATGTCACACCCTGTGACAAGCCTTGTTTATTTAAATCTTACTTATTTCAGATTGATAGGCACTGTAGGAGATCCCTGGATGGAAGCATTGTCACAGTGTGAATGTTCCTACAATAATTGACACTTTAAAAGGATGATATTCATGTAAAACACTAAACTAAAACCCATGTATTCAAAGAAACCGAGTATTCCAAGAATTGAACTATTAACCATTCATGTGTGTTCTGTTGTTGTTAAATTTATTAATTTTGTGAGTTATATGCATGTATTAGAAGTATTTGCTTATTACTTTTGTAAGATTTATGTCCTGTGAAATAATGAAGGCAATTTGAAAATGTTTCACTTATTAGTTTTTGTTGAAATGTGTAGTAAAGCTAAAATGTCTTGCATAAATTAGCTTTAACTACATTTAGATTTTAAACAGCATTTTAAACAAACCATACCCATCATTATTTATAGATTACTTTAAATATTTAAACTTATTGTGTCGCGTGAAAAGGCGACATAAATTGTGGGGTTACTTCTGGCGGCTTCAGCGTCCCCTTCAGTTTGTGCAGGCAATAACTTGAGAAGTCTGTGTGCAATCATGAAACTTTAGGGAAGTGTTAGTAGGCATTAAAGGAAGGTTATGGTCAATTTTTCGGCACAATCGCTCTCATCGTACTTGAGATATGCCCGTTCTTAAAAAAGTTCAAATGAGGCTTGTGCAGACAATGACTTTAGAAGTTTTATGCAATCATTATGAAACTTTAGGGAAGTGTTAGTAGACATAAAAGGAAGGTTCAGTTCGGTTTTCAGCATAATTGCTCTTAATGTACTTGAGTTATAACATATTTGCTAGTGATGCCACTGGTATCCGAAATGTCCAATCGGATCGATTCCATTTTAAGATGGGAGGTTCCATCAGCGGCTTCAAATTTTGGATCGGATCCGTATCCAAATGCAGTTTTAAGTAAAAAGCAGTTACAGTAAAATTGTCCCTATTTTTTTTATAATTTTTGTCGTAAAGTTGAACTTCTTTACACTTATAAGCACGAATACAAACCTATGCATAACATAATGATTTTCATGAACAACGTTGAAAAAGCGATCGTTAGATGTTCCGTGAAACAGAATTACATGTGTACGAGTATATGTGTCAGTATGGGTGAATTTTATACTGAATGGACATTTTGTCACCATGCTTTGACCTTTTTTAGGATTTTAATTTGCAGGGGGGGGGGAGGCAAATTTTGATCCTGTACACAGTTTCTCGATCACAATATACTATGTAATGATTGTATTTCACCTAGAAATCCTGACGGTTACAAATTGCAATACAAATATGTTGCAAACATTGCTGGCTCAAAACTATGGTAGCTGCACGTAGTAACGAGGTTTTTGTACTTGTGCTCAATAAAACACATGATGTAATTAATTGAAGTAAATAATACAGATGATACTAGTAATAGTAATGTATAAATAATGATTATCATTAATAAGCAATTGTTAAATTAAATTATGTGCACTTATAAGCCTGCCTGTCCAATATACAAGCCAAAGTCATGTAACCGAATAAGTATTTACAAAAATGTTTGTACACTAAATAGAAACTGCAGACAACAGCACTTTAATGGGCTTATTTTAATGTATTGTAAATTAATTTTGTGAAATCTCAATTTTAAAATGTACATTAAAAATTCAGTTGTTGCTTCTCTCTCAATGCAATATGTCTCACGTAATATCATCTGCAAGTTATATTAGCTATGGTAAAACTAATAAACGATTTAATAGTTGTAGATTATAAAACTACCAGTTTAAGAAAGGACTCACATTACCTCTGTCTAATTATTTATTAAATTTGTACCTAATTACTTGCAAGATCCGATCTGAGGATTAAAAAAAAATCGAATCTTATTTGGATCCGGATCCCAATATAAATTCGGAATCGTTGTATCTCTAATATTTACATCATGTGTCCAAATGTGAAGCAGTTAATAATCTTCCTCAGATTGTGGTTGCAAAGTCATGATGCCAAGGGAATAAACTGCGTATGGTGTTCTTAACAGACATCTGGCTGCTTTTGTCCTAGCAGAATAAGCTGATAATAATGATCTTAAGAGACATGTTCATTTGCCCGAGCATAGCTGCTAGGTCTTAAGAGACTATTTTCTTGCTGGTTTTGCCGTGGAATGTATTGGAGTTTATGGCTGTACAGTTTGAAACTATATTGTAATGAAATTCTAGCCAAACATGCATTTTACAATGGTTCTTAACTTTTCTTCCATTTTTTATCCTTATATTTGGTATTTAATTCAGATCATTTTAATTTAACCACTATTTATGCTGCAGTATTATTAATACACACTTCCGTGCATGTTGCCAGAATTATGTGCCAATAATTTTCTTAAGAGACAACCGGCTGCGTGTGTTGCCAGGAGAATAAGCTGCAAATATCTTTAATGGACAAATAGCTATTCATATTGCTAAGAGCCTGACAATTCTTACATACTATTAACTGCATAGAAATAATTGGCTAAAAATGATGTACATTGAACATGAAGTCACCAAATGAATATATATAAACCAGTTGCACGGTTTGCCAATAATGCAGTATGTGATGTTAGTTTGCACAAGAAAAAACAAATCTTAGGTATATTTGGTAGACATTGGATAGTTCTATATCCACTTGTTACAAAGATTAATGTTTCTAAGTGACTAAAACAGGTCTTTTACCTGACAGTTTTCAGGTAAGAATTAATAGTACAATAAACGGAAATAAAATTGTAACAGACGACTTTTTTTTCAGTTGTTTATTCCATAAGCTAGCATATATCAAACAGAAAGTAGCACATTTATCAGATGTATCACAGGGCAGGTGCAGCATGGTCACAATAACATAATATAAGACAGCAACACTATTGGTTAAAACGCTACTGTTGCCTCTTGTACGTAATAGTTTTTAATTTGTTCAATCATTTCTCATTGATGAAAAAGCTGAAAAAAATTCCCAGCAATACGAAATCCACTCAATGGAAGCATTGCATGCATGTATTGCCGACTGAACTCTAGTTTTGTAACCCCACAACAGATGTTATTGATATTACATTCTAACTACATTTGTACATGTAGTTAGTTTATTCTTGTGAGGGCTTGCTCTCTTTTGTCTTCCATCTATTAGAATCATGAGTCCGCATCCTTCTGAAAGGTGAGAAGCTTTCAATTGTAGTTACAAAACGAAGTTACTAAACTACCATATGTAATTATGTGCATTTGTTCCAATAATCATTACTGCAAAAACATAATATCCACAAGGAACAACTTTGCGTATTTCACTCAAAATCCAGAGTTAATTTCCAAAAGTTTCCCCTGATTTTTTCAAATATTTCATTTTTCCCTGCTGGAATTAGTTTCAGGCTGTCAACCAAGTTACCAAGAAAATATACAAACATTATAGGAATATTTTCACCAAAAATATACGACTTTTTGTCAATTCTTTCGACAAATTATAGGAATTTTATCGTAAAATATTTCATTAAAAGGATGATATGGGATCATATTCTAGCCCAAGTCCTACAGTTTGTGTTTTAATAAACAAAACTTTTGCTAAACATATTTGTGAAATTAATTTGCAACTGAGTCATGCATACCATGGCTTAAAAATAATTTAAATATTTAAGTTTGATGCAAAAAAAAAAAAATCAACTTACATTTTCTCGATAGTGTTTTACAGACCAATTTCAGACGCGTGAATGACCAAATTTATAAAAAATATAGGAAAATTTTTAAAACAAATGAAAATATAGGATTTTAAAAATATAGGATTTCCTTCCAAAAGAAAGGAATACAGGAATTGGTTACAGGACAGCCTGTATTTATACAATTTTCCCTGTTTTCCAGATCCTGTTACTACACCGTACTTCTATAGGCTTTGTCATTTTTTTAACGGGAAAACAACAATGCTATAGAAGATCAAGTTATTCAATCTCAAGGTACCTTTTTCAAGGGGACTGGGGCCGGCACATTGAGAAGTGTACAGATGTTGTTTCTGATTGGTCGAATGGTCTCCAATGATCCCTCATCCCTGAAAAAAGGTCAACATTGCAGCAACATTGATTGAACAATGCCTTGAATTGTTCTTTATTTCAAAGCAAGTACTCACTTTATTCATGAACACCTTGTATATATTTTTTTCCAAAACGTCATGTTTATTGCTTAATAATTGTATAGAGTTGAAATACAATTATAGTCAGGCATAAATCCAGCTGTTAGATGTACTTGTTATCTCCACCTATCAGGTTATGGTTTTTTTCAATGTTGGTTTTTCTGCTTGAAGGTTAGCAACTTTATGCCAAATGTTATAAAAAGGTGTACGTGTAATTTTCTGGGAAGGTTGAACATGGGTCCCTGAACAAATTGGCAGTGAAGATCTGTCTGGATTCAGGAATTCCTAAAGGGATATGTGGCAAATTGCCACTCAATAGTTGCACAGCAGATGAGGAGGGGATGGGTGGGGGGATGAGCTACCTTGGTGGAATTCTGTGCTCTTCAAGTGACTTCTAGTATTTGGGGATATCATAAAAAATAATATAAGATGACAACTATCCCCCATACCAGACAGTTTCACTGAGTAGGGCTACCAGCTCATCTACGTTCTCAGCTGGAGCAATGTCATCGTATGTTACCAGGACCTCATACAGCTTGTTGGCTGTGGTCTTCCTTATCTGCAGAGAAACAGAAAATACAATGGACGGCTGCATTCAAAAAGGTACTAAGAGAAATCTTAACTTAAGTAGCACTGAGTGAAAATTTCAGATCACATTTTCTTAGTGAAATCCAACAATGTATGTTTAATACATTGTAAAATATTAACCATCTTACCACTATTTGCTAGTTTGTAACATTTTAATGTAGCATTACATATACACAGTGTTTTTTTCACCTGTGGGGGAAAGGTGGCGGGGCCCTCCATATGGGGAATTTTGGGGCAAAAGGGGATTTTTTTTAGAAAAGCTTTTCTTACCTGTTTATATTCTACATTGTTATAAAACATGAAAGAATTGTTTTGCTACAAATGGTAACTAAGATTAACTTGGTTTCATAAAAAATTGCTGGGATTGTTTACGAAAATTCCTTTATCTTAGTCAATTTTTGTCCGATTTTGGTATTTTTTTCAAAATAAAGCTTTAATTCAGAGGGGAATTTTAAGGTAAATATGGGGGAAAAAATTATACTTTTTGAGCAGGTGAATGGGGCCGAATTGGCCCTAAAAAAAACACCGATACATGAAACAGCCACAGACTTAAGGAATTTATTACGGTCACTGAAGAAATGTACTTAACATTTCCCTAAGGAACTTTGTGAATATGTGCCCTGATATTCAGTCTAGTCAGGCTGTTATTCTATAACAAAATTAGTTCTTGTATTCTTTTGCTTTAAGTAATTCACCGTACAACTACATGGATTTGATGAATACCCAAATACACACATATGAAAGTAACATAACGACAGTATACAATTTCTGTTGACCCTTAAATATATTTAAAAAAAATGTGTAACTGTATTATATAATGAGTTAAAATGTCTTGTTCCTTGTGGAAACAGCTTTGTTCTCGTAAAACAATTTCCAGACAATGAGTTAAACAACAGAGAACAGGGGCTGTATTCCAGAAACATCTTGAGTAAAATTTTAACCTTAGCCTTAACATCGTCATTTTTCATAGGCGTTTTATTACGTGTACATGAAATTCTGCTTAGTGTTCACTAATTATCAACTAACTATGAACTACACATATTCTATTTATTTAACTGCTATTGGAATCACTAATTTATAGGTAGTTTTAAAAATACATGTCTAACCTGAAAAAGTTCAGAAATATTTTACGTTAAACTTAAGATGTTTCTGGAATATGGCTCCAGACTGAGATCAAAAGAATAGAATATTACAAACACCTACCCTTGGGAATCTGTGACAGAGGAATATGCAGAGGTTGGAGAGGCACTTGGCCCTCACACTGCCTGGAAACTGCAGCAGCCCACAGAAACTGTAAGAGATCATAGTTACTAGCTTTAATTAGTCTAAAACCACAGTCAAAGAAATAAAACATTAAAGTCAGTCTGCCTAGTGTCTCGTATTTCCAAATTGTATTAGTCCAAAACTTTTTATCACAGCGCTAAACTGTACCTTTTATTAGTCTAAAACCACAGTCAAAGAAATAAAGATAAAACATTCAAGTCGGTCTGTCTACTGTATCTCCAAATATTACTAGTCAAAACATTTTATTACAGCACTAAACTGTAGCTTTTATTAGTCTAAAACCACAGTCAAAGAAATAAAGATAAAACATTCAAGTCAGTCTGTCTAGTGTATTTCTAAATATTACTAGTCAAAACCTTTTATTACAGCACTAATCTGTAGCTTTTATAAGTATAAAACCACTGTCAAAGAAATAAAGTTAAAACATTCAAGTCAGTCTGTCTAGTGCTTTTCCAAATACTACTAGTCAAAACTTTTTATTACAGCACTAAACTTTAGCTTTTATTAGTCTAAAACCACTGTCAAAAAAAAAGATAAAACATTCAAGTCAGTCTGTCTAGTGAATTTCCAAATATTACTAGTCAAAACCTTTTATTACCGAGCTAAACTGAACCCATTGTAACTGCAGACACCCATATGCTTTAACTTTTCACAGGACTGTGTGGGCTGGTGAACTTTTGCAAATGTTTAAATATCCACCGAAACCTAGCTACTGGAGAGTTGGCTATTTTGAGATACTAGTAGCACAAAATAATGTTGGAATACGTTAAATTACATAATGAAAATGAAGCATATGTATTAAATCCAGCAATTCTCTCCAAAGTTTTGCACATTCGGATAGTAAATTGACAAGCGTCACTCACACATCGGCACTGGCTAGCAGCTTCTGTGGATCTCCACACTTCGTGACCTCTGTTTTTACAAGTTGAAACACGTCCAGGGGGAATGGATGACTGAAACCAAACAAAGAAACTTTTTGTTGCAAGAACGGTAATTATAATTTGTATTTTTGCTCTAATTTTTCCTTCAATAATTTCAATATTCAATAATTTCATTTCCAACATCTTGATATATTGCCAGGTAATTATAAAGGTCTGTTAAACAATTTACAACAAAAGCTCTACAAATCATAGAGGAGTGAGTACAGAATGTAAACATTTGGGAATTAGTACAAAGACTACACCTCATACTAGTGGTTTTATTAGATATGCTGAAAAGATGACAGCTCATTAGCAAATATAAGACTGTAAAAGTAACTTGTTACACAATAAAATCGTACATTTATTTGCCATATTCCATGTGCATCTCCTCATAAACTCCATTTACATAAATATGGACTTGAATTGTTTCCTACATAAAATACTATGTTTGTTTGTTCACATCTTTCACATGTGTATAGATATATAATATTTTGCGCCGAATATCTTACATTAAACTTAAGTCCAGTACAGAAACTGTCCAGAAAGGGTAATATATTTTATTTTATCACAAGGAATTTGTAATTGTTCATGCATAAAGGTCAGAGTCGTGTTAATTTGCCTATGCTAAATTAATGACTACCTGTATCTTATTTATAAAATGAGGCAAGTCGAGGTCCAGGCTTAATGCAAGTGCGTAGTGTCCCGGATCAGCCTGTGTAATCAGCACAGGCTGATCAAGCTGTGCAGTCTGCACAGGCTAATCCGGGATGGCACTTTCCGCTTTTATGGTATTTTCTGTTTCAAAGAAGTATCTTTTTAACACATATTCACTGTAGGTGGAATGTGCCGTCCTATCAGCCTTTGCAGACTGCACAGGCTGATCCGGGACAACACTTTACGCACTTGAATTAAGCTTGGTTTCCCAATGACATGCCTCAAAGGTATTACAAACCAAAGCTGTACCTTTCTAGTGCAATCAGTGGGTCAAAGCAGCCCTTGGACAAGAGCTGGTCTAGCATCTTCAACATGGGCAGAGAAACCCTGGGAAACATTAAAGGTGCTCTAATTAAAAACATGGACAGTAAAATGCAATATATACCGGTTAAAGCTTTTTTTTAGTTCCTGCATACTATATAATACACTAAAACCCCGCTTAACGACCACCTCGATTTTACGACCACCCCACTAAAGTGTATACCTTTTAAAAGACCCGATTGTTTTCCTATATATTTCAATGGTCGCAAACCCCGATTATAAGGGCACCCCGCTATTTCGTATTACGACCACTAATCCCAGACCGAAAGTACCAAAAATACTCAAAATAACCCCGATACTGCGACCAGTGTCATTTGGTCATTGACACTTTACATCATCAATTAACAACATGTGCTTTGGAGATAACATGCTGATTTGCGGTATCAAAGAAGCGCGTGAAAAACAATGTTACTAATGTTTTGATATGGGATTAGCACATTGACTGTTTATAAGTTAATTGACACTAGCAGTCAGTTAGTGGGTAACACTGATGACTGCTGAACCTTAAATGGGATTAGTTAATCAAGTTTTAATTAATTTCCGACTTAATGTAAAGTTCGTTACATAATCTGTATTCAATAAAACATTTTATTGAAAACTAATTGGAATTTTCGTTATCTATTCATTATAAATTATTTTCGTTAAAACTTATATTAAATTACACAGACATATACATGTACTAACTCAGTGATCTGCAGTACCTTGATAATGCTACCACCCCGCAATTAAGACCACATTTGTTATGACCCCTAAGTGATTGTATTAGCGGGGTTTTACTGTACTATGTTTCCTAAGAACTTAATTTTTTATCCAAATCTGGAAAACTTAACACTACTACTTTGGTGAACACATTAAAGTGTATAGAGAATACTAGGTTGGTGCTGAATAAATATAAGTTTATTTAGCGAGGCTTTAGAAACCTTAACCACGAGCCTTGGCGACTGGTTCAAGTTCTCATGCCGAGCTAATAAACTTATCTTTATTACATACTTACATGGTATTCTATTTATCCCAGCATTTTGTCTTTATTTTGAAAATAAGGGAAAGAAAACACACTAAATGTTATGAAAAACATTAAATGACATCACTAAATTATTACACTGGGTATAGTAAAATCAAACAAACACACAATTAAAAGAATCTTAAATCTTGCATCTACTCTAGAGAAAAAATACAATGTAAGCTAAAGCAGGTGAGGAGATACACAAATAAAAGCCAAATATGGCCTATACAATACTGCCAATAATGTAAATAATTTTGTGTACCTATCAATTTTCTGGAAGTCCCTGAAGACCTGTGTAAGAGTGGATGTTATCCTGCTGAGCTCTGTGATATCCTTGGCAACGTTCCGTAGGTGCGAGTATAGCGCCGAACTGGAATGCTTCACCTGGGGAGATTTTATGAAACACCTAGACCATCGGCTTCTATGTCATATGTTATTTTATGCCTTCTTACTTAATTAGATGTATAATTAAACATTTTTATTTTTAAAGAATTAGAGAGTTATCATGAAACATATTCTTAAATAATCTGATTTGCAATTTTAGGTTGAAATGAAGTCCTTACTAAATTACAGAGCAAAACAGAAGCGTCTCTAATAACATTGCATGTCAAATTTATACATGATGTATGTGCTGAATTTTTGAATTAAAAGGGACATTAAAAAACATCAAGTCCCAAAACTTGTGTAATGTTCTGCCACTAATATTCCCAGAAAGCCTTAATGTTGGAGCCATGTAAGCATCTGTCCCCAAACAATATTACAAAGTTTTTCCAAATACAAGACCAATGTTTTCCTAACATTAATAGGCCCAGTAGTGTTGCCCTAACACAAATGATGGGAGACATGATATAAAATGTGTTAAACTAGTACAGCTTGCAAATAAAGTCTTAGCATTGGTCATGTAGCAGTACCCAGTCAACGAAATTAGAGGTCGGCCAAGCAGGCCCGAATTCTCCGATATTATTACTTGAGATCAAGAAACTTTTATTAGTCTGCCTATATAAAATCAGATTTAACCATTACCAGTACATTGTTTACAGGCTAGTGCTCATTTCAACAAATAAGTAACAGTTGCAGACAGTATTTGAGGAATGAGCGTTAAAACTGTTGTATCTACTTGAAATTTCTACATCAGATACAATAGTTTTACGCTAAACCCTCAAGTTTCTAAAGCCCAGCCTTACAGTCTATATGGTAACTCACCAGGAAGCCTGTGATGCACCACACGCTGACTATGAGACCCACTGGCCACCCAGTGAACACAAGACCTATGAGATACTCACCAGGAAGCCTGTGATGCCCCCCACGCTGACTGTGAGGCCCAGCAGCACAGTTAACACAAGACCTATGAGATACTCACCAGGAAGCCTGTGATGCCGCCCACGCTGACTGTGAGGCCCACTGCCACCCAGTGAACACAAGACCTATGGGATACTCACCAGCAAGCCTGTGATGCCCCCCACACTGACTGTGAGGCCCACTGGCCACCCAGTGAAAACAAGACCTATGAGATACCAGGAAGCCTGTGATGCCCCCCACACTGACTGTGAGGCCCAGCAGCACAGTTAACACAAGACCTATGAGATACTCACCAGGAAGCCTGTAATGCCCCCCCACGCTGACTGTGAGGCCCACTGGCCACCCAGTGAACACAAGACCTATGGGATACTCACCAGGAAGCCTGTAATGCCCACCATGCTGACTGTGAGGCCCACTGGCCACCCAGTTAACACAAGACCTATGAGATACTCACCAGGAAGCCTGTAATGCCCCCCACGCTGACTGTGAGGCCCAGCAGCACACTGCAGGTATAGGTGGGGTACTGCAGGAGCTGGGTGAACAGGGGGAAGGTGTCCCCAGGGGCCGCCCAGTTAATACTGCTCACCACCTCCCTGAGGTACACAGAAGACTTATGAGATACATGTACACTAAATATATAAATAGTTAATAAAGTAAGAAGCCATAAAAACTATGTTAGCATTACTTGTAGCCAAAATAACTACTAGCCACAACAGTTTCTTGTTAGCTACTAACAGGGTTTCCACTTAGTTGAGAAAATGAAATTCCCTGACTTTTCACTGACTTTTCCCTGACTAAATTTACTTTTTACTGACCAATAACACGATATTTTTTTGGCCTCCTTCTCCCCTTACAGCTGTCCAATCCATGGTTATATATAAATATATAATGCAGTATTGATTCTGAGACAAAATATTCTTTGGTGATTAAATGGCTCAATATTTATATTTATTTTGTTTCAGATAGATCAAACTTTCATTAACAAATACCAAAACTATACCAGTATTAATATTATAATGATATTAGTCAGTGACGATAATTGACTACACTTGACTTGGCTTTAAACACATATATATATATATTCCTAAACATACAGCCATCCTTAGCATACAAACATGCTTATCAAAGAATAAATGTGGAATACACCAGAATTACATGAAACTTAATAATGAGCACATGACAAAAATGAGTAATTCTGCTTCATGGGGGCTACTAGGGTTTATAACCTTTACAAAGGCAGAAAGAATGTCGTTCACTGTATACACCTTTGACACTAGTGCAAACATATCTTTGTGCTTGTTGCCTTTGGCATGGCTTCTAAGAGCCTGCTACCCTATACTTACAAGCAAAATTCTGCCACCACACACATGACAACATTTGATATTTGTTTAGTCCTTTCTTACCCATCCTAAAAACTCCGTGTCCATCAACAAGCATCATTTAAATATTGGTTGTTAACTCATTTTTGAAAATAAAATGTACCCATATCTATAGATCTATTTTTATGCATCTATTTAAGTGTAACCTTAAAATAGAAGCATGTATGTTTGATTTATAAAATAAAAACAATTTATTGACTAACACACTGTGGAGTTATGAAGCAAGGGTTGCAAGGCTTTTTCAGTCTTTAAAACTTTCAAGTTAACATAAACACAAAATTGGTTAAAACACATTTAAATAAGGTTTTACACGATCACACCAAAATGTGTTTTGGAAATACTTATAAATACTGCTTGCAGATTGTTAAAGCCACTAAAGATTTCTAACATCTACCCAGAATTCGATTCTCCCTGACTTTTCCCTGACTTCTCTAAAATTTTATTTTTCACGGAACATTTTCCAGATTTCCCTGACATTTCACTGATCTTGAAAAAAAATCTTTTTTCCCTTCCTTTTCAAGTTAAGTGGCAAACCTGACTAAAATTTCTGAAAATATGAAAATGAAGCATATTTTCACACTTTCTGAGGAAAATATTTCTAAATATAAGTGTTGTTTTTGTAAAATAAAAAAATTTCCTACTAATTTTGTATTTCTTAGTGCCAACCTAGCACACAAACAATTATCATGTATCACAGATTTAACATTTCTGCATTCATGATGTACATACAGCATGTTAGGGGAAGCCCCGTTGTTACAAGAGTAGGTACTAGTCCAGCTGCTTTTGTAATTTATAAAGATAACTCATGCAATTGACAAGCATACTATTATTTTTATTATATACCACTACAATTTTCAAATACTGATAAACTTAACACTATCTAATACAATGATACGAATGGTACACTGTAAGACATTTAGTCATTACATCCTGAAAAGTAGGGATGGGACCGAATATTCGAATATTCGAATATCAGATAATATTCGAATATAAAAAACGAATACGAATATTCTATTTTAAAATTTATTTAAAGAACAACATTTCTTTTTTAAAAATCTATTTTTTTCCGGTTTGATTGCAAAGTTAACATGAATTCCAGTCGTATTTCCTGCCTAGCAGGTGGGCGGGGGCAGTGTAATGTTTCTACAACACATGCCAAACATGTCCAATTAACGACGATTGATAATTGGCAGGGGGGCCACGTCTTTACAAGGGCCGCGAATTAACGGTTTGTAGGAGGCGTGAATATGACGCATTGTATCCACAAATAACAAAACTGGGCCATGTTGTGATAACAATTCACAGTTTGCACATGGCGTACATTGTTGTTTATTGTCCTTAAGTGACATCTATACGGTTAACTTGTTTACAGTAAATTACAATTACTCTCTAATTAAACCAATCAAAATGAATCCATTATCAGCCAATCAATTTCTTTAACAAAATTAGCATGATCTGGTCAATCTTAATATACGTCACTTGTAAATTATTCTCCATAACCCCACTCGTCGTCGTATTCTCCATTATATCGTATAATTATATATATTATACAAGAGTCTTGATTAATAAACAATGACACCATCATATGCTTGGAAGTACTTTACGCGGTCATTAGACAACACCCAGCCTTTGTCCCAGGCAACGTGTAATCTACGCAATGAGAAATTTGTGTACGGAACGATTAAAAATTAATTAACAATACATTTAACAATATCTTACATTTCTTTATATTTGTCTAACACTCACTAAGTTATATCGCTCATTTACCACTGAAACAAGGTAAAACAACTACGTACAGGTAGTATACATATTTCGGATAGGTAAATATTCGGACAGAGTGCCGTATATAGTAGTATTTACAAAATGAATTAATATATTCAAATACCTAAAACGAATATTCGAATATTGATTTCAGTATTCGGTCCCATCCCTATGAAAAAGTAATCCAAACATTACACAGGCTGCCATCGTTATAAGGATTCACAGGGTAATAAGGAGACCCATAATACAGAATATTTTTTGTCCATATTGTTTCACAGATAGATAAACTGTGTATTTATTATACACTTACTTTGAGAACACTCCCAACAACTCCTCTCTGTGGGGAATATGAGGAACAGCAGGGCTGGAAGAGGGAAGACATACATTAACATGATGGGGATCTGAATTTCTTTTTGATTACCTTAAAAGACCATGCATAGCGCACACTTTTGACCGCATCATTTGGCTTTGAAAATTTGATGCGCATCATACATGGTAACAGTCTTTTTCAGTCATGTTATTTTTTATTTTCTGTTTGAAAATTTCATTCATAAATAAAGTTTTCAAATTGTAATATTTTCGAACTAGAATGTCTACTGAGATGAATGACTTATGCTTAAATAATGTTCTACAAATGGTAATAAAAATTCATGTAAACATTTAACTGAATATCAATATACAACTTTTCATTCAGAGAACATGATACATATTTAAAAATATGTATTAAGACACCGAAATGTAAGTATATCACTAGTCTCACTTACACGTGGTACAGAACGGCTGAAAAGATGTGTCCAGCATGTGCCCTGGTCCGGTCTATCTTCTCACAACACTGCTGTACTAGACACTGCATTACATGTGAACACCTAAAACACACCAAAGACACATATTGTATTCATTTTGCAACACTGCTGTACTAGACACTGCATTACATGTGAACACCTAAAACACACCAAAGACACACATTGTATTCATTTTGCAACACTGCTGTACTAGACACTGCATCACATGTGAACACCTAAAACACACCAAAGATACACATTGTATTCATTTTGCAACACTGCTGTACTAGACACTGCATTGCATGTGAACACCTGAAATATACCATTAGACACATTTGTTCATATGTAGATGAGCTTCTTGAAATACAATGACGATATAAATAACGACTCATTTTACTTACACAGAAGGCTGTATCAGATCTGGACAGGATTTTACAACCAAGGATGTGATGTCATGTAAACCTGTCATACTGGCTTCACGCACCCTGCAAGTGAAAATGAACATAACATACAGATACATGTATGCATGTATTTAGAATTGATCTTTCAAGTTTTGTATACAAGAGTAAAGGTTTATTCAACAACATACGATGATGCTTAATATTAGTCTGAACATACATTACATTTTGAACACCATTTCCTTACATGGGCCATTGTAGTAATAGAATGTCGGACAAATACATGTATTTTTTAGAAGAAATTTATAAATTTAATATAGTTTGTAAAATTGACTGGCATCAACTGGGCTTTAATAATCAAAGGTTTCAGTCCACAAATGTAAATACATTAATTGGTTAGTAAAGTAAACACAATATGTGAATTACCATGCCCCCACATCGCCCCTGCTGTCCAGGGTGTAATCCTTCATAGCACACAGGAATGCCTCATACACCTGGCCTATGTTGCCGGAACACACTGTTTCTGTGACATCACCACCTGTACTGATACCCATTGTCTTGCAAATGCTGAAAGAATGACATTTAGGCAGTCAGTTATCTACCGGTAAACAAATCAAATCTAATCCAAAGGTAACTGACAGAAGTACATGGAGTGAACAGTACTAAAATTTTTTTGACAATTCCTTAAGATGTTTCATTTATTTTGTTTTTCCTTATCAAAGAGAAATATACATGATCAGGTGAGTATGCACAAAAGTGTATTTTTCTTGTCACACCTAAACATACCCGGTATTGGAAAATTATGTAAAAAAACAAGAACACATTGCTTTAGAAAAGATGCTATAAAATTAAGAAGGTGAAATGTATATTCTATGACCTAAATCAAAATATGAACCCGTATAATTTGTGATAAAGTTGTTTTTTATTAATAAATTATTAAAATAACGCAAACCTATATGATACATTGTACATTGCCTTCAAGGCATCCCATTTCCACTCGGCCCAGGTCAGCTTACCATGTGATTTCCTTCAAGTCATCCTGTCTGGCCTCGGCCCAGGTCAGCTTACCATGTGATTGCCTTCAAGGCATCCTGTCTTGCCTCGGCCCAGGTCTGCTTACCATGTGACTGCCTTCAAGGCATCCCATCTCCCCTCGGCCCAATTCTGCTCGTTTTCTGTGATTGCCTTAAGGGCATCCCATCTTGCCTCGGCCCAGGTCTGCTTACCATGTGATTGACTTCAGAGTATCTTATCTCCACTCGGCCCAGGTTTGCTCCTTCTCTGTGATTTCCTTAAGGGCATCCCGTCTTGCCTCGGCCCAGGTCTGCTTACCATGTGATTGCCTTCAAGACATCCCATCTCCCCTCTGCCCAGGTTTGCTCCTCTGTGATTACCTTAAGGGCATCCCGTCTTGCCTCGTTACATGTCTGATTACCATGTGATTGTCTTAAGGGCATCCCTTCTTGCCTCGGCTCAGGTCAGCTTACCATGTGATTACATTCAGAGCATCCCGTCTCCCCTCTGCCCAGGATTGCTTCTTCTCTGTGATTGCCTTAAGGGCATCCCGTCTTGCCTCAGCCCAGGTCAAGAGATTGCCTTAAGGGCATCCCGTCTCCCCTCGACCCAGGTCTGCTTACCATGTGATTGCCTTAAGGGCATCCCGTCTCCCCTCGGCCCAGGTCTGCTTACCATGTGATTGCCTTCAAGGCATCCCGTCTCCCCTCGACCCAGGTCTGCTTACCATGTGTTTGCCTTAAGGGCATCCCGTCGCCCCTGGACCCAGGTCTCTTACCATGTGATTGCCTTAAGGGCATCCCGTGTCCCCTCGGCCCAGGTCTGCTTACCATGTGATTGCCTTAAGGGCATCCAGTCTCCCCTCAGCCCAGGTTTGCTCCATCTCTGTGAGTGCTTTAAGGGCATTCCGTCTCCCCTTGGCCCAGGTCTGCTTACCATGTGATTGCCTTAAGGGTATCTAGTCTCCCCTCTGCTCAGGTTTGCTCCTTCTCTGTGATTGCCTTAAGGGCATCCCGTCTCCCCTCGGCCCAGGTCTGCTTACCATGTGATTGCCTTAAGGGTATCTAGTCTCCCCTCTGCTCCGGTTTGCTCCTTCTTTGTGATTGTCTTAAGGGCATCCCGTCTCCCCTCGGCCCAGGTCTGCTTACCATGTGATTGCCTTAAGGGCATCCTGTCTCCCCTCGGCCCAGGTCAGCTTACAATGTGATTGCCTTAAGGGCATCCTGTCTCCACTCGACACAGGTCTGCTTACCATGTGATTGCCTTCAAGGCATCCCGTCTCCCCTCGGCCCAGGTTTGCTCCTTTTCTGTGATTAGTGTGGCCTGTATGAGTCCCGCCAGCACTGGCCGCAGCTTGCCTCTCAACATGAACTGTGGTAGGGCTCCAAGGGCTAGGCTGTGACCCTGCCTGAGTTAAATACCCACAGGAATTCAGTCAAGGACACATACACATGTATACATATATGTTAAATACCACAGGAATTCAGTCAATGACACATACACATGTATACATATATGTTAAATACCCACAGGAATTCAGTCAAGGACACATACACATGTATACATATATGTTAAATACCCACAGGAATTCAGTCACGGACAGTCATACAAATGTATACATAATACATATAAAAATAGTATGTGTAAAAGCAAAGAAGAATTGATAATTTAATAAAGAGGTCACAGTGTTGCAATGGATTTGGTGTCTGCCTTGTGATTGGGATATCATGACCTAAATAACTAACAAGGAAGTGTTCCATTTACATCTACAAGAGAAACCAAGTACCAGGTCAACCCAGGAATTGGACTCAAAAGTGTCCAGGACAAAAATCAGAAATAAGCTTACATGCTTTCATGGGCTAATCTAGCATGCTAAAATAAAGCAAAATAAATTGAGATCTAAATGTCAACAATGAATGATGTGGACCATTTTGAGATGATTTGGTCAAACAATATGAGTAGACCTTGTATCTACAAATGCCAAAATTCTTTAATTTAAGTCACTTCAATATCTTGTGAATAGTGATCAAATTATTACTTGGGGCATTTCTGAAACCAAATTTGCAACATTTACTAAACACAATGTACCAGAAAATTCTTGATTAAGACATTGATATGGAATGTCATATACAGACATATAACTAGAACTTTGTCACAGGGCTTTGTCACAGGTGTGACAACAGGCCCCGAATTATAGCATGTTTGAAGGTGGGGGCCAGCAAATAAAAAAATGTGTTTTTTTAATGAACAATTTCAATCCCCATCTTTATGCATAACTACAGGCTACCCTCAACAATGAAGGCAAGTTTCAAGAAAATCCGTTGCATACTGTAGGAGGAGTTGCGTTCACAAGAATGTTCCCTATACATTCCATAGAGGAAAAATAATCAAAGGGCCATAACTTGCGACTGGAGAAGACGAATTAAAATCCCCATCTTTACGCACTACACGTTACCCTTAACAACAAGTTCCAAGAAAGTCTGTTGGAAACTGAAGGAGGAGTTGCATTCACAAGGAATTTTCCCTCTATATTCATTACAATAGCTCGATCTGTTATTGAGTAATTGAGAAGAAACCATTTTTCTATTTTTAGTAACGTTGACCTTGACCTTGATCCCACCCACCCCCAATGCAATCCCAAGTGATGTCTTGATAAAAGGTATGAAGTTGAATTACAATAGCTCAATTCGTTCTCGAGTAATTGAGAGGAAACCTTTTTTCTATTTTTTGTAATGGTGACCTTGACAGTGACCCCATCCACCCCCAATGTAATCCCAAGCCAGGTCTCGATATAAGGTATCTATGAATGAAGTTTCATTAAAATATTTCAATTCGTTCTCAAGTTAGAGAGCTGAAACCAAAAGTTGACTGCCTGAAAATGAAAAATTAACAAAGGGCAATAACTCCAGAATTATGAAGTGCAGAGTAACGGTTCTTGTGCACTGCACTTTTCCTCAATGAGATCTATCGACCTATGAAGTTTCAAGTTAATACCTCTTATAGTCTAAGAGTTATACTCCAGGCAAAAATGAAGTATGAAAAATTAACAAAGGGCAATAACTCCAGAACCATGAAGTGCAGAGTAATGGTTCTTGTGCACTGCAGAAGTATCCTTAATGACATCTATCCACCCATGAAGTTTCAAATTAATAGCTGAAACGGTTTTGAAGTTATGAAAGAAAAACATGAAAATTGTGGACGGAGTACGGACAGACGGACAGACAGACAGGGTGATTACTATAGGGCACCCACAAAAAATTTGTGGGGCCCTAATAAGTCAAAACAAATTTTGAGTTATCTTTCCCAAATCCCCATTTCAAGGTACAACATTTTGTTGTAATGCATGTATCAATTCTATGACAAAATTGCAAGGTATATATCAACAGGCAATACCTGGAGACTTCTTGAGAGCTTCTCAGCTGATGCAGATACTTTTCAATGAGGACTTCTGAAACACTCACATAGTCTACAATTACAGTTTATTGAGTTGATTGCACTAGCCCCAATCATTATGCAATCATAGCAAACAGGTGAAATTTTCACTAGTCAAACTTATATGAGGCGCGTCGTGGGAAAACCCGTCTTAATGCATGTGCATAAAGTGTCGTCCCGGTTTAGCCTGTGCAGTCCACTTTTATGGTATTTTCTGCTTCAAGGAAGTCTCTTCTAAACATAAATCCACTGTAGGCGGAAAGTGCCGTCCTGGATTAGCCTGTGCGGACTGCACAGGCTAATCCGGGACGACACTTTACGCACATGCATAAAGACCAGTTTTATCACGATGCGCCACATATATTAATGTGGGTTATTGTCTTAAACAATAAAACAGTTTATTTTAGCAGAAATGTGGAGCTTCATTATTAAAGGGAGAGTAATCTTTACACACTAGTCTAGGTTTACATCAGGAGTTCTCTTCCAAGTTTATTTTTAGATTTAAATGTGTGGAATCAAGGGAAGAAACTATGTACAGGCATATTTGCACAGTTCTCTCCCTTATTGAATTTCTGAACAGCAAGTTCCAGGAAAATGATCTCCCTTTCTTTCCTCAGCTTCTGACCTTGCAGAAAAACATTAACATTTAAAAAAAATAAAATCAAGTTTAATCTTAAGGAAAATCAACAATAATTAATAAATAATATTATGTCTGGAAGAGGAAAACCAGTAAGAAAGAGAAAACAGAATCATAAATCCCAGGAGAAACAACACAAAAAGACAAAAAATAATGATCATGTTGAGCCAGAATTGCTACAGTTGCTGGCTCCTGAGCTGAAGAGGTAATGTTATTGACTTTGAGCAAATTATTGGTGAGTCATTGGCATTGCCAAAAAATGCACCAATCTCTGACTTTGATTGCAATAGGCCAGAAATTGTAAGGTGTGGCGGGGACTCGTTGGGTTGCCATGTTCCTGAACAAATAAAAACCAAAATTAAACAAAATGAGTATATAAACTTGACAGTATTATTAAAAGGGGCAGTAGAGCTAAATAGTTTGTATAAAAGTGCAGTTTTGAGCTTGGATGAAAATGGAAACATTGTTTCCAATGCAAGGGGCAACAGTGAGAAAATAACTTCCATTGAGAAATGGACCGATGCATTTTTGATCTATTCAAGCATCTATCTTGAGGCACACCCGAGCAAACACAGGAGCTGTTAAATTACATGTTCATTATAAGGGAGGCTGCTGCAAAATATGGTGGTACAATGTGGCACAGTTATGACGAACAGTTCCGTTTGCGTCAGTCTAAGCAGTTTTCCCCATGGTCTAAAATCAATGCTCATCTCTGGCAGAGATGTTTTTCTGGCCATCTTGCTGCTCCTTCCAATCAGACATTTCATGTCCAACAAAAACTAGCACCTCCTTGCATTGATTTCAATAAAGGCTTCTGTAAATGGACCAACTGCAGGTATCCCCATGTGTGTGCAATATGTTACAGTGCTCATCATGGCAGGTGGACTTGTCACCTGAAGGCTTTACAACCAAATCCAAATCCACTGTACAAGCCAAACAATTACTTTCGAGGATCATACAGGGGATTCCCATCATACAGGCCATTTGGAAGGGGTGAAGGTCACGGAAACAGAGCTCAAAAACAATAATTCCACATTTATGCATTTAGCGCCCTCCCCAATAAATGTTGATAAGTTGCAAGCTGAACTGTCTGATTACAATGCTACAGAGGCTCAATTTTTATTAAATGGTTGTAAAAATGGGTTTTCTTTCAAGTATGAAAGTCCTCGTAACCTGCCAAGAACCTTCAATCGGCATTAAAACATCCAGATATTGTCAAAGAAAATCTTTAAAAGGAGGTAGAATTGTGTAGAGTTGCAGGTCCTTTTGAAAAAAGACCTTTACCAAATTTAAGAATTTCACCAATTGGCCTAGTGCCTAAAAAATCTGGAAAAAATGAGTTTAGATTGATTCACCACCTGTCATATCCAGCTGGCCAATCATTAAATGATTATATCGACCCAGCTAATTGTACTGTACAATATACTAATTTTGACACTGCAGTGCATATGGCTCAAGACCTAGGCTTCAAGTGTGAAATGTTTAAAATGGATGTCAAAAGTGCATTTTGCCTCCTACCAGTAGATCCAAATGATTTTGATCAGTTAGGTTTTATGTTTGATAAATGTTATTACTTTGATAAATGTTTACCATTTGGTTGTTCCATAAGTTGCAATTTGTTTAATCGTTTTGCAGATTTTCTAACATATTATGTTCAGAAGAAAGCAGGTTCTGCTAATTTGATCCATTATTTAGACGATTTTCTGGGTGGTGGAAGACAAAACTCTGATGAATGCAGACACCTAATGCAATTTTTTTCAGGTTGTATGCAGGAATTAGGTGTGCCGTTAGCAGCAGAGAAAACCGAAGGTCCTGTTACAGTGCTAACATTTTTAGGCTTAGAAATAAATTCGAAAGAGATGGTGATATGCTTGCCACTACATAAGGTTCAGGAAGTGTTGATTTTATTAAACAACATGTTGCAGAAAACACGATGCACACTTAAAGAGATGCAAAGTGTAATTGGTATTTTAAATTTTGCATGTAGGGCAATAATTCCAGGCAGGCCTTTCGGTAGAAGATTGATTGATTCCATTTGCGGTCTCACAAAACCTTATCATCATTTGAGAATTAACAGGGGTATAAGACTTGACTTAATTATGTGGATATTTTTTTTTAATGATTTTAATGGTATTAGGGTTTTTCATGACAGATTCTGGTCTTATAATGAAGATTTGGAGTTGTTCACAGACAGCGCAGGTGCTGAAGGCTTGGGTTTCGGTATTTATTTTGCAGGTAAATGGATGTCCGAAAAATGGCCCCATGATTGGCATAAGCATGTTTATACAACAGATATAACAGTTCTTGAATTATTTCCTAGATTTTGGACATCTTCACATGGGGTAAGGAACTAGAACGTAAGAAAATATGCTTTAGATCCGATAATATGGCATTGTGCCATATTATTAACAAAATGACATCTAAATCCAATTTAGTTATGGTTTTACTGAGAAATTTGACATTAAAATGTTTGCAGATGAACATAGTGGTGAGGGCAGAACATGTACCTGGAGTGAAAAACTCACTAACTGATGCATTGTCTCGTTTTCAGATGGACTGATTTTGGACCCTTGCTCCCAATGCAAATCTAAACCAATGTATAATGGAGCCCCAACTATGGCAAATATTCAGCAAAGAGCTGTTAGTTTGATAAGGACCAGTGTGTCTGACAGCACAAGAATGGCATATAATATTGCCATTAATAACTTTGATACTTTCAGGTGTGCATATAGCTTACCGAATGCATGGCCAATACCACTTAATCAATTAATTATGTACATTTCCTACTGCTTTGAAAAGAATTATGCTCCTTCAACAATTAAACTGTATATGTCAGGTATAAGCTTTGTACATAAAATTAAAGGATTTTATAACCCATCAGAGAATTTTGTGATTGGAAAGATGTTGGAAGGCTGTAAACGTTTAAGGCAACAGCTAGATCTCAGAGCAACAATTTCAATTGGCATGTTGAACAGATTAGTTGCAGTTCTGGGCAGCGTATGTTACTCAGTATTTGAATCAAAACTATTTAAAGCAGTATTTTATTTGGCCTACTTTGGATTGTTCAGAATAAGTGAATTGGTTGTTTGCTCAAATAATACAAAGAACAGAGCACTTACAATGGTGTGCATCACTGCTTTAAATGAATATGCAGACATAGCACCCACAAGTTCGGACCAATTTTTCTGTCATGCCAACAGTGCACCCCTGACAAAATACCAGTTCTCTGCAGTGCTGTCTAAAGCATGTAGACAGGCTGGGTTCTCCTCAAAAGTGTTATCACACAGCTTTCGCATTGGTCGAGCGACAGACCTTGCTCTTCAATGCTACTCAGATGACAAAATAAACCTTAAGGGTCGTTGGTCGTCAAACTCTTATTCAGGCTATATCAGATTCAAATAGTAAATAGATCAGCATAATCTGGCTAGGATCGCTTGCAATTGCTCTATTCTAACGACCATCTATTTGTGTTTATTTTACAGAAGTTTGGCTGGTTGGGGATTCGATTATTCGATGGTCAGGGGCGCGCTTCCATACAAGATCCAGGAAAACATTTCAAAATTTCAACATTGCCTGGGATGGTCAGAGTGGGCTAAGAGCAGAAGGGTTACACTCTGTATTACAGCTGGAACTAATTGAAGGCAGGAATCCTGATATTATTTTTATTCATGTAGGTGGAAATAACATATCGAATACAAACCAATGCAAAATAATGAGAATTATTAAATGCGAAATGCAGTATCTCTTTGACATATTTCCCAAATCATTAATTGTTTGGATATTCATTCTCCCAAGACTGTTTTGGTTCAGAGAAGCTGTTGACAATGCTTTTCAAACGAAGATGAATACAAAACGTCAAAAAATTAATCGAACAATTTCAATTTTTGTGTTATCTTTTACAAATGGAAGAGCAATTCTAATTGACTCGATTGACTCTGCTACTCCTGGAATGTTTCATGTCGACAAAGTCCATTTGTCTTATGTTGGCAATGAATTATTTATCTTCAGTATCGGTGAGGCAATTGCAAGCTTTGTAAGCAATGACACAAAGTTTATAAAATGTTAAGGCCTATAATTTTGGGGGACAAATTGGTTGCAATTTGCTGTGGCGGAAAATTCTAGGCCGCTCATGATGGGATGGTGTCACTTTCAACATTTATACATTATTTCACAAGTTAACAATATCTTATATAGGTATGGGTGGTTCTCCTCTCCTTAATATGGCTCCGTTTGGAGATGATCAGTTTTGGAGGGAAGCCATTCTATATTTGGCACATTTCCAAATTTTCATTCTTAAGTTTGCATTTAGATGCTTTGTGTCTGCTCGGAACAGGTGCACCTGAAGTGGAGACGATTTAATATGGAAATATGGAGATTTGTATATATGGAGATATATATATATATACTGAGGAGTAGGAATATTTTATATGGACATTGGATAGTATTTATGGAGATACATAGTACTGAGGAATAAGAATACTTTATATGGAGATTGGATAGTATATATGACGCGGTATATATATATACAGAGGAATATGAACATTTTATATAGAGATATTAAGGAGTATGGATAGTATATATGGAGCTATATATATACTGGAATATGCAGGATACTTATGGAAAATGGAAATTAATGGAAAATGGATATGGAAAAGGAAAATTCGTGGGAAATGGATAATCAAAGATTTAAATGCATTAAGTAAGTGTGACACCTTCCTGTCATTGATGCCTGGAGTTTTTCAAAATTCCATATGGCAATTTCTTGAAGACCAGTGGAATTTAAGCTTATATTTACTGCGGTTCAATAAAAATGCCAATTTTGTTTCTGTAATAAATACCAGTATATGTATGTCAAACAGTATTGATTCCATAATGAATAAAAATGAGGAATTCTACTTTTATTCTGTGTATTTCTATTGCATTTATGTCTTTAAATAATCAATTTCGACTAGCCTGATTTATATTTCACAAGCCCCGGGCTGTTGGGCTAGTGGTTTAAGTGAAGACTGGCTGACTGCCAACATGCAGTAATAATTATCAAATATAGTTGTGATACTGGAAAACTGTGTGAGGCAGATATTCATTTTTAACTAAAGATTTACGAGCTACAGTTAGTACAGTAACTACAATGTACATTTATTTGTATCACTGTGCTGCATCAATATACAATTGCCAGTGGAAATTTATTTATCCAGTTGAATGTGTATTCACACTATCAATTCAATAATAAACACAAAATACTAGTACATTTGTACATGAATTAGCTTATAACTAAAACAATTAAGAAAATTAAAATCAGAATGATGAAGAAATTATTAAAAGTCGTGCGGAAAGAGTGAAAACTGTAAAAATAACCCAGGCCCATATCCATAAAGCCTCTTAGCCAAAACTGAAGTAAATTTCTAAAAATCATTCTATTAATTTGTGGCCGGTTCATTTGACGTTTATTTTATCTTTGGTTTTAATCTGATAAAGAATCAGCAGGTGCTTCTCATTTTACCATATTTCAAAAATAAAATATGGATTTCTTCAAGTAAAACTTATTTTGATTTTTTAAATCTTAAATATGACTTAAGTTAAGATTTTCATTAGGAGCTTTGTGATCTACACTGATTTGTAACCATGCAGTACACACCTTGTCGTCTCTGGTCTGCGACACCAGGTGAGGCTTGGTAGTACTCCGTACACAGGGCAGGAATAGCAGACACTGCAGCCAGCTGCGTGCAAAAGGAGTGAATACATGACTTTGTATGTGTTACAAACTGTGATAACATTCAACTATTTCAGTCCAATAACAGTTATATACAACCATTCTTTTGTGCTGATATGTCATGACCTTCAGTGTTCACAAAAATATGTATATTTTGCTAACATAATCATAATTCACAGTGACTTTTTCGATAATTTCTAGGAAATCACCTGAAGAGCTGTTAGCCTAGTTTACACATGAACACATGGTAAAGCTTGTGATAATTTTGCCTAGGCAATGAATGGGAATTAGTCTTATAACAATTAAGATTCAATTATATGTGGCAAAAACTGCTCGATGACACATACCTGTATCTCTGGCTCGGTGTGGTTCAGACAGTCATCTAGTATCTCCTGCCACAGATCTGAAATAGGTCAGTGCAGTCATATATGAGAACTCTACATGTAAGAAAACTACATGTAATGTCTATAACAACTGTGAAACTTGGCAGAGACTCCTCCCCTATGGCCGAGTCCTGTATGTTGTGCCTATAACAACTGTGAAACTTGGCAGAGACGCACCTATGACTAAGTCCTGTATGTTATGCCTATAACAACTGTCAAACTTAGCAGAGGCGCACCTATGACTGAGTCCTGCATGTTATGCCTATAACAACTGTGAAACTTGGCAAAGGCGCACCTATGACTAAGTCCTGCATGTTATTCCAACAACAACTGTCAAACTTGGCAGAGACGCACCTATGACTGAGTCCCGCATGTTATGCCTATAACAACTGTCAAACTTGGCAGAGGCGCACCTATGACTGAGTCCTGCATGTTATTCCAACAACAACTGTCAAACTTGGCAGAGTAGCACCTATGACTGAGTCCTGCATGTTATTCCAACAACAACTGTCAAACTTGGCAGAGTAGCACCTATGACTGAGTCCTGCATGTTATTCCAATAACAACTGTCAAACTTGGCAGAGTAGCACCTATGACTGAGTCCTGCATGTTATTCCAATAACAACTGTCAAACTTGGCAGGGTAGCACCTATGACTGAGTCCTGCATGTTATTCCAATAACAACTGTCAAACTTGGCAGAGACGCACCTATGACTGAGTCCCGCATGTTATGCCTATAACAACTGTCAAACTTGGCAGAGGCGCACCTATGACTGAGTCCTGTATGTTATGCCTATAACAACTGTCAAACTTGGCAGAGACGCACCTATGACTGAGTCCTGTATGTTATGCCTATAACAACTGTCAAACTTGGCAGAGTAGCACCTATGACTGAGTCCTGCATGTTATTCCAATAACAACTGTCAAACTTGGCAGAGGCGCACCTATGACTGAGTCCTGCATGTTATTCCAACAACAACTGTCAAACTTGGCAGAGGCGCACCTATGACTGAGTCCTGCATGTTATTCCAACAACAACTGTCAAACTTGGCAGAGTAGCACCTATGACTGAGTCCTGCATGTTATTCCAACAACAACTGTCAAACTTGGCAAAGGCGCACCTATGACTGAGTCCTGCATGTTATTCCAACAACAACTGTCAAACTTGGCAAAGATGCACCTATGACTGAGTCCTGCATGTTATGCCAATAACAACTGTCAAACTTGGCAGAGACGCACCTATGACTGAGTCCTGCATGTTATTCCAACAACAACTGTCAAACTTGGCAGAGTAGCACCTATGACTGAGTCCTGCATGTTATGCCAACAACAACTGTCAAACTTGGCAGAAGCTCACCTATGACAGAGTCCTGCATGTTATGCCTATAACAACTGTCAAACTTGGCAGAGACTCCTCATCTATGACAGAGTCCTGCATGTTATGCCTATAACAACTGTCAAACTTGGCAGAGACGCACCTATGACTGAGTCCTGCATGTTATTCCAACAACAACTGTCAAACTTGGCAGAGTAGCACCTATGACTGAGTCCTGCATGTTATTCCAACAACAACTGTCAAACTTGGCAAAGGCGCACCTATGACTGAGTCCTGCATGTTATTCCAACAACAACTGTCAAACTTGGCAAAGATGCACCTATGACTGAGTCCTGCATGTTATGCCAATAACAACTGTCAAACTTGGCAGAGACGCACCTATGACTGAGTCCTGCATGTTATTCCAACAACAACTGTCAAACTTGGCAGAGTAGCACCTATGACTGAGTCCTGCATGTTATGCCAACAACAACTGTCAAACTTGGCAGAAGCTCACCTATGACAGAGTCCTGCATGTTATGCCTATAACAACTGTCAAACTTGGCAGAGACTCCTCATCTATGACAGAGTCCTGCATGTTATGCCTATAACAACTGTCAAACTTGGCAGAAGCTCACCTATGACAGAGTCCTGCATGCTATGCCTATAACAACTGTCAAACTTGGCAGAGACTCCTCATCTATGACAGAGTCCTGCATGTTATGCCAACAACAACTGTCAAACTTGGCAGAAGCTCACCTATGACAGAGTCCTGCATGTTATGCCTATAACAACTGTCAAACTTGGCAGAGACGTACCTATGACTGAGTCCTGCATGTTATGTCTATAACAACTGTGAAACTTGGCAGAGGCTCACCTATGACAGAGTCCCTATGTAAGGGCAGGTGTGCCAGCGAGCATCTCTCCACCAGACAGCTGACTGCCTTCCTCATCAACTCTCCACCCAGGCCTCTGAACAGCTTCCCAGCATGCAACTGTATGAGCGAGAAAATCTGTATGCTAAACGCTGCTTATAAAACAGGAAAGGCCCCTCTAGGACCAGAGAAATCTGTATACAAAACTGTAAGGAAATGTAATTCCTGAAGGACCATGTATTTTAAATGCAGAGCAGACACACCTACAACAAGGTGCAGAAAAAAACGAAACAAAATTCAATAAGGGCTAGCTGGAAATACACTGTACTTTCTCTCTGGACCTAATTGGGTGCCTTCAAAATCCTCGCTGTATTTCGACTGGCTTTTTTGTAACATATTTTTGGGGCTCATGGAATTTGAAAATTACAGTCCGGTACAGTAACCTTTAACATGTACTTTTTATGACATCTTTCAAATTTAATTATGTGCACAAACATGCAGATATAGTTTCCATGTACAATCAAATATTCAGTAAATGTCATACTAATTTGTGTTGACAGTAACCTGTACACTAATCTTAAACAAATATGTAGTGTTTACTTTCTAATTATAAATGTCAGTCCATGTATTTTTTTGGAACATTGTGATTTTCAGTGGTCTTTTTCCACCAAAAATCAGCTCATAAAATCTCAGGTAAATTTTATTGAAAATGCATGTAGTTTCACCATTGGCCTTGCAGTAAGAGATTACAACTTTGTTTCATTTTTTCTGCCCTTTACTGTACAACCATAGTGAAAGTTTTTGATACTCTGATTAATAGTATTCTTAGTTTACTTTTTTTTTTTTCAGCGGATATCATATCATGCAAACATACATGTACTTATCAAGACTGGTGAAGAATGGATGAAAACTTCAACTTAGAGAGAAGAAAAGAAAGTAGTCTACCAACCAACTGGACCTATTCTTGGATATAATAATAAATTTCGTTAACGAAAAAACGAACAAAGATAATGTACACACTTAGCTTTTTTAAGCATTTATATTAAGGAATATTCTGTCGTGATTGACGCCTACTAATCAGATAAGTCACACAAAAGTTACTTATATATTTGCAGCCTGTCGTGGGAAAACTTGGCTTAATGCATGTGCGTAAAGTGTTGTCCCGGATTAGCCTGTGCAATTCGCACAGGTAAATCCAGCATGGCACTTTCCACTTTTATGGTATTTTCTGTTCCAATGAAGTCTCTTCTAAACATAAATCCACTATAGGCGGAAAGTGTCATCCCGGATTAGCCTGTGCGGACTGCACATGTTAATCCAGTACAACATTTTACACACATGCATTAAGCCCCGTTTTCACACGACACGCCTTATTTATGGAGTAGAATAATGTTAAAATGTGACAGATGTCAAATGATCATGTTTAAAACTGATTTATAAAGCCATAACTTGTCAAGATTGACAAAGATAAAACTGTCTAATGATAACCCACACAATACAATACCTTTATAGCAATGTCACGAATGGAATTTACAGTATCCTGTCCTATGGTATCTACAACATTTCTGAAAGAAAAATAGAAACATAAATTGACTACCACTACTGAAAGGTTCAAAATGATATTTTCAAATTTTGAGTCAAAAGCACAACATAGAAATGTTAACTCTAATAAATACATGTAATATATGTGATATGTCTTATTTGTTTTATCCACATACGATCACATTTTGGTGCCGATACCAGGATGTGATCGTAGATGGATAAAACAAATATGACGTTGTCCCAGGTTCCATACCTTTTAATGATTGACGTAAACATAACAATATACATGACGGCGGAAGTGATGTCATGAAACGTTATGACGCCACTTGCAATAAACTTGAAAGTGCGTTATATACAACAATATAATTGCTCAAAGCTATTTTTTATCATACGATTGCTCAAAGCTGTCCCAGTATATTCATTACCCTCCCTTTTCAACCATCAGTTTACTGAGGGCGTAAGTGATTTCTGCCACTGCCAGGATGCTCCCATGTCTCGACTGCAGATCAAGTCCTGTGGTGTAAACCAGTAGCCTTGGTAGAACTGGAAACACAAAAGAGTATTAGCACATATTCTAATATGACACACGCAAAATTTCCGTTGTTAAATGGCCAATAAACAACTCGAAAAAGTAGTTCCGAAACTGTTCAATATAGTTTGCACCGTGATTGCAGACTATGTTGTAAGGTCAGGTTAGAATCGAAACAACAATTATTTGTTCTGATGGGCGTATATCAAAGCCCTCGTGGTTTAATTCGTATGCGTCAGAACTCAAAATCGTTGTTTAAAGATAAACAACTCAAAATAAAAAATTATTTCTTAAATACATTCAGTCAAAAACGAAAACTGACACTTTTGTATTATATATCTTGTTTGTGGATAAAATTTCAACCACTATATCAAACAGGGCAGGGTCACTAGATGTCCCCAAAGCATATCCTTGACAGAGAAAGGCAACAAAATGTCAGAAAAAAGATGCTCTGGAAAAACTTTTGAACTTGAAGAGTGGCGTTAACCTTTTAGCTACGGGCCAATCCTTGCATGTGACACTACATCTCATAATGATCATGAACAACCAATGCACTAATTTCCTTAAACAGCCATTAAATACGATTTACCTGGTAATGAGTCTTGTGAACTGTAGCATTTAAGAAATTATCTTTAATTTATCAATGTTCATTGGCAAATCAACAGCAGTTTGGAGTTCTAATGAGGAGGAATAAACCACAAGGGCATCAACCATCATACATGTAGTTAAGTAAAGATCAGAATAATAATTAGATTTAAAAGATGTGAGTATCTCCAACACAAGAGCATAAACATATTTGGATTGTATGTATTGTTTACTAGCATGTAATATAAATAACATATAGGGTAGCTTGCCTGAGTTTGCCATATGTTCTGGGGCTTTTTCTGTGAGATTGTGAAGTGCCTTTGATGTCAACTCTCGCATTGAACTGAAAAGAACAAAACAACTGCAACAAGTATTTGCTTACAAAGATCATACTGCAAACAGTATCATATTTAAACTGTATTTGTTCAGTGTCTTATCTTTACAAGTCTTCATATGTCTTCATATGTAAATTCCTGCACAAACTTTACAATACAAATATATTTCTTTTTTATCTATTCAGCCACCCCTGACTATTTGGCCACTCCTTCAATAATGGAAATTGTGATTTTCTTATTAACCGTGTGTTACTTATTTGTGTTGTGACAAGTCTATCTCATAAATACAGTTTTTTTTATTAAAAATTGCGAATTTAAGATGTTGTCTATAAAATTACTACACACTTTGTGCATAACTCGCGATTTTTGCAAACATTCATATTGAAACAGTAATTTGGTGTTTGAAAGTCTAATACAGGACGCTTTAAATGAATACGATCAAACTTATTACAGAATTTAAGTGTTTTCCTATCAAAATGAAGACTGAACCAAATGATAAGAAACATCTTACAAATTCATGGTTGCTAGGGTGCCTTCCTAGTATTGGTCAGTAACTAAGTGAATGGCTGATCTCTAAATTATCTGGTAGCAGAGACCTTCTATTTAAAGATAAAAGTCTCACTGGTGTTGAAATTGCATTCATTTAGAATATAAAGGCAAGTTAGCTCTTAAGTGGCAGAATATACAGGAAAAGAAGCTTGCAGTTTTTATGTCTCAAAATATTAAAAGTATTTGCAGTTTACTATTTACATGTAATTGTTCTTATTAATTATAGAGCATAAGTATTAATTACATTATTACATGCAGATAATAATGTGTGTATCAGACCATTTGTTATAAAGATATAAAACAACACATATGAGATGTGTAGTGGGAAAACCTGGCTCAATGCATGTGCGTAAAGTGTCGTCCCGGATTAGCCTGTGCAGTCAGCACAGGCTAATCCGCGATGGCACTTTCCATCTACAGTGGATTTACATTTAGAAGAGACTTCCTTGAAACTGAAAATACCATAAAAGCTGAAAGTGTTGTCCCAGATCAGCCTGGACGACATTTTACAGACATGCGTTAAGCCCGGTTTTCCAACGACACGCCTCATATGAATATAAACACCAGGGTAGAGTTCCTGTGGGTGGGGTAGGATGGGGGGAGGAGTGCGGAAGGGCAGTATGCGAGTCCACTTACCTGTCCCAGTGATGCACTTTGATGTCCACCAGATGGTCTATAAGGTCAGTTGTGTAGTTGGAAAACTGGGCAATGTACATACTAAAACATACATACATGTCAACAGCATGAATATCAGCTCTGAATGTACAGACGTGGCTGTCCAGCCACCTTTCTTAAAAAAAGTAGGGCAAAAGTAGGGTCAAAATTTTCAGAAAAGTAGAGCAAAAGTAGGGATTTTAAATCCAAAAAGAAGGGAAAGTAGGGATATTACTTACCTTTGAAAGGAAGATAAAAAGTAAACCCTGTATTACACAGTATATGAGACATCCGTGCTTCATGCAAAGCTGCTCTTGTGCTGGAGAGAACCATAAGGTCCTCTTGTTCAGGGTTGCCACTGAGTTGAAAAGATAAAATGCCCTTACATTTCCTTGACTAAACCATACTTTCCACTGACCAGTACGACCATATTTTTTAGGTCTCATTTTCCCCGACAATCGTCTAATCTATACTTTCATATTTTTTTCCTGTTCAGATATATCAAACTTTCATTAACAAATACCAAAAATATATTAGAGAAAATATTATAATGATGAAATTAGTCAGTGATGATAATTGACTAGACTGGACTTGGCTATAAACACACATATTCACATCTATAACTCTGCTGTCGGGTCGACACCGTGGGTGCTAATAGGGTTAATATCATTTACAAAGGCAGAAAGAATGTTCTTCTCTGTTTTCACCTTTGATACTAGTGGAAGTGCTTCTGTCCTTTGGCATGGCTTCTAAGAGCCCGCTTCCCCGTAAGCAAAATCCCTCCACCACACTCAAGAAAATATGTTTTTTTTTACATTTGTTGAGTCCTTTCCTACCCAGTCAGTCAACATCATTAAATATTGTCTGCTTACTAAAGTTTGAAACAAAAATTTACTCCAGAATATAGATCTTTTTCTTATTTCTCTATTAGTAAGTGAAACCTGAATATACATGTAGAAACATGCTTATTTGATTTATAATATATAAAACCATTTCATCATCTGTTTGATAACTTATTGACTTAATAACACACTGTAGAGTAAGCATGTGCAGTGATTTCTGTAGATTTTGAAAACCAAAAGTCAGAAAACTCTTTACTTGAAGTGTTGAGGGGTCAAAATCAAGATATCAATTTAAAATATTAAAATCACAAGGATTTTGTTTCTGCATATCTGCTGTGTGTATATAAAAATGATCTGCGAATGGTAGCTTGTGTTAATAAAGATTAAGAACTTTGCACAAAACACTATTAGTATGATAAAATTATTGTTTTCTAGTGCTTTTGAAGTTGGCAAACGGAGAACAACCGCATCAAAATGATAGATTATTTACAGATTGCTGGAGTCAAAAATGAGTATATTTTAAATTTCTGCATCTATTGATTTCTGCACTGCCCGTGAAAGAAATCAACACTGTTTGAAATATTGAGTACGGCATGAACGCACTGCAACTGCAGTTGTATCCCAGACGCCTCTTCAAAGCAAGAAAAGTATAGAATGAGTCTGCACTGCAGGCATGGGTTGCAATGCCTTTCAGTCTTCAAAAGTCTATAGTTAACCTAAAAACAAAATTTATTAAAACACATTTAAATTATGTTTACACAATCACACCAAAATATTTTGGAAATACTAATAAATACTGCTTGAAGACTGCCATAACCACTGAACATTCTACTGGCCATGAAAAAAATTAATTTCCCTGGCTTTTCAAGTTAAGTGGCAACCATGTTGTAGCTTAGTCAGGTTATCTCCAACACACAACAGCAGCATGCATGAAGCACTCCATACGTCCTCTAAATTAGTGGTGACTGTCCCATACAGAGGTCTAAAATATATTTAAGATAGGTAAATTCCACATAAAGACAGTCATAAAGACAGTTACAAACTCAAATATTCACAATAATTAATAATTGAACAGGATTAAAGATTAAAATTAATGTGATTTTACGAAGAAAAAAAAACATTTTGGCAATATAAAGTAGGGATAACAGGGCATTTTGATGAAAAAGTAGGGAAAAAGTAAAAAAGTAGGAAAAAGTAGGGCCCGCTGGACAGCCTGTACATAAGTATACACAGTCAATAATAAAGCAAAATGCTTATACTGACATACTGAATACAGATAAAAATGATGCAAACTAGATACCTGGTATGTTTTATACAAACAACAAGTTAAATCTCTTTTATCAAACGAACATGTATTTTCATTTTTGTACGCGCATGTTATATACTCTTCAAAACAATGGTTAAAAGTTTTACATGTAATTGTTTTCATTCACATACTATGGAGTAATACATACCTGAGCTCCAAATAGCAGTGTGTCCTGTTGCCAACAGCGAAATAGTCTGCCATTGTCAGGATATCGATACCATGGGGAAATGTGCCCTGAATAAAGAGTTACCAACCACATGCATAGAGGACTGTCACGACAAGTACTGTTACAGAATAGGACACTTTAAGGATCATTACATTATGACAAGTGGAAATCAACTTAGGTACCAATATAACTTCTTAAAAAGATGCAAGTTTGCGGTGTACCGAGCGCTTATGACTTTGAGATGACTTTGATTGTCAGTTATTAATTTATAATGACAAAGACAACAGTGACTATATAATTGAGGCGTGTTGTGGGAAACCCGGCCTTGATGCATGTGCGTAGTGTCGTCCTGGATCAGCCTGAGCAGCACAGGCTGATCCGAGATGGCACTTTCCGCCTACAGTGGATTTATGTTTGGAAGAAACTCCCTTATATACCATAAAAGTGGAATGTGTTGTCCCGGATCAGCCTATGCGGGCGACACTTTACGCAGATGCATTTAGCCCGGGTTTCTCACGACACTCCTCAATTTTGCTTGCCACATGAAGTATCAGGTATCAAAGCACTGACCTGTCTGCCAACATTTTCCTGAAATGCAGCTGAGGCAGCTCTCCTCACATTCACCTCTCGGTCGAATATGGACGCTATCACTAGTGAACTGAAAAACAATGTGTTTCTAAATTAACATTCGAACAACAGCAACAGTTAACAGTAAATATTTTGTCAACAAAATAGCATTTGTTTGAAAATTTTACTTCTTTACAGTAGGTTATGGCTATCATGAGATATCTGAAGACATCTGGTTGAAACATGTATTCATGAACTAATATGACGAAGGACATTTAGCAAATGCATCTAAGCATGGGAAACCTGTGTATTTCAGCTGACGATGTTACAATGTGTACACACCTGGCTATTTGGTTCACATATTTGGAAATTTCCACAGGGTCATAAGCCCGGGCAAATGCCCAGCACACGTAGCACGCAGCGTCGCGCACATGGGCTCCCACAGAGAAGTTCCCTCGTCTTTCATCGTACGCCAAGGCCTTCAACACAATGGGAACCACTGCCAACATACCAAACAAAAGTTTATTCCAAGTCTGAACCATATGAGACAAATGTGATGATTGTAGATTGGTACAATGTGACTATAAAGAAGATATATCCAGTAAATCACCTTAGAATTGTAAAATATCTGTACCACAAATGTAAAAGGAAACTAATGAAACCACCAGACAGAATAACTTACCATCAGGCAATCTGGCTGGCAACAGTAAGCCCCTCCTTCCCAGCTCTGCTAGTGCCAGGCATCCTACATGCATGAAAGACAAGATTTATAGAATTTAACAAGACAAAATGTATTTACTATATGTTTATTTGACTTGTTTTCTTGCATTTGTGGTTAAACAAGTAAAAAACAAAATCATGAAGTAACTTTTCACTACCATGTTCTATTTATCTAAATGTAAGACGAACTAAACAGCCACAGCATTTGATACATGAACGTTTACTGTATAATGCTATATAATTTCCTACTGAACTGTCAATTCCATAAACAGCAATAGGAAACATGAATCATGCAGTGGATCATTGTTTTAACTGGTTCCCTACCTCCGTGCCAAGCCCCATCTGTCTCCTGTAGAGTGAACAGTCCCAGCAGGGAACCAACCACCTCGTCTGCTAGCTCCCTTGGCAACCGGCCAGTTATACGACCCACACTGGAATATGATTGTCAACGGATCTATGTTGGCGCCCAGAGTATACTCAGGATACTGTCTACCGGTGTATACTGTCTATCGGTGTAATCTGAGATATGCCCTATTATGGTCGAGGTGGGCAAGTCAGTTCTTATGTCCCCAATGCTCTGGATAGGCTGTTATTATTTGGCAAGATTACTAGAGACTGTGATAGTTTTAGTCTGTGGTAGAAATAGATTAGATATGTGAATTTATTAAATGGGAAACAGTATCGTCATATATGGTTACCTGATTTTGACGTATAATTTTAGATAAATATCATCCTCATTATATCTTGAAAAAAACAAACAGAAAAAGCAAAGTCAAATATTCAAAACAATGTTCTTTTGTTTGTCAATAACTGCTTTCAGGCAAGTCATATAAATGAGAGGTTTAGTACAGCAGCTGATCATGAAACAAGGGAGATAATTACAATTGCACCGGTAATCGGTACATTCATCCTAAAACAAAATAGCCGACCCTAGGTTCAACAAAGTGGTCACTGTCGCACTTATGAAAATATAAAATCTTACGAAAGTGCCAAATTATGAACGGTAACATAATTATCGTAAATATAATTTACTATTCTACAATATAAATTAAGTTTAGTCATATTTAATCGTGTTTTAAAGCTTAGTATACGTAAGATACATCCATTCAATGACAATGTTTCTACTATTAAAAACTGTACCGTTAATTCATACTCTAATGAAATGTTAGACGAAAGATGTTTTTCATTTATTCATGTCATATTCATCTTATTCTTATTAATACTGCTAATTTTTCACATACAGACCAAAATTTGGATATCACAGTCTACATGTTTAAATCTCAAGGCAAGAGGCCGGGCCTGGCTAGCTCAGTTGGTAGAGTGCTGGACTGTCAATCAGGGGATCGTGAGTTTGAACCCCAGCCCTGCCATATAACTTGTGTGGGGATTTGGTCATGAAATTATTTCTACGGCCATTCTCCCCCTACCTCTGACTCAAGTAGGGCATTTGTCAGTTACTGGTATAGGTATGTGCACTAAGTACTGGTAAACCGCATATATCGGCTAAGCTTGCCCAGAAAAAAAGTGAGTAAGTTAACTGACCGCCGTGATATGACTGAAATACTGTTAAAAAGAGCGAAAATTCCCCAAAAAACAACAACAAAAAACAAAAAAACTCGAGGCAAAAAACGTAGAAAATACACACAAACCAAATTTTTGGAATGAAATGCATTAAAGTCAGCACAAAAGTAAAGTTTGTAGTAATGGTGACCTTGACCCCATCCAGCTCATATGCAATCCCAAGAAAGGTCTCGATATAAGGTATCTATGTATGAAGTTTCATTAAAATATCTCAATTCGTTCTCATGTTATTGAGGGGAAACCATTTTTCTATTTTTAGTAACAGTGATCTTGACCCCACCCACCCAATATGCAGTCCCAAGCCAGGTGTCGATATAAGATATCTATGTATGAAGTTTCATTTAAATATCTCAATGCCTTCTTAAGTTATTAAGCGGAAACCATTTTTCTATTTTTAGTAACAATGACCGTGACCCCATACGCAATCCCAGGCGAGGTCTCGATATAAGGTATTTATGTATTAAGTTCCATAAAAATATCTCAATGCGTTGTCAAGTTATTGAGTGGAAACCATTTTTCTATTTTTAGTAACAGTGACCTTGACCTTCACCCCACCCACCCAATATGCAATCCCAAGTGAGGTCTCGATATAAGTTATCTATGTATTAAGTTTCATTAAATATATATATGTATTAAGTTTCATTAAAATATCTCAATGCGTTCTCAAGTTATTGAGCGGAAACCGTTCTTCTATTTTTAGTAACAGTGACTCTGACCCCACCCACCCCACATTCAATCCCAAGCGAGGTCTCGCTACAAGGTATCTATGTATTAAGTTTTATTACAATAGCTCAATCCATTCTCGAGTTAGAGCGCAGAAACAAAAAGTGCTACGACTACATATGCCATTCTAATAACCAAAAAATTTTTTCAAAAAATTTGGTTAATAAAGATATATCACCTTTGTCCGGAAGTTGATGTGTTTAAAATATAATAGAACAGTTTTTAATGAGATAATACCCCACCATAGTGACCATACATGTACATGAAATATCCTACCCTTTTGCAGCTGACCATCGTACAATAGTGTCTTTGTCTTTCAGAGACATCAGCAGCAGTTCTAGAGATCAAGTATGAAACATATATCAGTTGCAATCATAACAAAAGCATTTCAATAAAATGTTAGTTTATAGAAATATAAACTTACGATCACTACAGGAAAAAAGATCATTCATATCATTTTGTATAGTAGGGAAACATAAAACTGAATGAAGGGTAGAAATTATGTAGAGACCACAACCTTTACCCCACACTACATGTAAATTCCAGGCAAAGTGTTATCACTATTATCTCAAGTTATTGAGCCCCCAAAAATGTGTTTGTTCTTCAAAGTAACACTGTTTGCTTGCTCATTAGACCAAACTATTTCCTACATAAAATAATTGCTGCATTGTGAGAAATTCCAAAGCTTAAGAGAAACAAAATGTTGAACAGCCTCTTATTTATTTTGCACCGCCTAAGTGTGGGCTTCTGTCCAGCAAACACGATCTGTTAGCTCATTAAACAAAACTAGTTCTCATAAGTACATCAAAAGATATAATTATCGCTGCCTTATTACATATATAACTGCGACCAAATTGGTTGTTAGCATAATTGGCTGTTAAAAGTTTTGAGCAACTCACCCCTTAAGCAGGTCAAGACTACAAAGCATTAAATATATAGAATGTATACGAGGCGTGTCGTGGGAAAACCAGGCTTCATGCATGTGCGAAAAGTGCTGTCCCAGACGACACTTTCCGCCTTTATGGTATTCTCTTCTAAATATAAATCCACCGTATGTGCCGTCCCAGATTAGCTTGTGCAGACTGCAGAGGCTGATCGGGGACGACACTTTATGCACGTGCATTAAGCCCGGTTTCCCACGACACGCCTCATATTTTATATAACAAGAGCACCACCTACGGGTGCTGGACGCTCGACTTTCTCGTATTAATAGTAATCTGGGCTTTTGTTAATAGAATATGTTCATCGCTGTCATGAAGTATGTTGAATTTCAAGTCAATACCTCTTATAGATATTGAGAAATTTTACCTAAAGCAAAAATTCTAAGTTGAAAAAGGGCAATAACTCCATCAAAAACCTTGATATAGTTACCTTATCTTGTCTACAGAATGGTTTCATAACTGTAATCAAGTATTTTGAGTTTGAAGTAAATGTCTGTTATAAGATATTGTCAAATTTGACCTAAAGCAAAAATTCTAAGTTAAAAAAGGGCAATAACTCAAGAAAAATCCTTAATAGAGTTATCTCCTCTTGTCTACAGAATAAGATCAGCACTGAGATAAAGTACTTTGAGTTTCAAGTCAATACCTCATATAGGTATTGAGAAATTTAACCTAAAAGGAAAATTGTCAGTTGAAAAAAGGGTAATAACTCCAACAAATTCCTTGATAGAGTTACCTACTCTTGACCGCAGAATGGGGTCAGCACTATAAACAAGCACCTTGAGTTTCAATTTAATGTCTTTCATAGTTATTGAAAAAATTTATATTTACCAAACAATTGTCAAAAAATGCTAAGTTTGTAAGTCTAAACAAGGGAAGATAACTCTGGAAATACAAATCACAGGGGTACCTACCTTGTTGAATCGTTGTCCCTTTTTGGTAGTGAACAAGACTTAGTATTGAAAGTTTTAAATGGATACTTTTGATAGTTTTTGAGAAATGGACTCTGACAAAAAACTTAAACTAGAAACTTAACCAAAAAACTTTTTAAAAAATATTTCAAATAGGTTTGATGGGTTTTGAGAAATGGACAAAAAGCATTACCGAAAAACTTAACCAAAGAACTTAACCGAAAAACTTAACTAACGCAGATGCTGACACAAATGACAGGGTGATGACAATAGCTCGACATTTTTTCTTCGAAAAGTCAAGCTAAAAATCAAGAAAGTCTCTCACCAATGACGTCCTCAATTTTATCAGGTATGTCATACTCCTCATCATCATTGTCCCCCGGCTGCTGGGCTGTTGTAGAGGACATGGCCTGTCTCTGCTGTACAGCCTCCTTGCTGAGCTGCAGGTTGTCAGCAAGGGAGCGACTGCCTCTCTGATACCTGGGGGAAAACAGACCAACATCAATAGTACCACCCACATCATCACCATATACAGCATCATCATCACCATCGACATCATCGTCATTATCAACAGCACAGGGATTTTAAATCCAAAAAGAAGGGAAAGTAGGGATATTACTTACCTTTGAAAGGAAGATAAAAAGAAGTAAACCCTGTATTACACAGTATATGAGACATCCGTGCTTCATGCAAAGCTGCTCTTGTGCTGGAGAGAACCATAAGGTCCTCTTGTTCAGGGTTGCCACTGAGTTGACAAGATAAAATGCCCTGACATTTCCTTGACTAAACCATACTTTCCACTGACCAGTACGACCATATTTTTTAGGTCTCATTTTCTCCGACAATCGTCTAATCTATACTTTCATATTTTTTCCTGTTCAGATATATCAAACTTTCATTAACAAATACCAAAAATATATTAGAGAAAATATTATAATGATGAAATTAGTCAGTGATGATAATTGACTAGACTGGACTTGGCTATAAACACACATATTCACATCTATAACTCTGCTGTCGGGTCGACACCGTGGGTGCTAATAGGGTTAATATCATTTACAAAGGCAGAAAGAATGTTCTTCTCTGTTTTCACCTTTGATACTAGTGGAAGTGCTTCTGTCCTTTGGCATGGCTTCTAAGAGCCCGCTTCCCCGTAAGCAAAATCCCTCCACCACACTCAAGAAAATATGTTTTTTTTTTACATTTGTTGAGTCCTTTCCTACCCAGTCAGTCAACATCATTAAATATTGTCTGCTTACTAAAGTTTGAAACAAAAATTTACTCCAGAATATAGATCTTTTTCTTATTTCTCTATTAGTAAGTGAAACCTGAATATACATGTAGAAACATGCTTATTTGATTTATAATATATAAAACCATTTCATCATCTGTTTGATAACTTATTGACTTAATAACACACTGTAGAGTAAGCATGTGCAGTGATTTCTGTAGATTTTGAAAACCAAAAGTCAGAAAACTCTTTACTTGAAGTGTTGAGGGGTCAAAATGAAGATATCAATTTAAAATATTAAAATCACAAGGATTTTGTTTCCGCATATTTGCTGTGTGTATATAAAAATGATCTGCGAATGGTAGCTTGTGTTAATAAAGATTAAGAACTTTGCACAAAACACTATTATTATGATAAAATTATTGTTTTCTAGTGCTTTTGAAGTTGGCAAACGGAGAACAACAGCATCAAAATGATAGATTATTTGCAGATTGCTCGAGTCACAAATGAGTAAATTTTAAGTTTCTGCATCTATTGATTTCTGCACTGCCTCTGAAGTAATCAACACTGTTTGAAATATTGAGTACGGCATGAACGCACTGCAACTGCAGTTGCATCCCAGACGCCTCTTCAAAGCAAGAAAAGTATAGAATGAGTCTGCACTGCAGGCACGGGTTGCAAAGCCTTTCAGTCTTCAAAAGTCTATAGTTAACATAAAAACAAAATTGATTAAAACACATTTAAATTATGTTTATACACAATCACACCAAAATATTTTGGAAATACTAATAAATACTGCTTGAAGACTGCCATAACCACTGAACATTCTACTGGCCATGAAAAAAACAAATTACCCTGACTTTTCAAGTTAAGTGGTTGTAGCTTGGTCAGGTTATCTCCAACACAAAACAGCTGCATGCATGAAGCACTCCATACGTCCTCTAAATTAGTGGTAACTGTCACATACAGAGGTCTAAAATATATTTAAGATAGGTAAATTCCACATAAAGACAGTCATAAAGACAGTTACAAACTCAAATATTCACAATAATTAATAATGGAACAGGGTTAAAGATTAAAATTAATGTGATTTTACCCAAAAAACAAACATTTTGGCAAATAAAAAGTAGGGATAATAGGCCATTTTGAAGAAAAAGTAGGGAAAAGGTAAAAAACTAGGAAAAAGGAGGAAAAGTAGGGCCCGCTGGACAGCCTGACAGCATCATCAGCATTATTACTGGCATGATCAACACAACATCACTATCATCATTTTAACCATAATCATCATAATCACCATCCTCATCATTAACACCATAATAATAATAATAATCATCATCATCATCATCATCATCACATCCAACATCACCACAACCGTGGTGCATCATCAACATAATTATTTACTGAATCTCGCAGCTTTCTGCGATTGAGGGAAAAATCACATTAAACACAGCTTGTGACAGGATGTGACATATGCCCCCGAAGCATATGCTTGTCAGAGGAAGGCAACACAATGTCGGTTACATGTTGGCAAAAATGACGCTTCCTACATAAAGAGTTATGGTCCTTATACTCTGCACTTCCTTTCAACATCCTCTATCAATATATGTGGTTTTATTTTAAATCACTTCAATACTAATGGAGTTATGCACTGCACAAGAAAATTAACAATAGGGCAATAACTCCATAAATACTGAAGAAAGAGTTATGGTCCTTGTACTCTGCACTCTCTCTAATTGCCCTCTATCATTATGTGAAGTTTCATTTCAATCTCTGCACAAGAAAATTAATGCTTCACATAAGGAAATTTACTCTGTAAATATTGAAAAAATAGTTGTGGTCCTTGTGCTCTGCACTTCCTCTCATTGTCCTCTATCTATATATGAAGTTTCATTTGAATCCCTTCAATACTAATGGAGATAGGCTCCACACAAGAAAATTAAATAAAGGGCAATAACTCTGTAAATATTGAAGAAAGAGTTGTGGTCCTTGTACTCTGCACTTCCTCTCTTTGTCCTCTATCATTATATCATTATATGAAGTTTCATTTGAATCCTTTCAATACTAATGGAGTTATGCTCCGCACAAGAAGCGTGACAGATGGACGGACAGACGATGCAATTACTATATGCCACCCAAAAGTTCCTTCGGGGCATAAAAACACAAATATTGTAAAAGCATTGCTGAAAAATACAAGGGTACAATATTTGCCCATTTCTACTGTACAATACTATTATCATCTTACAACTTTTTTCAGAGGGTGGATAATCTCCATATTAATATGGTTTATTCAATATACAATAGACATACAGTCCGTGAGTATACATGATATACAAAAGTAAATAAATACATACACGGTGGTCATCTGTATAATACAATTAATTATAAGTAAATTACTAGCTGTTATAATACATTTCACAATAATAATACTATCAATATTATAATAAGTAATATATAATATAATATTATATAATAAATCAAAATACAGTGCATTAGGTAAAGCGAGAAGTCAAGTGTGCAAAGCAAGAAATGTTAATCGTACTAATATTTATACATATTTCTTTCAGTAAATGCTTTATGAACATACATAGCTAGGTTTCTGTTAATAATTGCATTGTCAGACTGCATTAATTCTATATATTTTGGTACATTAGGTCTTTTCCTGTAATACTGTTTGATATACAATTTTCTAATATCAGTATATAATGAACATTCTAGTATAAAATGAAACTCATCTTCAATAACATTACAATGCTGACATTTTCTTTCTTGGATAAGGCAGTCCAAAGGACAGCTATATCCCCGCCGTGATCCTTCATTAGATTTTAAAGGTGACTTTGAATATCACACTGACCTTAATTTGGCACAGTTGGACCAGATATGAAAGTACAGTTTCAGAAATTTAGATATATGGAGCTGACACAAAAATGGAGGCTCAAACATTTGACCTTTAAGTGTGGCCTTGACCTTGAGGTGGCAAGACTGCTCTATGCCTTCTGCTCATCGCCTCAATGTGATAAACATTTGAGCCAAGTTTTATGAAAATCCTTTTTTCAAAGGGCATAGGAGATATGGAGCAGACAGAAAAATGGAGGCTCAAACATTTGACCTTCAAGTGTGACCTTGACCTTGAGGTGGCATGACTGCCTCATGCCCTCTGCACATTGCCCCAATGTGATAAACATTTGAGGCAAGTTTCATGAAAATCCTTTAAAGGGCACAGGAGATATAGAACGGACATGAAAATACAGACTCAAACATTCAACCTTCAAGTGTGACCTTGACGTTGAGTTGGCGTGACTGGCTTATGCCTTCTGCACATGGTCTCAATGAGCAAACTATTTGAGCCAAGTTTCATGAAAATCCTTCAAAGGGTATAGGGGATATGGAGCTGACACGAAAAAAGGACACAAAAAGTTTTAAAAATTTAACCTTCAAGTGTGACCTTGACCTTGAGCTGGCGTGAAAGGCCCATGCCTTCTGCACATCGTCTCAATGACCTAAACATTTGAGCCAGGTTTCATGAAAATCCTTCAAAAGGCATAGGAGACATGGAGCGGACACGAAATGGAGGCTCGAATATTTGACCTTCAAGTGTGACCTTGACCCAGTGTGACTGACTCATGCCTTCTGCACATCGTCTCAATGACCTAAACATTTGAGCCAAGTTTCATGAAAATCCTTCAAAGGGTATCGGAGATATGGAGCGGACACGAAATGGAGGCTCGAATATTTAACCTTCAAGTGTGACCTTGAGCCGGCGTGACAGACTCATGCCTTCTGCACATCGTCTGGATGACCTAAACATTTGAGCCATTTTTCATTAAAATCCTTCAAAGGGTATAGGAGATATGGAGCGGACACGAAATTGTTATGGACAGACGGCTGGACGGACAGACGGACGGACGAAGGGCATTCCTATAACCCCCTCCCGCTTCGCGGCGGGGGATTAACAAATGTAAGTATCTAAATTTGTGCATTAAAATCCAGGTTTATAGTAAACTTTTTGGTAACATGCTTTAATTTCATGAAAGTATAACTGAGGATGATTCCTCGCACATTGAAAGAAAATAATATACATGTATTTAAACAATTTTGTACAAGAAGAATTAACTGTCCTGCTGTATAGTCACATTCTTTTGGGATATGCTTGTATTAAATATCAGTTTAAAGAAAGTTGGTCAAAACCCTCGCACATGTAATTGTTATGAACTATTAAAAACTGTGTCACATATATCGTCCCTTGAAAGGTGTCATCAGCATATGTGCAAAGAAGGCTGATAGCCCCTTCTGGCTTTCAATGGACGATGTTATCACATTTATCAATATCATAGCAGGCGTACCTCCACTTGGCGACCCTGCTCTTCAGGAAGGTCAGGCCGATCCTCTGTGTGACCTTGACCCCACACTTGCGCAGACGGTTGTTGTTACACTCGGAAAGGTTCAACTGGGTCACGGCTTCCAGAACCCTACCAGCTGAAAAAGAAGCATGCTCTGTTTGGTTGTTAGTTTAAAATTAGCAAGAGATGTATATTCCATTCTAATATGATACGCGCAGAGTTTTCGATAGACGAAGAACACAATTTACCGTTGTAAAACTACCAATAATACTTTATAATTTTCGCATTATCATGTTTATCACAATGATTTGTCTTTCTGATGTGTTATGTTAAACAACTCAAGCTAACGCCCTCGTGGTTTAATTCATACCCATTAGAACTCCAAAACGTTATTAGCCAATACACAACTCTAAATCAAGAATTATTTCTTAATTTTTAACCAATGTATAGGTTGCAGTGCAATGATGGATATAGGGTCTTTTAGCAATTCCGAGTTGAATCCCTACACAGGCAGAGGACTAAGACAATAAGTTCTGGGGATACCAAGTAAACAGACTCAATATTGTCCTACTTAACTGATGGATTTAAATATTATGAATCTACAAAGTAAACACACGTGTTTAAATGAACTTTTGAGAACATTTGAACCATGAGTACAGGTTGTAAACAGGGTAATTCTTAGTCCAAATTAGGTCACGGTCAAAGTGAGGTTGGGTGATATGGGTGGATTGGGAACAGTCATAAGTAACAGCTGTGTAAATATCCAAGTGTTGTAGTAAGCGGTGTTAGGGCTGCTGCGAGTATCTGAGTACTCAGATACTCACGATTTCAAGCTGGGAATCGAGTGCGAATACTCGCCATTGCCGAGATCGTTAAATTGCGATCTTAAATTTACCTTATATGTATTTTCATAAAATTAGTTAATTAACACACAAAATAAACCCTTTTGAGATATTATATTGCAGTTTAATGTATGTGCATGTCTTAGTTTTCCAAATAGCAGAATGTAAACACAAGTCACGCGACAAGTACAGCGGCAATATCAGGAGCGTTACATTCGATGCTTTTTCAAAACCTGCATCTTTCAAGTCACCAACAAGAAATAATGCAAGTTTTGTCCAAGTAAGCCTAAATATGCGCTGGTGCATGTAAATCCCAAATCAATTTAAAAAGATAAGAAAACATGAATGCGAAACTTCTATCAAAACAATGGCGTCATAAACACGCGCAAGTACATGACGTATGGCGGAACAACAATACCGCAAAACACCAGCAACATTTACATCCCCAGTGTGGAAATACTATGATATTCAAAAAATGGCGAGAAGAAGGCGATAAATTGGTTAAAATATGATTAAGTTATTAGTCTTCATGACTCATGAGAGTGTTTTCCTGTATCACAATTTGTAACAGCTGATTCGTGGTTCGATTTGTGAATCGCAAACCCCGACTCGTGGATCGGATCATCACTTTTCCAACGATCCACAGCCCTAAGCGGTGCTGGTGCTAGATGAAACGGTAAAATCTAGTTAGCCAAGAAATGGCACTTTTGAATTATTATAAGTCCAAATAAAGTCAAGGTCAAAGTGAGGTTGGGTGATTGGAAGTGTTGTAGTAAGCGGTGTTGGTGCTAGACGAAACGGTAAAATCTACTTAAACTTGTCACGGACGGAAGGACGGACGGACAGGACAATCACTAGATGCCTCCCACATCAAGATGCCGGGGGCATAAAAAAAACACCAAAATTATGCAGTTCTAGTTTTTCCAATGCATACCATGTTGTAACAGATCTTCCCTTTTCCCGTGTTTAAACAACAGACCGAGGGTTGTCAACACACCTGTCAGACTGATGGCACCCTGTAAGGTGTTGTCTGAAATATAGAGCAGGTTTCTTACATAATATGAAAATTTTTCATTGTTTTCAAAAAGCCAAATACAAGTGAGTTTTGCAATATGCTTTTTGCTATGCTTATTATCTTCAGAAAAATTGTTTGATTAGGACCAGTTTAGTATTGAATAAACGAATATAGATATACAGTATATATATTTCTCATATTCATGTCAATCAAAACAATGCACGCATAGTAAGCTGGTATTCTATCCATTGAAAATATGAAGCTTTTATAATGTGACAACTCATAAATAATGTTGACCTTACAGTTTAATAATGAAGCAATAAGCAAGAGTAAATATCAAAACCAACATATTTCACCTAATTCATGACATACAAATTCTTTTTGCAGATCTTGATGCAAGTACAAATTAAACAAGAAATGTTAATTAAACAGGTATGCCTCAATTTAGGTCCAGAGCAATCTTTAAAATATCATGTTTGGTAAAGATAGGATGACAACTGTTGGACTTAGAAAGCGGAACAGTTAAAGCAGCAGTCCATAAATATGTTAATGAAAATAAAACTTTGCAGAAATTGTTTCTTATGGATATCTTACCAATCAAAATACAAAAAAAAGCATTGAAATCGGTAAAATAATCATGTTTCAGTAACCTTTTTAGCATATAGTTATCTGTATGCGATAGCTGGTGATGCCTTTGAAGTAAATCAGCATATGTTAGTGTACAATTCCGTTCATACCAAGCGTTTTCGAACATAGACATTATACGTCTTCATTAGAATGTATGCCAATCGAAGATGCATTAAATCATTTTTTATAGACTTTGGCTTTAATAAGGCCAATTTTAGATAATTCAAGGACCATAAATCCACAGAACCTGTGGCGATTGGGCTGACTATCAAGGTGAAGACTGAATGAAAACTGTTGTACTTAGTGTGCAGAAAGAATAGGGTCTGCGGACACACTGACCAAATAACATTTTCAAACCAATATACCCTGTCACCCCACACAAAAAATGTGTCTGCAGACCGACATTGCAATGGAAAATACCCCGCCATCTACTTGCAAGATGGGGGTCATAATGGTCGTACACTCAGCTTTAGCGATGTAGTCCATGGACCAGTCCAGGAACTCGGGAAGTTTCCTCTTCTTGACGTCAGGCCTTGTCATGAACCTGGACAGCAGGTAGGCCGCAGCATCACGCGACTTCTCCACCACCAAGAGGTAGCGCTGGAAACATTCAAAATTTTCGATTATGAAATGATAACAATGTAATTAGAACACAAACCATGATCCATGGATATATAGGAAATTTAGGATCTACACAAAAGCATACCAGGTACGATAATGAAATAATTGCATCAAATAAATGGCAATAATTTAAAAAGTACTATACAATGAGAGATTGATCTTGCTAAACAATATTTTAGCTATAGCGTACCATATTTTATGTCTCATATGGCATGATATGCATATTTTCAGATTCCAGTTTTGAGTCGAGTTATTGTAGGAATGATACAATTTGCTTAAAAATATTGCATAGCCTGAACAAATGCCACATCTTCTTGCTTCCTTAAATTATAATAAAAATATTTTCTGATAATGTATATTAAAATGAAATCTATTAAACAACAAAGCTTCAAAACAAACCATGGCCACATTGTAAATCCTGTCCATGATGGGCAGCTTGTGGTCACCGCTGTCCTGCAGCACATAACTGTCCAGTCTGGAAAGGTCAAACGGGATCATACATGCCATCGACATCCACAGCAGCAGCATGTAGCGGGTTTCTGCAGCCTGGTGGGAGAACATGATGGGTTGGTGTATCTGTTTATGTCTTATGCCTTGTACATACACTGCAGCTCAATTTATTATTTTGTATAATGGTTCTTGGTGTGGATCACAACATAGCTTGCGCCATGTCAGGTCAAGCCGCACACATCTTATATATATTAAGTATACACATAGCGTATAATTTTGATATGCCCAAATTCATTATCTAAAACTTCAAATTATTTTAATCAACTGTAGGAAAAAAAGAGCTGTCTCAGGACAGCGCGCTCAACTATTCAACCACTTTGTCAGAGTTATTGGTCTTTATCACTACAAAAAAAGGGGCATAATTCTTCTTACATGCTGGTCACAGTTATGTGCCTTGGCCAGTGACCTTATATAATGACCTTGGAGACATGTGTGAAGTTTTAATTGAATATCTGTAGCAAATATAGAGATATGAAGTTAGTGTTTAATCTAGAAGGGCAGAGGGGCGTGGCGCTTGACTTGGAAAATGGCATTTTATGCGCGGTGACACTGTTAATAAGGGCATATCAGTTGTTGTTTTTTTCCTGAAGTAATAGTTCAAACCAGTTATGACATTTTATATTACTGACTGATTCATTTTATCTGCTTAATGATTTGTTCAAGTCAAACAAGTACATGCATTAACAAATTTTAATTTTCCAATAGTATTGCTTTTTTATTGTTAAGTTATATTGTTGTTGCATTATTTATTTCAGAAAATTTATCTATTCATTGTTCATAAGTATTTCCAATGTGCAAATTGGGCAATCATACATGAAAAACTTATTAACAACTCTCAAACTAAAACTGTTTATGGGCATGTCAAAATCATGCTTATTAAATTAAATTAAAATATACTTATAAGTTCTAACCGTGCTATTATTTATATTTTTTTTTACCCTTTATATTGAAGGAAATATTTGCATTTTCACCTTCATTTGTTATATGTTGTTGCTGTTGATGATGACATCAGTGTTCTGGCGAGGTATCACGAAAGGTGAGACATTTGTCTCACAGCTCATGAAAAATTGAGGACATTTCCAATTTTTTGGAGACACAAACAAAATACACCAACAATTTCCTACAACTGATAAAATCAATAACAATATTCATATACCATGACTAGTTGTGTCAGTGGTTGGTATGAGTTTAACCCACAGCAGTTAACATTAGAAACACAGTTAATGTTTTTTTATTATTATTATAAACTGTTCAACATAAATAACTGATATAACTAATAAACTTAAAATTAGTTACTTTCGATGGAAAACGTTATTCTTTTTGTGCTTAATAAAAAGTGAACGCGTCATAAAATTTCCTTCAACATTATAGGCAAGCCAACTGTGCTTTTCAAAACAAGAATTTCAGAATTTTCGTTCAGGTTTTTACGTCAAATTCGTGACACTGTCACTTTGAGTTTCTGTCAAAGAAACTTCTATACCGTCACCGGCTTTATTGATAGGGTTGCAGGCAGCTTGCGAAGCAACGGTCAGACTCGTATCGTTATTAACAAACTCTTATGTTTTGATGTTTTGCGAGGAGAAATTACTCAATATAACGTTCGAGGCTTTTTTTCTTAGGCGACACAGCAGACGACTACATCTTCGAAAACAATCCGAAAGCAGACCTCAATCGGATGTTTGATTCGTACTCGGTACACTTTGAGGGATTTGATATTCGTCCCCAAATTGTTTTGATTCGTCCCATGAAATTTTGTATGCGACAAAAATCGCTACTAGACCAATTTTTTTGCGACATTTGTGAAAAATAAGCGATAAAATCGCAATTTCGTGGCCTCGCCAGAACACTGTGACATGCTACGAATATTTTTATAAATAATGAAAACTTAAATCAAGATAGAAAATTTTGCAAACATTGCAATTCGGATTGAAATGATGTATCCGAATATGTTTGTCCGAATTCATAGCTAGGTCTGCAATTCGTTTTTTCAGGGACTTTTGCTTATGATTGGAAAAAAATATTGTATACACAGGTTTCCTTTTTCATACTTAATTATTAAAGACCACATTGAGTCTGCATTTATATGCATTCTGTCATTTATTATTACGTTTATCATAAAATTTGACTAAACAAAAACATTAGAAATTGCATATGAAAACGAAGCTGCTAAAAGCAGGCAATTTATGCTCATTTTCAAATCAAATTTAGTATGATTTATTGTATCTGGACACAAACTCATCAGCTGATTGCCCCTACAGCTGATGTTATCAGTTGGTGACAGATTAATATACCATAACATGCCATCACAAAAGGCCCTCGTTAAGGGCAATACAGTCATGAGATAAGAGGGCACTAGGCGCTAATTACCTTTGAAAAGGGCAGGGTGGCGGATCAATAAAAGGGCGTGGCGTGGCGCCGCGCTGATTAGGTCTGGATAAAACACTATATGAAGTTGTTGCACGCAAACTTTAACCTGAAATTTCTAAGTACAATAAAGGGCATAATTCTGCTAAATTGCAGGTCAGAGTTATGGGCCTTGGTCAGTGACCTTATATAATGACCCTGAAGACATGTGTGAAGTTTCAATTGAGTATCTGTGGATGTTATAGAGATAAGGAGTTGTTGCATGCAAACTTCAACCCACGCAAACTTTAACCTGAATTTCAAAGTACAAAAAGGTGCATAATTCTGAAAAATTGCAGGTCAGAGTTCTGGGCCTTGGTCAGTGACCTTATATAATGATGCTGAAGGCATGTGTGAAGTTTCAATTGAAAATCTGTAGTAAGGGTATCACGTTTAAACGGTCGCGTTTCGTGTTTTGCTCAAAAACGTTTACAAAAACAGTAAACGTTTAAACGACAGTCAATATCAACAGAATCCATTTTAGTTCAGTACGTTACGACGTTGCAAAGCTTATTAACAGCTGCTGAAAAAGACTCGTATTTGTATCACGTGCGCCAGATTGCCCTTATTCACAATACCGTAAACATAACAATACACCATGTACGGACTAAACGTCTTGAATATTTAACGCGCGTCGGAACGAAGTGCACGAGAAAATTTTCCCGCCATTTGTTGCATGAGCATGCCCCGAATCGTCTTGAACATTCGACGCGCGTCGGCACGAAGTGCACGAGGAAATTTTCCCGCCGTTTCTTCATCGGCATTCATTTTTACAGATATGGCGAACGAGACAGGTCGCGGAAAAAAATCTCCGTATTGGAACTTTTTTTACTAAAATTGAAGTATGCGGAAAAGAAAAGGTTAAATGTAACTTGTGTGCAACCGAGTTGTCGTACAAAGGTGGAAGTACGGGGACCATGGCGAACCACATAAAAATGGTTCACAAGTCTGTGCGACTGGATGCAACTAAAACGTCCGCAGACGATAGTGAGAAACAGCAGCGGAAGCTGACTGATTTTGCCAAACCCACGATGACTCGGCAAAAATGGATAGTTTGCACAGAGAAATTAGCCCTCATGTGTGCGCGAGATCTCCGACCTATTTCCATTGTAAATGGAGAAGGTTTCATTGACTTTTGTCGAGAGCTTAATCCGTCGTATGACGTGCCTGGCCCTAGCACAGTGTCAACTTACGTTACAAAAATGTACGAGTCGGAAAAAAGCGAACTGCTAAACGTATTATCCAAGCAGACTGGCGTGGCACTGACATCGGACCATTGGACTAGCCTTGCAACGGAGGGCTATATTACAGTAACTTGTCACTTCATTGATGAAGGTAAGCACAAACTATAAATGCATTGATATATTTTTAATAACATAATTTCATACCAAATCAGTTTATGGAACCCACAGTACATTACAGTACATTAATCATTTAATTATTTGAAATTTGACATTTAATTCGTCGGCATGTTTATAATGAAAGAGGACATATTTTAAGTTTACTGTAGTGATGCAATGATTTAGTAAACAAATATACGTCATGTACGAGTTTGTCAATTTGGATGTAGGAAAAAATACCTCATCACGTTAGTGAAATTTGAATGTTGACTTTAGTATTATGCCAAAAATGATAAAGTATCTTGTAAAAAAAAAGCTAATTTAAGCGTGTAAGAAGATGTTTAATGTATTCCATTTTCTGTTTGCAGATTGGAATTACCACAACAGAGTGTTGGCCACTCGAGCTGTCAAAGAGCGACACACTGCAGAAAATACAGCAGCGGAAATCAAATCGATAACCCAGGAATTCGGCATAAAAGATGAGCATGTTTCCGCTATTGTAACTGACAATGCGTCAAATATGGTGGCGTGCGTACAACAACTTCAGTGGACTCACGTACGCTGTTTTGGACACACGCTACAATTGTCCATTCGCAGTGGGTTTGAGAAGTCGGAGACTATCCGAAAGGCATTGGTTTCATGCAGAAGATTAGTAAAACACTGCCGAAAATCCGTTGTCGTCTCAAATGCACTTGAAGAAAACAAAAGCAAATGGGCTCCAAGTCCAAGGAAAACAGCTTAATCATTGACTGTGAAACACGTTGGAATTCAACATACGACATGCTCGAAAGGCTTCTCGAACAGCGTCTACCGGTGTATGCCGTCTTGCACGACCCAGCCGTAACAAAAATCGCTGATGCGCGTTCTCTTGACCTAACTGATGACCAGCTGAAAATAATTGAGGGTCTGGTCCCGGTTTTAAAACCGCTATATTTTGCAACGAGAACAATGTGTTCAGAGCTGTACCCTACCGTCGGTGGTATTTACCCGATACTTTTCAGTATAATAAACCACCACCTCGCTGAGAATGACCAAGACACTCCCGCTGTTGCAAAATTCAAGAAAGACGTGCATTCTGATTTGGTGAAAAGGTATCACATTGACAGTGACGAAATCGCATCAAGCTTGCCGGTCATATGCACTTTTCTTGACCCCAGGTACAGATCACTGCCGTTTCTGACGGAGCCCCAGCGGAAACTGGTTCATGAGAGCGTGCTTGAGCGTGTGGACACTTTACAGTTACCGATGTCTCAACCAACCGCCGATAGCCCAAATATAATCTCTCAACCAGGGCCAAGCAAGCGATCGAAACTTGACCAAGATGACATGGCATTTTTGTTAGGTGGATATTTCCAGGCAACAACCAGTGCTACACCGTCAAATGGTGCCGAAGAACTTGAGCGTTATCTGTGTGATAAAGCTGTCCCATTAAGTCAAAGTCCATTTCTGTGGTGGAAATTGAACATGGACACCTATCCCCGACTTGCAGTTCTTGCGAGAAAATTGACCGGTGTGCCAGCAACTTCCGTACCATCGGAGCGAGTGTTTTCCGTTGCTGGAGCTACCGTTACTAAGCTTAGGGCGTCCCTAGACTCTTCATCAGTGGACAAACTGGTGTTCCTCCACAAATCTAGTGAGTAAACCTTTACGGGACGACGGGTACGCAAACCACGCCAGCGAGTTCATTCCTGATGCAGCCAATTTAATGAACAGATACTCGTTTTGATGTACATCTTGTTAAGTAAAACATTGAAAATTTTATTGTTTGTCTCAGTATTTCAAATATAAACACTTAAATAAAATGGTCAGGGTACCATTTTACTAAACTACTAACGCTAGTCGTAGACTTACGCACACATTTTAAAGTAATTGAGTTTTAAATATAACAGATTGATGCAAGTTAATAATTTCTTGGAATGTATAAATATGCTATGACTTCGCTCGAAAACATAAAATTTATCAAAGTATTAATAAACTGAATAGTCTTCACTGAATTTAAAATACGGTTGAAAGTTTAGGAATTGCGTAAGTAGCTTAGTAAAATTTCACCCTGCACCATAAATGTCAATATTCAACGATTGAAGCGTTGTCAATTTTTGGCTTATCGCGCTACTATCCTAATAGTAATTACAAATAAATTCCGTAAAGTCTGTATAGGTTACTGGTTTAATTGAGTTTATACATAACTCAACATCGAACGGGTTCAACAGGTTTATTTATCAATATGTATCGCTTTCTATAACGAAATCAGTATCTCACTCACAAGGATTAAACGTTTGAAACATGAACTTAACAGCACAGCATGGCAATTCTGGTACAATATAAACGGAAAACACAGAAATAGAATATAGTTAAATGCAATACAGATCTATACGTTTTCAAATGCAATAAATACGTGTTGTTGTTTTTTTTGTCTTTTTTTATCCAGAGCTTTTTACGTCCTCATTTATGCAATCTGTATTACGAATTCAACTCACCAACTGTGCTAACGAATAAAACCGGTTTACTCTTATTGAAGAAATGTGGGTTCGATATTAATTCGTCTTTGTTACAAAATATAACGGCATGTAAGTAGACAAAGTGTAACCCAATGGTTCGACAACGACGAGAACAGTTGGTTTTAATATGACGTCATTGCGCGAATGGGATATGCACTGAATATAACTTCCGGAAATAATTACTACTTTCAGTTTGGAAATGCGATGGCACTGATGCTTTTAAAACGGACATAGGGATACCGTTTAAACGGTAACGTTTCGTTTATTTCATTTCGTTTAAACGTTTAGAAAAATCTGTAAACGTGATACCCTTAATCTGTAGTAGTTACAGAGATATGTAGTTGTTGCACGAAAACTTTAACCTGAATTTTTAAGTACAAAAAAGGGCATAATTCTGCTAAATTGCAAGTCAGAGTTACGGGCCTTGGTCAGTGACCTTACATAATGATCCCGAAGACCTGTGTGAAGTTTCATTTGAATATCAGTAGTAGTTACAGAGATATGTACTTGTTGCACGCAAATTTTAACCTGAATTTTCCCTTGCACGCAAACCTTAACCTGACTTTTATAAGTTCAAAAAGGAGCATAATTCTGCTAAAATGCTGGTCACAGTTATGGGTATTGGCCAGTGACCTTATTTAATGAACCTGAAGGCATGTGTTAAGTTTTAGTTGAATATCTGTAGTAGATATAGAGATATGGAGTTGTTGCACGCAAACTTTAACCTGATTTTCTAAGTACAAAAAGGGGCATAATTCTGCTAAATTGCAGATCAGAGTTATGGGCCTTGGTCAGTAACCTTTCCTAATGACCCCGAAGACCTGTGTGAAGTTTCAATTGAATATCTGTAGTAGTTACAGAGATATGGACTTGTTGCACACAAACCTTAACCAGAGCATTACGCAGACGCTGATGAACGGGTGAGTAGTATAGCTCGAACTTTTTAGTTAATAGTCTAGCTAAAAACTAGGGAAATCGGCAGGCATCAGAACATCCAGTTATTTAATAAATTTGCAATTAATAATGTTAAGAGCTAAACCAGAGCCTAACAACAATAAACTTCTGCAGACAACCACTTACCTCATAGTCATTGGGGTCCTGTTTTGTGATCAGAGCAAGAATAGGTTCCACATCTACCACTTCATGTGGGAACAGCCGCACCACAACCTTCGCACCTCTCATCTGTAGTAATCATTGCAAGCCATCTTACGTATTTTCAAACAGTTTCAGTAGGTTTTCAGAAACATAATACAAACTTCAATGTACAATTTAAGTGTTTCACATTTTCTAATATATGACTGTTAAAGGGACTTATTCACAGATTAGCGTATTTTTTTTAAAAGTCATTTAATATCTTAAGTGCACAAACTAAAACAATTTAACGCTATTTAAGAAATACACATTTTCCAAAATAGCGATAAAAATGTTACAAAGCCTTTATAATTGGATACATTTCAAATGAGGATTAAAAAAAAAAAAGACACTATATTTCCAATATAATTCTTTGTCAGTAGTGCTATTTTTCTTTTTTATATACCCGGTATAATGTAGTTTCTTTATGGGTTCTATGACCCAGAAATTTGAGAATTGTCCATTTGCCAATCTTTGAACAGGTCCCTTTAAAGAGAAGGGTAATTATTATTTACATGAATAATTCAATATCATATAAGCAAGAATATTTGTGTCATCATATTATCAAGTAAATACCATATATAATAAACATGAAAAGAAACATATTGTAATGCTTCATAATTTTATATGAAACTTTTCAAACACATTAAACTTACATGTTTCAAAAGAGTAAGGTCAAAGTTCAGAACATACATGTCTTGAAATGGAGAAACATAAACAGTGGAATATGGCAGAAAGAAAATCAACTGCTCATGGTTAGAATAAATGAGCACATGGAAACAAAAAGCCCTGACCTTTGTTATGAGGTACAGCAGCTTAAAGGCAAGATTCTGAAGAACCGGAGGCGCATTCACATTGCGTCCAATTGTCAGCAGTTGGTTCATAAGGGTCTCTGAAAGAGAAAATAAGACAGCAGTTGTAATAACACTCTATAATGTGAAGTAAGAATAAGACATCCAACATAGAATAGATATGAAATGTTTCTTTTTTCACATAAACATGTGCATTTCATGATGAATAAGTATGTTTGTTATATTCCGTCAATACTTATGGTATAATTTTCATTTTTTCACTGTATTTTAAAACTGTGTTCATGCATGCATGGACTTGGCTCTGTTTTCTTGTGAAAATTTATAAATGCTTTCAAGTATACAATTTTATTTTAAAATCAATATTATGGATGCAATGACATGTGCAGGCGTCTATTGCACTAATACTCGTCAAAAGTTTAAAATTACAAATGATTAACTGTATAATAAACATTGGTATAATAAAACAGTTTATTCTATGTTTGATGTATTATTCTAACTTCAGATAATAGTGTGTTTAATTGATATTTTAATGACGGGAATTGGGAACACTACTTCATCATTTATTGACAGCCAACAACTAAATTATAACCATTTAGATGTAGATGAACAATACAGAACTATCTTTATTGCTACTGATCATTGTAAGGCAAGTGTAATTAACACTTATTACTATCCATTAGCAAGGTCTTATATATTTGACTCATATAAAATTGTAAAAGAAAGTTATACTATTATAAAGACAGTGACCAAATGATGTGAGTATATTTTGACTTTTTTCAATAATAGTTAACATGCTAGTTAGAAATATTAATTAATACTTCCTTATGAAATAAAATGTCCCAAATGTTGATTACAGATAAGCTACAAAATATGATAATTGTAACACTATTTTCTCTATTTGTCTCTTTGTCTGAAACTTTATTTATTTACACAGGGATGTGGAAATACCAAAATTGTGAACTTGTCCATGGACAAGTTCATTGAAAAATTCTTCTTGTCCGCAACTAAAAGTCACTTGTCCAAATTAACATATAGTTTTTATTCTAGGCCTTTCTGATATATATTTTCATTAAATAATGAATAAAACACAATTTGTTATTCATATGTATGAGTATATAATAATATGATAATTTAACTTCCCACTTGTACATCATTTTCACACCGTGAAATTGTACTTGTCCGTAGACAAGAAAAATTTACTTGTCCGACAGTAAAATTACCCACGTCGGACAAGTCGGGCATGGGATTTCCACAACCCTGATTTACAACACTGACTCATGCGATCATGCAAGTGGCCTTACCAAGGTGTGGATCAATCAAATGTGGTTGTTCTTGATATTGATCAACGATGACTGAAATAACAAAATAATTGTATTAATAATATAATATATTGTAATATACTAATTCTGTCAAAAATAGCAAATTATGAGAAATCCATGAAATACTCAGCATGAACTTCAAACTTTCAAATACTGTTAGGTTCTCAACTGTACATCATGACATGCATATGTTGCGGTATATTAGAGCGAAACCTTTAGAAACATAATAGATTTATCTATACCCAGGATGAATTTGAGGTACAGCAATGTGTTGGAAATATTTGGCGAGTGTGGGACAATTGTAAATTTTATTCATTTCTGACAAAAAAGTAACAAAATACCAGATTTTCTTGCCAACCTGAGATTTTAGTCATCAGATTATGTGTACCGGTGCTATGGTAAACATTCTGTAAAATCGTCACAAAATTATCCAAAATGTGTGTCAAAAACATGCATTTACATTTATAATTTTGTTTTGTTAGACAATTTTATTAAAAACTCTATGACTGTTAATGCGTTTAAAATACCGTATTTGTGCTATGTTTTCTGACACTTTAAAATAATTATTTCTTTCAGTGTCCAAATATTTAGAGTCACAAAAAATAATTATTCCAAATCTGTCCGAAAACATAGTATCTGCAATATTGTCATAAAACTCACAATTAAACTACGAACTCATTACTTGACTCTGATGATGGTTCTCGTTTATTCACGGAAGCGTTAACTTCTGACACGTTATTGATACTGAAGCCATTATACAGCTTGTTTATTTATGACACGTTGTTGTATATTGAAGCCAATATACAACTTGTTAATTTATGACACATTGTTGTATACTGAAGCCATTATACAACTTGCTAATTCAATTGGCATGCATGGTTCAGCAAACACTTCACCAGGTTAAATTGACAAACAATAGGGAATTAGAAGCCTATGAAAACAACTGTCGCTACCTGGCAAACATTAAATTCTAATGGGTGTTAAATGCAAAATTAGTATCTGTCCGAAAACATAGATCTCAATTTAATTCCTTTTCTGAAAGTGTTCGAAAGCATAGAGACACAAAAAATAATTATTTTGGCCAATTTAGAGTGTGTCTGAAAACATAGTGTGCCCGAAAACATAGAATAAATACGGTAATTGTAGTTATTTCTAAAACTAAACATATTTATCTGAAAAAAAACTCTCCTTTCATCTCTCCTATCAACTGCATCAGAAAGACATGTGATAATCAAGTGATACACCATGTGTTTATTATTTATAGCTGTGAGGTTGAGAATAAGTCAGTTATTTTTAGGCCGCCATGACAGTAATATTGTAGGATGACTACATAATATGGGGTACATTTTCTAAAATATTCAGAATTTGTGTCAGTATTATTGTATAAAATTGTGTATCAGAGATTGAAATATTGATCTATACTGTTGTTTTCAAGTATGCTTTTGCAACAAAGTCCACAGGCCAGGGAACATTCTTGGAGGTTCGAGAACTAGTACTTCCATGATATATTTCCGAAAGTAGTTTAAACAAAAAAATCTATTTTGTCAAAATTGACCAACTTGTCAAAATTGAACAACATTTCTTGCATTCAATGATGCCTCACTATATACTTATTAACACTCTGGTCACTGCATATGATAAACGACGGATATAAAGTCAAGTGCTAATAATGTATTCTTGAACACGAGTCACCGAAAGTGACATACAAAGACATGATTTTTCATGTGAATTCCAAATTAAATCTTACACGTAAATCTTTCAACAGTCGTTTCCATAGCGATTTGGTCTGCATAAACCACGGGCAGATTACTGATAAGCGCCTTCACTTCCTCTATCTCCTTAAATTCTTCATTAACGCACCCAAATCCGACGGCTTCCATGCCATCATCATCGGGATGATTCTCTTCGGCAGCCATGTCTAAATACTATGCTACTTGATTGATTACTCACATCAATTCGGGTTACATTACAGTAAACTTTGTGTATGACAGCATAGCAACCTCCGCGCAGAGATTTGACTGGTTCCGAACATAGCTCTAATCAAATACTGCCGTCATAACAAACCACGTGATGATGATCGATTTAAATCTTCTAGATATTATTTATGGTTTTAATTAGTTATTTTTTTCTGTGTTCATTATTGACTGCAAACGGTATATAAAAGTCCAATTATGTATAAAATTGCACTGAGTTGCATTAAATAAGTAAAAGTTACAAACACGTAATCCTTCCAGATCTGGCAGGATTTTGCTTTGCTTAAGGAGTCACTTAAAATAATGACTTTATATTTAGGATCTAAACTATATGTGGATATTATTAACAACGGAAGCGGTGAGTAAATTGTGTTTTAAACGTCTATTTAAAGATTGACTCTGCCTCCAACCAATAATCGCCGAGTGTTAATCAACTTTCACATCGCTGTTCGACTGATTGGGATAATCAGCCAGCCGAGTTCTACTGTATGACGCAAGTCCGGAAATGCCCCGGGACAAAGGTGACGCATGAAGTAGTTACCTGGGGAGTCAAACAAGCATATTTTGAAATTTTCACGCGTCAAAACCTGGGAGCTCGGGCCAAAGCAAAGCCCTGATTATAGCATCTTTTTTAGTAATAAATGTACATTGTAAATACATTACGCCCTTCAATTCATTGTTCACTACTGGCGTGCACGATCGCATGCGATGTTTACGCATGAACGCAGACGGAGATATGGAATAGTTCAATATGAGTATTCGTTTATTGTGTTTTTGTCAGAGACGTATGACGTAGAAGCAAGACGCACAGACATTAACACCGACATTTACTTTGATGCGATGGCCGTGCGTCAATCACTCCTCGCGTGGACACAGTGCTGTCAACATACCGGAACGCAACGTTTTCAGCGTCGAATTTGCCTTTAGCGCACGCACGCACGGTGCACTTGCGGATGCCGCAAGGCTTCCATGCGTAGCACTTACGGCGATAAACGTACCGGCGCAGCAAGAATCGTGGGGTTCTTGCACGGTGACAGCACGACGCCGTGTGCTTCGTATAAATAACGAAGATTTATATTTGCATGCTTTATCGTAATGTTGTCATTGTCCCCAGTATCTCGTTTTTCACGTGTGTTGCAATCATAAAGCTACTTCGAAGAATATATGTTTTTAATTTAACCATAATATCTTCCTGATGTACACGCCAAATATAAAGTAGTAAACGGCACCAATACATGTAGGATCTTTACGAAACCATGTTGATATTTGTGTTGGTGCCAAGATACTTTGCTGTCTTGCGGTGACCGTGCGAACAACATGCGTCCATCGTGCCATATCTTTGTGTTGGTTGTGCGTCATTGAAAGATAGACGCACGTCAGACGCACGATTCAAAACACAGCTGCGGTCGGCTTAAATTTAAAACGCGCGGCAAACGTGCGGCGACCGCAGATTGCCCGTACGATGGCCGCACTTAGCCCTTACAAACTCCACAAGATTTACAAAAACGCATGCGTTTGTTTTGAGTTCTTAAAAAGTGAGGTTGGTCGATGCCGCGGTCCGCGGCTTAAACAAGCCCTTTGAGGGCTATCTTAAGATTCATAAAGTGATCCATATTGCATCATTTGTTTAATACAACTATTCCACATGTGTTGATTGATTGATTGACTGATTGATTGATTTATCGATTGATTGATCGATCGATGATTGAACGAACGAACGAATTAATGAAAGATAGATGAGTGAATGAATGAATGCTGCCCAGCCTAAACATCCCGTCACCACTAATTGGCCTTTACTTGTTGGTAGTATGCAATAAACCATTACAGCAAGCGCTCGTTAGTATAGCTTGAATATATTGTACGTAATAACAAAGTTCAATGAGTGGATAATACACTGAATATATCTGAATATGATTGACGTTTTTTTTTCAAAGTTCATGATTTTGATGAACTGTTTCACAAGTGCTTCATTGTTAAATTATGGTTTTATTGCAATTTTATAAATTTTACGCATGGCAAATTCATTAGTGGTCAGTTGTTTCATCGAGCCTCACTTCCTGTGAGTTTCAGTGAGTGGTCGTGGTATGTGTTCGTGAGAGTTTGTATTTTATCGTGAGGACTCACTGGTCAGTCAAATATGCACGTGTAGTGCGTCCCAATGTTAGTGGTTCAAACATCGATACTATCAAATTTAATCTCAGAAAATATTAAGAATATGCTAGTTTGATTGGTTTTTAAAAGGCTCACACCATCACTATAGAGCACAACGTGTTAGAAACAACTGCATATAGTGTGCACATATGAACCTAAGTTAACTTTGTCTTGTTGACGATATATTATAAATATTTGATACAAACTGGCTAATGATCGTTTCCTCAAATAAACTTACTGCTTTTCACAAATGAATCAGTGTTGATGTTGTTGTGCATATGTTTTCAAAGGAACACATGTTAATTAATCCACTAGCAATAGTTGGTGGAATTTAAATTAATAATGGCAAAATCTGGAAATGTCTAGTGTGTCATACAAATTGTAACACTCGTGTAACCAGTGTACAATTATGTGTGTAAGGTGATGTGTGAATGAAGTGTGATAGGTTTCACTGCCCTAATTGGTTATGAACACATTTTTATGTAATCCCCATACTAAGCTATCAATTAGATAACAGTCCCCTTTGCTAACAAGAAACCCAGCACATTCTTACGTTTGTCAAAGGAGACTTCAGTTATTATATACACTATAGTATCCTGCAAAAGAATATTGACCAAGTCATTTTGCCTTCCTTGGTAAGATTTGTATGTTATTTTTGTCTTATTGTAGTTTGTTCTCTTATTTAAAGATTTATGCAGTTAACCTATTTGCTTAATGAATTGTATTGTTTAATTTATTGACGATGCAATTTATTATATATTAAATGCTTATTATTTATGGCATGTGATATTTAAAGCATGATATCTATTTTTCAGGTTTTTTATTTTTATACACATTTACTGGAATTAATATATCGAAACTAAACAAAGAGTTGATATAATTCAACACCCCGTTACACTCGATCCTACCTGAAGTCGACGGATATTAAATATTTCAATATCAAATATTAGTGATTTGTAACCAATGAAGTACAGAATCGAGCACATCCCAGTCAGAGAGAGTAACCTACCTTGGATTCTTCCTGCCGGTTGGAATCGTCAAAGTTTACAATGTCATTGCCAATTCGAGCCTTTGTTCGAAGTCTTTCCAGCAGCAGCATTAAGCATAGTGCGATTAAAAATGTAACAATTATAGGCGGTGGTCTCATGGGCGCTGGCATTGCTCAGGTATAAAACAGTTGACTGTCAAGAGGTCAAAAATTATAACGTCTGCACTGGTTGCACAGGGACAGGTGTCTTGTGTGATTTTGTGAACGTAATTTTTGTTGATGGTTAATATATGTCAGGTTGATTTTGGATTCACAACCAATGTGTGTCTGATTTGACAGTAATGTTTGTAAGACATCTGTAACCACTTAAACAAAAAAAATCTGCAATGAATCTGATCTGTTTTACACGTTAAATACATGACCAACATGTTTCTACTAATGTACTTATAATGAGCCATACGTAGGTCAGTTTCCCAAATCCTTTTGAAGATAACTGAACCATGTGGAATTGTATTTAGTGAAATTATAATCACAGTTAAACAAAACTTTTGATAGAGAAACAAGCTATACATGCCGTCAATTAGGCCAAACAAATTTGTTGGTTTCTGTTTTCATCTCCAACAAAATCTAGAAGGGGTAGTAAAAAATAACTTTGTTGTCTATAACTTTTTTTCTTCGCGTCATATTCACCATACAGTTAAGGTATATTGGACTGCATGTAAAATGTTTCAACACCTCCCATCAAAGAAACTGTACCTTAGTTTTAAATAAGGTCATAGTAAAGACATTTCACAATGTGAGTTTGAAATTTAGTTCTTTAAATATGAATTACCGACAAGCTGCATATAAGCGAAAACTGCTCTTTTTACCGAAAGTCAGAAAAAGTTAATGATTGGTAGGCAAACAAAACTTTTAGTGTCATCAGAAAAAATTATGTGGGGTCAGGTAAGGAGAAACAAACGACTTTTTTTTACGCCTTAAGGTTTTACCCACATAGAATGAATATCCCTGCCATATCTAAAATTGCGATATATCTTGAATCGCCTGCATATTTTGTCAGACCTGTCTGTCGTAAAAATTAAATACTTTGGCTTGAATAAATTATAATATGGAATTAACTGTGAAAAATACTGTAGCATTTTCTCTGTCACTTTTTTCAATGGTATGGTTTTAACAGCAATGGGTTGTTCTGCCAAATGAGGTTGATGTAAAAAGCTTAATACTGCAAACACCATACGTCGAGGATAATAAATATCAGTTTCCTTTATTTCCATAGGTTGCTGCATCGACTGGACATAATGTAGTCTTGGTGGACCAGACTGTAGATATTCTGAAAAAGTCTCATGCTAACATCGAGAAAAGCCTGCAGAGGGTGGTGAAAAAGAAATATGCAGAGGACGCTAAGGTATTGATATAATTTGTTTAAAGAAAACAATAACAAATACATTACAAAATAATTAATTAATAATTAATTAATTTATGATAAGTCCTTCAGTTACAGGTTGTAAAATTAGGAACAAGAAATCATGAATGTATATTACATTAGACTGTTGTATATGTGATATTTGTCTTTATAATTTATGGGAAAAAACTGAAAAATAAAAATAATTTTATTTTAAAGATAGAAAAATACAAATAGTGATATTTTTAAGACATTAAAATAAAATAGATTTGCTCCTTACAACATAACTATGCATTTCAAATGAAACAGATCTTAATATGAGGTGCGTCGTTGGAAAACCGGACTTAATGCATGTGCGTAAAGTGCCATCCCGGATTAGCCTGTGCAGTCCACACAGGCTAATCCAGGACGGCACTTTCCGCCTACCATGGATTTATGTTTAGAAGAGAGTTCCTTGAAACAGGAAATACCATAAAAGCGGAAAGTGCCATCCCAGATTAGCCTGTGCGAACGGCACAGGCTAATCCGGGGCGACACTTTACGCACGCATGCATTAAGTCCGGTTTTCCAAAGACGCGACCCATATGTATTTCAGTATCAGTATATAATAATTCAAAGAACTAGTATTTAAGCATTCTTCTTGTCTTTTTAAAGTGTCCTCGTAAATTTAAAAATGCATTAGACAAACACACAATCATTTTCATCTCAACCTTATCTAGCATTTAAAAAAAACAATATGTTTTTCTTTTAGTCAATACTGATGTAACATAATTTTTCCAGGCAGGCGAAGAATTCATGGCCAAAGTGATGAGCCAGCTGAGCACGGAAACCAATGCTGCAGTTGCTGTGAAGAGCTCAGACCTCGTGATTGAGGCCATTGTGGAAAATGTGGATGTGAAGAAGAAGTTGTTTGCCTCCCTTGACGCTGCAGCGCCCAAGTTGGTGTTTCATGGGATTTGAAATTAATATTATTTTATTATAGAAGTAGTAGTTATGAAGTGTATACATAACCACACAAACAGTATTACTTTTTCTTAAAATATTGTAAATGCTGTTGAGATAGTAAACCACAAGTAACCTAATGCAATATTTTGGGTTACAATGCAAAACTCACATGAGCATCATTGAGGATTCCTTTCATTTACATTAGAAGAAACTTTTATGTGTACAAGGTACTTGCACTTTCTGAATTGTAAACAGACATTTATAGAGGTGTTTCATGCTTCACTAATTTATTTGAGGTTGCCTTGACAAGAATGCTAACCTAACACAGTGACTGGGAAACCCATGCGATATTTGCGCATAAAATTGAGACAAATCGCAAAGATATGTTCACTGATACGATTTTACGTCGCACAGATTCAAAAAAAGCTGCTACAGTACACAATGCTCGGTGTGGTTTGCAGTTTTGACATTAGAATTGAGATTCGATCCATAAAAATAATTTGGTTGCTTAAACATTTAATATCAACAGATGCTCATTACACCTTGAACGGGAAGCGCGAGCGTCTGCATTGTGTATTTTTCTCGATTAAAAATATCGACGTTCACAAAATTGAATTGCTGTAAATCCCATAAAAACAGAGGAAATCCCATAACTTTTTGAAAAAGCCCATAGATTTTTGTGGAGATGAGAAATTTTCTCATATAGAAAAATCCTTGCCCAGTCATTGCCTAACTGAATTTTGAAGTTTATTCTTTTGCATTTTTTTGACTTTGCATCTTTTGTAGGCATACCATATTTGCCAGCAACACGTCCTCTATTCCCATTAAGGAGATTGCTGTTGCCACCAAAAGGATGGACAGGTTTGGTGGACTACACTACTTCAACCCTGTGCCAGTCATGAAACTGCTAGAGGTACAGGTTTTGAGCCCCTATTTCTTCATACTGCATTGAAATGTAATTTGAATTGCACTGATTTTAAATTGGTAGTTAAACATTAGAGAACACGCAGTTAAGTAAGGATGTACATGGTTTTGTGGAATCCTTAGGCCAACCTTAAAAAAGTGTTTGTTTGCTGTTGCCTACCCAAGGTTGCTGGTAACGGGTAGGTAGGCATTTTTTCATATTTTTTTTTGAAAAAAAAATGCAAATTTATGAATGATCCATTTAGCGTAAAATATAGCTTATAACACAGACATTGCTTTTGATAATATAATCAGGTGTCAGTTGATATAACAAGGGCTTGCTAGAAATCATATTTAATTAGACAATGAATGCTAACAAACAATCCGTTGTGTTTTCACAAGTTTGATAAAACATTATTAGAATTGCGAGTCGGTAGGCAATGGCGAACAAAGGTAATTTTACTGTTGGCCTTATTGTTGTATTTGAGTAATAATATAAGAAATACTTCTTTCTCAAACTTGGTAAACAGGAAACCTTTCAAAACTAAAACTAAAAAATATCTATATAAAGGAGAAAGACAGTGTACTAGCAATTGACAGATTGGGCTCCAATTGTCCACACTGTACAATAATCAATGGTAATGGATGCTCTTTTACACATTTATTTAATATCTAGTAAATCCATTCATGTGTTGTTGATTGAATTTGCTGATATTGTTAATTACATGCTCTTATGCATGTGTTTGGTTTCGTTGGATCATTTGACATTATATGTATACATTTTACAAAAATCATTATACGCTGATTACTATGTCAAAGGTGATCAGAATCCCTGAAACGAGTGATGAAACATTCAACAAGCTGTTGGCTTTTGGCAAAGCAATGGGCAAAGTGACCGTCAACTGCAAGGTAGGGCTGTTCTGTGATGGTAGGACCAACTGGCGCCTGACCGGCCAGCCATATTGCTCTTACAATTAACCTTTACCTACATATTTCTGAAACTAAGAATTGAAACACAAAATTTTTCGGGTATGATTATTACTTTTAAGGGGCTTGTATTTGTAAAATAGTACAAGTGCAACCTAGAATGCTTAATGTACGAATTCTTGATTTAAGTATACAGTTATGTAATTTTGATGATTTAGTATGCCATTATGACAGCAAGCTCTAATTTATAAAATACAAATAATTATTAACTTTCTCTAAAAAGTTAGGTAAGTTCGGATTGAGTTTTTAACTTTTCACACGTCAGTAAAAAAACATTGAAAAAAAACATTGAAAAATGTTTAAAATCTGACGAATATGGATTTCACAGAAAACATTCGTCACTAAAAACTTTAGGGTCTTTTTTTTTCGCTAGGTAGGGTCAGGTTACCCGGAACTCTAAATTTTTTTTTTCCTTATTCTAATGAAATGCAAACTATTCATTTGAATAAAATGTGATATTGATTATTGTCCAAATATTGTCTAATTGCAATTCTGAGTACTTAAAAAATTAAATACGGTACTGCAAATTTCTGTACAGGACACACCAGGGTTCATTGTAAACCGTCTGCTAGTTCCCTACACGATGGAAGCGGTCCGAATGGTTGAGAGAGGGGAAGCAACTCCACAGGATGTTGACACTGCCATGAAACTGGGTGCTGGCTACCCAATGGGTCCGTTCGAGCTGACTGACTATGTTGGACTGGACACATGCAAGTTTATCATTGATGGTAGGTGTGGAACTTTAGCCTTATTACTTACTGACATGTTTGTTTTGTTGACATTCCATACATTTGAGCATAGAAGGCAATACAAAAATTACAATTTTGTGCCCAAATTATGAACAGTATTATTTAGTGGGATCTTTTTTCCTGTGAATGGTTGACAAACACCATAATATCATTGTATCCATAAAATGCACATTTTTGTTTAACTGATCCTGGATCACTTGTTTATTTAATTGTAAGGATTATTAAGATGAAAAGTAACTATGATATCACCAATCTGACATGTGTTCTAGGCTGGCATGTAAGAAATCATTGCTTATAATATAAGTACGATAGTACAAATGTACCAATCTGACATGTGTTCTAGGCTGGCATGGAAGAAATCATTGCTCATAATATAACTACGATAGTACAAATGTACCAATCTGACATGTGTTCTAGGCTAGCATGTAAGAAATCATTGCTCATAATATAACTACGATAGTACAAATGTACCAGACTGACATGTGTTCTAGGCTGGCATGTAAGAAATCATTGCTCATAATATAACTACGATAGTACAAATGTACCAGACTGACATGTGTTCTAGGCTAGCATGTAAGAAATCATTGCTCATAATATAACTACGATAGTACAAATCTGACTATTTTGTTACAGGCTGGCATGCAAAGTACCCGGACAACCCCCTGTTTGATCCCAGCCCACTGCTCAACAAGTACGTGGCCGAGGGAAAGCTGGGCAACAAAGTGGGGGAGGGATTCTACAAGACGAAGAAATAGGATGCCATGTCTTGCACCATAGACATTGATACTGTGACAGTTAATTCACACAATGTTTTGATTTAATTTCATAAGAAAGTCATTGTGCATAATGCTGTGCATATTTGTTTCATTGATTAATTGACAAAATCGTTTGCATGTTTGCTCTGACGAGAGTGTGGAGTTATGCAGTATTTTCCTTTCCAAAAAAAAACAACAACAGCAAAACAAATATAAAAGCCACAGCCTGCTTCTTTGTATTGTAAAGCATACTGCATTGAGTTTTGTTTGTTTCTTCCCTGAAGAAAATCATACTTCACTCGTATTGCAGGTTTCTTCCGTACATTTTGTTAGTGGCAGAAAATAAGATTAAAGGTTCTCATTATGTATATTGTTGATGAAATACAACACTCTCAATCTCATTACAATCATCAGTCTGAAGCTACTATATTATCCGCTGACTGGATCTTATTAAATCACATTAGGGGTCACGTTCAGATGACCTTTTCTGGAGCCAAATCATATTGTTGCCTTCCAAATGTTGAGGTATAACTTATATATAAAACATAAAAACTATGAACGAAAGTAACATGAACTTCGGGTGTCTAGTCACCTAAGGTACCACTATATCCATTGTTATCCACAAGAAAATTAACTGTAAATGATTTATTCCCGATGATCAGTTGGAAAGGCATCTTTTTTTTTTTAAACCCTGGTCAAACTTTGCTGTGCAAAAAGCAATTTCATTGGGCGCAGCAGGGCTGAGATTTGTATTGTTCGGAAGGTCATTTGAACGTGACCTGTTATTCGATGCCTTCAGATCCTAACAACTTGAGGATTTGATTTTAATGAGATTGACAAAATCCTGTGATAGTTTGTTAGTGCATTTATTGAGACTTTAGAATGACAGATTTTATATGCTGCATTAAATCTTGCAAAGAAACATATGTTTGTGTATTATCCCATCATTTTTAGCTCTACTTTTCGAAGAAAAAAAGTTGAGCTATTGTCGTCGCCCTGTCGCCTGCATCAGCGTTAGTTAAGTTTTTTGTCAGAATCCATTCTAAAAAACTATGAAAGGTATTTATTTGAAACTTTCAATACTTGTTCACTATCAAAAAGGTACTCCATTACAACAAAGCAGGTAACCCTGTGATTTGTATTTCCATAGTTATCTGCCCTTGTTTGGACTTACAACTTGGCATATTTTGAAATTTTTTTTGGTAAATATAAAATGTCTCAATACCTATTAAAGACATTAAATTGAAACTCAAGGTACTTGTTTATGGAGATGACACCATTCTGCAGACAAGAGGAGGTAACTCTTTCAAGGATTTTGCGTGAGTAATTGCCCTTTTTTCAACTTAGAAAATTTGCTTTAGGTCAAATTTCACAATATCTATAAAAGGTATTGACTTGAAACTCTAAGTATTTGATTTCAGTAATGAACTTGTGTTGTAGACAAGAGGTTGTAACTATATCAAGGATTTTGGTGGAGTTATTGCCCTTTTTTCAACTTAGATTTTTTTGCTTTAGGTCAAGTTTTTCAATATCTATAAGAGGTATTGACTTGGACTTCAAAACACTTCATGACAGTGATAACTTATTCTATATACAAAAGCTTAGAGTCCTATTAAACATGAGAAAGTCCAGCGTTCAGCACCGTAGGCGGTGCTCTTGTTAGCTCGACTATTCACCAAATAGCTATACTACTCGCTTGTTCGTTGGCGTCTGCGTAATGCTCTGGTTAAGGTTTGCGTGCAACAAGTCCATAACTCTGTAACTACTACAGATATTCAATTGAACCTTCACACATGTCTTTGGTGTCATTATGATAGTTTACTGACCAAGGCCCATAACTCACTTAAGGTCAAGGTCAATGAATACCACATAACATCACACGTCCTCGGGGTCATTATGTAAGGTCACTGACCAAGGCCCATTATTCTGACAAAGCGGTAGGAATAGTCGAGCGCACTGTCCTGAGACAGCTCTTGTCTTTAAAACAATGAATCAATGAAATAAGCAAGAGCTTTTTTTAAAACTGCTTTGTCCCCTCCAGGTGCAGAGCATGCTTTAAAATATAAAGTTTGGTGAAGATCGGATGACAACTGTTCGACTTTAAAGAGCGGAAATCGCTAAACAGGCCAATTTTAAATAATTAAAGGAGCACAAGTCTGTAGTTCCTGGGGTGATTTGGCTAATTACCCGTATATAACTTATCCAAGATGTTACACACACAAACATTTTCATCAAGTTTGGTAAAGATCAATCAAAAACTATTGAACTTTGAGGAAAAGAATGTGGTCTACCAACCGACAGACCAACATTTGTAAACCAGATACCCAGCCATCTTAGAATGCTAGGTTAGTGTTGAATAAAGAAAAATCAACACTGTCTGATGAACACCATAAAATCATATCTATCCAGCAAGCTGCTTATGCCAGTGAATACTTGATTAGTACTTTTCTTTGGTTTAATAAACAGCTGCTTTGATGGATTGACCATGATGATATGATGCCATGTGGTATTCACTGACCTTGGCCTCTTGTGATGTTATGTGGTATTTACTGACCTTGGCCTTATGTGATGTTATGTGGTATTTACTGACCTTGGCCTTATGTGATGTTATGTGGTATTCACTGACCTTGGCCTCATGTGATGTTATGTGGTATTCACTGACCTTGGTCTCACGTGATGTTATGTGGTATTCACTGACCTTGGCCTCATGTGATGTTATGTGGTATTCACTGACCTTGGCCTTATGTGATGTTATGTGGTATTCACTGACCTTGGCCTTATGTGATGTTATGTGGTATTCACTGAAATTGGTCTCACATGAAGTTATGTGGTATTTACTGACCTTGGCCTTATGTGATGTTATGGGGTATTTACTGACATTGGTCTCACGTGATGTTATGGGGTATTCACTGACCTTGGTCTCACGTCATGTTATGTGGTATTCACTGACCTTGGCCTTATGTGATGTTATGTGGTATTTACTGACCTTGGTCTCACGTGATGTTATGGGGTATTCACTGAAATTGGTCTCACATGATGTTATGTGGTATTCACTGACCTTGACCTTAAGTGATGTTATGTGGTATTCACTGATCTTGACCTCATTATGATGTGGTATTCACTGATCTTGGCCTCATGTCGTGGTATTTACTGATCTTGACCTCATGATTGTCATGTTGTATTCTCTGATCTTGACCTCATGATTGTCATGTTGTATTCACTGATCTTGGCCTCTTGATTGTCATGTTGTATTCAATGATCTTGACCTCATGATTTTCATGTTGTATTCAATGATCTTGACCTCATGATTGTCATGTTGTATTCAATGATCTTGGTCTCATGATTGTCATGTAGTATTCAATGATCTTGACCTCATGATTGTCATGTTGTATTCAATGATCTTGGCCTCTTGTAATGTGGTATTCAAGGATCTTGGCCTCATGTCATGTGGTATTTACTGATCTTGACCTCATGATTGTCATGTTGTATTCAATGATCTTGGCCTCTTGTAATGTGGTATTCAATGATCTTGGCCTCATGTCATGTTGTATTCAATGATCTTGGCCTCTTGATTGTCATGTTGTATTCTCTGATCTTGACCTCATGATTGTCATGTTGTATTCACTGATCTTGGCCTCATGATTGTCATTTTGTATTCACTGATCTTGGCCCCTTGATTGTCATGTTGTATTCAATGATCTTGACCTCATGATTGTCATGTTGTATTCACTGATCTTGGACTCATGTCATGTGGTATTTACTGATCTTGGCCTCATGATTGTCATGTTGTGTTCACTGATCTTGACCTCATGATTGTCAAGTTGTATTCAATGATATTGGCCTTTTGATTGTCATGTAGTATTCAATGATCTTGGCCTCATGATTGTCATGATGTATTCAATGATCTTGACCTCATGATTGTCATGTGGTATTCACTGATCTTGACCTCATGATTGTCATGATGGATTCAATGATCTTGGCCTCTTGATTGTCATGTTGTATTCAATGATCTTGGCCTCTTGTAATGTGGTAATCAATGATCTTGCTCTCTTGTAATGTGGTATTCAATGATCTTGGCCTCTTGTAATGTGGTATTCAATGATATTGGCCTCTTGATTGTCATGTTGTATTCAATGATTTTGACCTCATGATTGTCATGTTGTATTCAATGATCTTGACCTCATGATTGTCATGTTGTATTCAATGATCTTGACCTCATGATTGTCATGTTGTATTCAATGATCTTGGCCTCTTGTAATGTGGTATTAAATGATCTTGGCCTCATGTCATGTGGTATTCAATGATCTTGGCCTCTTGTAATGTGGTATTCAATGATCTTGGCCTCTTGTAATGTGGTATTCAATGATCTTGGCCTCTTGATTGTCATGTTGTATTCTCTGATCTTGACCTCATGATTGTCATGTTGTATTCAATGATCCTGACCTCATGATTGTCATGTTGTATTCAATGATCTTGACCTCATGATTGTCATGTTGTATTCAATGATCTTGACCTCACGAATGTCATGTTGTATTCAATGATCTTGACCTCATGATTGTCATGTTGTATTCAATGATCTTGACATCATGATTGTCATGCTGTATTCAATGATCTTGGCCTCTTGATTGTCATGTTGTATTCAATGATCTTGGCCTCATGCTTGTCATGTTGTATTCAATGATCTTGGCCTCATGATTGTCATGTTGTATTCAATGATCTTGACCTTATGATTTTCATGCTGTATTCAATGATCTTGGCCTCTTGTAATGTGGTATTCAATGATCTTGGCCTCATATCATATAGTATTCATTGATCTTGGCTTCAATTGATGCCATGTATTCACTGATCTTTACCTCATGCCGTGTTGTATTCGCTGATCTTGGCCTCATGTCATGTGGTATTTACTGATCTTGACCTCATGTTATGTGGTATTCACTGACCTTGGCTTCAATTGATGCCATGTATTCACTTTTCTTAGCTTCAATTGTTGTTACATATTTATACTGGCCTCGTATGAACACAAGTCGAGTATTTTTCTGTAAACTTTATTACCATACTGAACACTTGTAAAGAAGAAACTATTTTGTGTGTGTATTTCAATAGGCTGAGAACATGCATTAATGACAATACATGTAGATTTTGTGTCTGCCAAAGGGGCAATGGCAAAAAGGTGTTTAATAATTTCCTTAATTGCAGTCTTTTTTATCTTCATCCTATTAAAAAATGTGAATAAACAATGAGAAACATGTAAAGGTTCCCAGAAAAGGGTACCTTACAACAACACAAAGACTTATGTTTATATATCATCATATTTTAGTTACCGGTAAATATACTGATGCAACTTTAATGTGTCAAGACGTCCAGTATGGTTTAAATACATTGCATTGGGATCTGGAAATGTAAAATATGTCCAGCAAGTTTAACAAGACTTGTACATGTAAGTTGTCAACTTCTCTCAAGTATATTCTTTTGATTACAACTGCCAGGTATGCGTACATTAACAAAACAGTTTCCGTACTAATGACTGATTTTGTACCTCTGTGCCATCTTATAACGCTATCAATTAATAATAGCAAATACTTGTTAATAGCTTCAGCTACAAACAAAATCATGGAGTCACAAGTCATAAGTTACTATGATGAATCAGCTGTATGAACATGTTGAACCTGAAGTTAATCTGTTTGGTTTTCTTTGGCTTTTTAATGCAATTAAAAATGTAAAACCATATTTTAATGAAATTGCCAAGGCATAAACAAAATAATGTTTGTTTCAGGTTACGTAATAAAAAAATTAAGTTAGGTAGGTCGATAATTATTTAATTTTTTTTTTGGTAAACGGTCAACTTTAAGATTCTGAAACTAAATGAATATTCAAAACACATCGGTAATATCCTTAAACATTGTTTTAAAGGCGATGCTATCAAAACAAAACACTTATTTATCCAAAAAACATTTAATTATTGGAAAAAGGTAAATAAAGCAAAAAAATATCTGACAAACTCAATAAAATGTTCTAGGGTCGGGTTTTTTAGGATAGGTCAGGTAACGTGAAACAAACATATTATTTTGTACGCCCAATCAAACTGATCAATGTAACTGCGACTCATGAGACAACTTTCAAAAGAATAGATGAACATGGCACTGTTAAAACATACCACCTATGCTTTTTTATGTTGCGAAACTGGCAATATTCTTAGTTGAACATGCATAACAAATTCGGCCAACACCAATTCACCAGTTAACAAATATTATGCAGAACATAAAACTGATTTAAAAAAAAAACAACACTACTTGTTACTATGTAAATATCCAGTGTATGATGCAGTGGTATAATCAAATCAGTGGGTGTTGTCGGCAAGTAGTATCTGATGCTAAAATGTAGATCAATGTATACAATATTTTGTTCAAATGGCACAAATCACATCAGAATACGCTCACAAATATAACGATACTGGCTGAGCTTACATTAAGATAATATACACCATGAAAATAATAAAAGTCAATTACATGCAAAACATATTTTTGTCATGAGATTGTTGTGTAAAAGTGTTAGTTCATTTCTACTGGTATTCAGTTTTCAAAAATAGTGTGTTTTTGCATGTATAATAATGATAATATAAACGATCATGCAAATACTAAATGCAAAATACAACATTAACACATGCATTCCTATCGTTGCAATTAACATATCAATCAATATAAATATATAAGAGGCATGTTGTGGGAAGACCAGGCTTAATGCATATGCGTAGTGTCGTCCCGGATTAGCCTGTGCAGCCTGCACAGGCTAATCCAGGACGGCACTTTCCGCTTTAACGGTATTTTCTGTTTCAAGGAAGTGTCTTTTAAACATAAATCCACTGTAGGCGGAAAGTGCCGTCCCGGATTAGCCTGTCCAGTCCGCACATGATACTTTACGCACATGCATTAAGTCCCATTTTCCCACAACAAGCCTCATAATATTTGTTTCTGTTTTTAAAGTAACAAGTACTTTACATTGGATTAGTAAATTTTGTTAACTACCTATATTAGTAGGGCCTATTCAAAGGAAACAACAATTCGATACGTTCTGAACACTTCCATACTATAAATGAAATTATATTTAATAAAGCAGTTAAATTTGTGTTCTAGGATCTTGGTAACAAATAATATCCAATGATTCATAAAGCAGAAATTTCCATTCCCCAAGCATCCATTTCATTGTTCAATAAAATGCATACAAATTTAAAGGTATTGTTATTGTAGACATGTAAATACATTGAAACAATCTATGCGATGCCTATGCTATTTGTCCTTATTATTATATACCTGTTTAAAATCTCAACAAAATACATGCTTTATCAATCGGTGATATACTTGCTGTCAGAAACAAAATCCCGTATTATGATACTCGCTATTTTTACGATCCCGTATTACCATACTAGCTGGACTACTTTTTTAATGACGTCATCATAGAGTTATGTAAACAAATATAATCAATACCTACGATATCATTATTGTAGTTTAAAAAAAAAAAAAAAGGTAAATGCACATTTGAAGTTTATCGTTGTATATAATAAAAGGAATATTACGCTAGTCAATTGTTCCAAGAGTATGTATTAGTTTTTATTTATGTATTAGTCTCCGCCTCTCGTGTGATACGTCATCACACAAGCCACTCCACTTATACATACTCTTGGAACAATTGACTAGCGTAATATTCCGTATGTTTTCCAAATGTATGTGCATTTAAATACATGTTATTACTATGTAACCAACTATCATTTATTTTTTTAAGTTGCTGATTTTTCTTTATCGGAACCTATAAATGATGTGGGGGGTGTCTATGCAAATTTATGTGTCATTGACACAGCACTATCCAAATGATATTTTAATATGAATATGCATCAAGACATAACTTACTTATGTGCATAAAAAAACAAAACATAAACCTTCAAAACAAGAAAAGAAATTGTATTCTGACCAGTAGTTGAGCAGAAATAGCCCGGACAAGAATTGTGTGCACTTAATTCTAAATTCCCACAACTCTTAGAAAAATCGTTGAAGCAGAACGTCCTGGTTCAGTGCACACCTCTTGGTTATGAAGCTTCCTATAAAGTTTTATTGAACTCAGACAAGAAGTTGCATAGAAATAGACCAGACAAGAATTGTGCACTAAATGCTTCTTTCAGAAATCTTCAGTCACATAACTCGGAGAAAAATCATTGAAGCAGAACATCCTGGTTCAGTGCACCTCTCCTCTTGGTAATGAAGCTTCCTATGAAGTTTCATTGAATTCTGGTCAGTAGTTGATGAGAAATGGTCAGTAGTTGCTGAGAAATACTACGGACAAGAAAACAGGACGGACGGAAGGATGGACCGACGGACAAAGCGGTGACTATATGCTCCCCCGAAATTTTGTCCGGAGCATAAAAATAAAAAGAACCATACATCAAATCAAAATTGACACACAAGCACATGTGAACAACCCATACAATAAATACAGATGTACTTTGTTCATATTCCGCTAATAAATACCCAATTAATGTGCAATGTTTCTTACTGCATATTTATCCGTTTCTTATAACCAAACATGAAGATTTGAAATAAGGAGGGAAACTTATTATAGCAAATGTACATTAAATCGATCGCATACATACTCGGTGGTACTAAAAGTACATATAACAGCATTATGTCTATATATATGGTCACACGACTTACTGAAATATATATCTGACATATCGAAATAGCCCTTCAAAGAGGCAAGGGACGTTATAACAGAAGTTGCTGTATAGTACTTTGCCGATGTCAATCCATGAAGCGTGAAATCAAACAACGAGGTAATAATCAAAGATTACTAACACTAGGGCAATTAGAACAGCATTTGATAATTTATCAAAGAAGATTATTTATCGACAGGATTTCATTGCATGACTTAACTTCCATATTAAAACAAATACCAGTAGAATTTACAAGTACTTTCACAAGTAAATAACTCTTCCATTTGGATTGGTTTGTATCATTTTTGTTACATTTTTTTAAATGGTAATGTTATTATATATAAATAGGACAATATAATAAAGAGTACCGGGGTATGTTGTATACAACTAAAGGATAAATATGACGGGTATTCTGGTATTTCGGGTGTTTTCGATATTTCGGTAAGTCGTTTAGCCTTATATATGTGAGCATTAAATAATACGTCATTGTTCTTATGTGCGTACACAAATGAAATACCTTGTCAACAAGTAAGTGTATATGTAACAGAACTGGAAAAGTATTTTAAACAAAAATGCTAACAGAAGTCAAAGGCTTTGAGCTAAAAAAAATTGAGGAAGAAAATCTGCTACTTGTGTTGCTTCATAAAACACTAAAACTGACCAACAATGAATATGATATATCTCAGACAACGATCTTTATTGTTATAATAAATGAGGCGTGTCTTTGTTGGAAAACCAGGCTTAATGCATGTGCGTAGTGTCTTTCCGGATTAGCCTGAGCAGTCCGCATAAACTAATCCAGGACGGCACTTTCCGCTTTTATGGTATTTTCTGTATCAAGGAAGTCTCTTCTAAACATAAATCCACTATAGGCGGAGAGTGCCGCCCCGGATTAGCCTGTGCAGTCCGCAGACACTTTACGCACATGCATAAAGCCTGGTTTTCCCAAGACATGCCTCAAATGTATTAGCTTCCGGAATGGAGTTAAATCGGTATAAGGGTATTCCACTTAAAATATGTAAAGTTACGCTATCAATAAACATTTGCACAAACAAATTCCAGTATCAGGTTAATGTATCCTATGCATAAACTGGTAAACCCTGTATAATAAAACAATCAAACTGTGCCAATTCTGTAATGGTTGAAGTTCTGGGTTGGTGGGACTTTATTTACATTCAACAGACTACCAACTAATAAATAATCAATAATTTACAAAAATATGTAATGTTAATTACATATCATATCTAATGGGACTATAAGTAGATTAATATAAATACTGATAAACAATATCAAAACTAAATAACATGTTTATACCAGGAAGACACACTGATCACAGACTGTTACATGTAATACAATCGGGTCCAATCTAAATCCAGATTAAAAACATGTACATGAACAATTTGCAGTATGCATCATTTGATTTATTAATTATCACAAATTGTACAAGGCAGTCAGTAAAAACACATGAATAATGTCAAAATAATAACTGATACTTAAAAGATTTGCTGTTCTTTAACATTTAGAAAAAAATAATATTGGGAACAATGACTAGCACTACCATGACCAACAGAAAAAAACAGGACGGCACTTTCCGCTTTTATGGTATTTTCTGTTTCAAGGAAGTCTCTTCTAAACATAAATCCACTGTAGGCGGAAAGTGCCGTCCTGGATTAGCCTGTGCGGACGACACTTTACGCACAAGTCCAGTTTTCCCACGACACGCCTCATTTTTAGTTGAGACAAAGTTCGAGTTTGAGAACTTATGTAGTCATTAAGCCACGACAGTTAAATAAATAAAAAATTCATGTCAGGTACATGTTCATGTATATTATACAACCATTTTATTGATACGAAGAACAATCATTTTATTGATATGAAAATGTAGTAATTATAAATCCATTTACAGTCTTCACAGTTAACCAGTGGGCCATGGACCACCAAAATTTAAATCGGTCCAGCAAAATTTATAAGTTAACTGGAACGACGATCCATCAATTTAAGGTCCTTTGGTAATTAAGAAAATTACAGTTAAAAAAGAAAACAAATTGTTTTCACCTACTGACAGACTAAAAACCATGATTGAATTAAATTATTTCTATAACAGATTGAATACAAAAGATTGAAAGAAAAATTACAAACTATGGTCCACTTAATTGTTGTCTGGTCCAGAACATTTATTCGTGAAGTACAGTATTCATGTTATTTTTTGTGCAGAAAATGTATTTCTTTTTAAAATCTCATATTTAACAATTCTAAGCACTAAAACATACAAAACATACACATAAAACAAGCACATAACATACAAAAAACTTGATATACTAATAAATAATAATTCATTGTACACAGAACTACCCATACTGTTTTGATTATCAATTTATTTGTTCTATGGGCATCAAAATCTAAACATAAAATAGACCCACCATTTCGAACACAAGATTCATCATAGCACCATGAAATCATGTACAGAACAGGCTTCCATCAAACAACATTATGCTCTTTAGACTTTTTCATGTATTTTCCAGATATCTCTGTCTTTGAATCAGGGGCCAATGAGCTCCATCTCGTTTCCCAACAAAGCTCGAGCCGCGAACATGTCGGCTCCAGACTGACCACAGTGCATGCGTCCTCTACTGACCAAAACTGTGCCGTCAAGTCGTCAATCCAGGCTTGTAAATCCTGCCCCACCCTCCGTCCATTTATCACAGATTTCTTATGTAGTTCACCTGCATTATCTACGTGAAATTTGTATACAAGATTTGAAGTATTTCTAGATGAATAGGTGCCGTCAGGCCCATTATGTAATTGTAGGCCTAATGCTGTTGTAATTTCTTGCCCTTTATACATTGAATATGGCAAAACAAGGAACTTTAATTCAGCACAAATTCTTTCCATATATATAAGGTTTACGGTCCATACACCTGGTCGTAAAGGTCTTTTAAGACCTGGATTTTGAGCATCAATAAGAGATTCTTTTCCTACAGTCACATTTTCATACGAAGCAACTACTCCTGCTGGGTCAATCCAAGCAACTGCGATGTTGAACGTACCTCCATATCGCCACACGTGACGCAGCCTCACATCACTGTTTGGGCCGAGGAATTTCGGGTAGTTTCGGAACATTAGTTCCTTTAAATCATAGTCAGACCCGACCTACAGAAAAATAGAACATGGTTATCATAAACAATGCATCATAAAAATAGTTAGTTACAAATAGCATACTTAAATAAAAGCTTGATTGCATTATAAAAATTTTATAAGACCCAAAGCATACAAATCAAAATAAACAAACATACATTGTACATGCTACTGATTTATATACAATATCATGAAATAGTCTAGCAATAACATGTTGGTAATGATAAAAAAAAATTCTACAGATATATAGGGTATTAATTTATGCAGTGAATGTATGCAGAATGTCATAAATTTTTAAGTGTCTTTCAATCATGTACGCATTTGATTAATGTGCAACTTAATTGTTTTAATATTGAAGTGAATATACATCAAACTGTTACATCCTGTATCTTTTCAAATGTTATACATGTGTACATTTTCTTAAGGCTTGGGTTTATGCATCAAACTGTTACATCAGGAATATGTATCTTTTGTGCATTATTAAGTCAAGTATTTATGCATCACAATGTTATTATTAGGGGTACCACTGTCGATCGCCATTGTCTGGCTGGAGCACAGATTGTCGCCAAATGTAACAAAAGAGCGAATGTGGCAAATTTTATTGCCCACAATATAATTCTAGACAGTGCTAAATCTGGTACGTGAAATCTCTATTTCAACAAAAACTGGGGTATTTGAAGTCACTACAGTGCCTACAAAAGTGAATCTAGGGCATTGTTGTTATCAGACATTAATTAGACGATGGTTCCAGAGTGTCATCATGTGAAAGCTTATCTCATACATCACAGCATCAGTTTTCTGCTTGGTTAGGCACAATACACATTCAGTTGAAATCCAAATCAGCACTATAAAGTTTATGGCAAATTTTAGTGGCGACAACTTTTTTGAGCTAGCGGAACCCAGTATTATGTGTCAAATTCTAGCTTTCAGCCTTGTATTTAAGCATAGAAAGTGATACATGTATGCCCACCTCTAGAGTGATGAGCCGTCCTATTGGTCCCATGGGGTTCAGTATTTTGTAGGAAGTCTTGTAGTTGTACTGGCTCTCAAATGTGATTGGTTCAGGACGGGACGGCACCGTCGCATTAAACTTTATCAGATACCTGCAAACGAGGAGATATGTTAGTAAATAGACTTCATCAAACTTTCTTATACAAGCATTTCTAACAAATACATAAACTTGTTACTGCCCAACATAAATGACACAATGTGCAAACTATACTTTTGAAATAAGAAACTATGTTTTCCCTGTAATTAACACAAATTTCTTGTGATAAAGACTTCATATATTTACTTAAAATATATGTATGCATTCTGGGCCAGTTAAAAATGAAAGAGGTACAATTTATTTTACCGCAGATTTCAAACTGAAATACTGTACATGTATTAGTCAAGTGTATGATTGATATAAATACACCCGTATCCTTGCCACGTAATAAATGGCAAATACTACAATTTCAAGCCACTGAACAGGTTCATTTATGATGATAATGTTTGTTTAAAAAAATATCAATAACAAAATAGGAACATATTTTACAAACATTAAACTGACATTTGTCATCCCTTTATGATATAATGTAATGCTAACAAATCATAAATAAATTACTTAATCAAAAAAACTACCTGTAAAAACTATCAGCAACATTCAGAATATGAGATTCAATGATGGTAACATTGAACACAGAGCAAGACTCCTGGGCATGAGCCATGATGCTCTGTGTTCTGCGCACCATAGATTCCATGAACGACATCCAGGTGTCGGTACGGTCACTGTGCTGGTCTAGATGGTGATAGTCATTCTGCCAATAGTGGATTAAACCTGGCTCCTCTGAAATATGATTTCACAACCAATAACAAATCTCCATTCAGATTTCCAGCATACATATTTTTTATACTTCTACTTACTCTATTGTACATCAAACTTGATTTGACATGATACTTTTCATTATCCATCATCATATATAAATGTTAACAGGATCTTATTTGACATCTTCTGTTAAAGAATGTCTTATTCAAAATCCCCCTTCACACATAAAACCAATCAATAAATGTAAATGCAAATGCTTCCACACGAAAATTAGGATTATATGAGGTGTGTCGTGGGAAACCCGCGGTTAATGCATCTGCGTAAAGTGTTGTCCCGGATTAGCCTGTGCAGTTCGCACAGTCTGCACTTTACGCAGATGCATTACTCTCGGGTTTCCAACGAAACGCCTCATACTTTTTATGAAGTTGTGTTCCAAAGCAACAACTTGTGATACACAGACAGGTGGGGTTTATAAATTTTCTTTGAAAGCCTAGATGCAGACATTTTTATAATATACATATGTGGCGCATCGTAAGAAAACCGGTCTTAATGCATGTGCATAAAGTGTCGTCCCGGATTAGCCTGTGCAGTCCGCACAGGCTAAACCAGGACGGCACTTTCCGCCTACAGTAGATTCATGTTTAGAAGAGACTGCCTTGAAACAGAAAATACCATAAAAGCGGAAAGTGCCGCACAGGCTAATCCGGGATGAAACTTTACGCACATGCATTAAGACCGGTTTTCTCACGACGCGCCACATATACATTTTTCGTGAAATTATGAATTTGTAGAATCCCATGTTTTAAGCTAAGCCTATAAGGAAAATGGACGAGACCTGGGCCCGTATTCACCCACATATTCTTAGAATTAAGACTAAGAATAAAGAATATTTATGAAACTGTACTGTTCCAAGAGTGCTTTAATGTTGAATCTAACTTGGTTTTCACCATCTCTAATTACGTCATTCTTTCATATAGACCAATTTGTTAGTGACATAAGCAACATCTGTAACATGTATACTTGCAAACGCTTTAGTATTTTTCTTGAGTCAAGTCTATTCTTAATTCTTAAGTCTAAGAATGGGTGGGTGAATACGGGCCCAGACTTCTTATTCATAGAATACCATCATGTCACAGTCATACTATTGCAATTCAATTTTGGAAAATAATACAGTGCACTGCTAGAGGTTCACCTGAGATATCTCGGCCAATCAAGGAGTCCATGGTGTTGATGATGTCTTGGTTGATAACTGGCTCAAATTTGCGACCAAAAAATATAGGCTTGCCTTTGTATGCCTGCAAGATATTACAAATGGGGCGTGTCATGGGAAAACCGGACTTAATGCATGTGCGTAAAGTGTCATCCGGGATTAGCCTGTGCAGTCTGCACAGGCTAATCCAGGACGGCACTTTCTGCTTTTATGGTATTTTCTGTTTCAAGGAAGTCTCTTCTAAACATATATCCACTGTAGGCGGAAAGTGCCGTCCTGGATTAGCCTGTGCGGACTGCACAGGCTAATATGGGACGACACTGTACGCACATGCATTAAGACCGGTTTCCCAATGACGCGCCTCAAATGTACTTTCAGTACCTAATAATAGTATACGATGCATACTGGCACATTAATACCAGGGGCCATATTCCAGAAACATCTTAAAGTTTATCTTAAAATATTTTCACTTAAGTTCCAATTTTTGGTAGGTAATATTTTTAAAATTACATATAAATTAATGATTTCAAATACAGTTAAGTAAATAGTAGTTAAGAATAAGTTGATAATACCCGACCATTTAGTAGAATTTCATCATACATAGAATAAAATGCTTAAGGACATTGACGATTTTAAGGCTAAGGAAAAGATTCCACTTAAGATGTTTCTGGAATAACACACCTGTACTGGCAATAGCCAGAAATAATGGTTTGCAAATGATGCATATTAATATGAGTATGTGTATGGCAATTTATTTCGATTGCCACGTCATTGTAAGAGAATATTATTTTCTTTCATGGTATCAAAGACAAGAAAACATGATATGAAGTGTACTCAATCACATGATGACCTTGACCCTGAAAAGAGGTCACAATGTGACATGGTATTTCAAATTGTGTAAATATGGTGTCAATTTTTCATCGTATTTAGTCGTTTTAGAGAATCCATACAGGAATAAGACATAATTCGTTGCCTTAGTTCAATAACTCACTATCTGCAGTGCAAAACATAAGCACTTAATTAGTTCTTGAACTAAGGTGACGATATGTGGATTAGAGAGAGATTGGTTAATAGATCACCAGAATAAATAAAATTGGAAATAAAAGTGCCAAGTAATTTATGGAACAAATTTGTCCACACGAGTATATATCCACCTTAAAAATCATTCTGATTATTCAGTACAACAAAGAAAAGGGATGAGGCTGCTATATTTAGTGACAGTAATGGAAGGCACACGACGATCTACATGTAGGGCTGGGTTCGTATTCCAGAAACATCTTAAGTGAAATCTTATCCTTAGCCTTAAACTAACAATTTTCCTTAAGCTTTTTACCCCATGTAAACATGAAATTCTGCTGAATTTTCACTAATTATCAACTGACTATTAACTAATATTTGCTTAACTGAAATTGGATTCATTAATTTACGTGTAGTTTTTAAAATATTACCTTACAAAAATTGGAACTTAAGTGAAAATATTTTAAGATCAACTTAAGATGTTTCTCGAATACGACCCCAGGTTTTACCAGAAGTCTGTTAAGATCCTCTGATTTGAACACGTTGGGGGAACATCCACACCAGTCCACCTGGTGCTTATGCTGACACTTGCAGCCCTGCTTCCTCTTCCAGTTGGTGACGCGCAGGTTGTTGTCCACCACCCGTGTGCAGAACTCACTGTTCACCAGCAGTGTGTGGAAGAACGACTGAAGGGACAGCAAGAGTCAACATCAGACTGGCCAATAAATTTTAGTTCATTGGTTTGGAGTAAACAATGATTTTAGATGAAAATATTTTTAACTGCTAAAAAATAAAAACATATGATACACATGGTCATAAAGCCCATTCGCCTCTACAGATATGGTTTCACAATGTCTTTATGAACGAGACAAAATACAAAATTTCCAGAATTTGAGGTTTGTCAAAAACCATTATTTACTCGCTGTCACAGAGTCAGAAATTTGAATTACTGTTGACCACCGCTATTTCGAACACCGTTAATTGGAATTTATCGCAATTTCTAACTATTTTTTTGGTCCCAACTGTTTGCCCTCTTTATTTAACTAAAATATCAATTATTAATTCAATTGTTTCTATGTTGAATTCATCTCTATTTCGAACTAAAATTCCGGTCCCAAAGTTTTCGCACCTTCCATTGTTCTCAGGTTTATAGGTGATGATTGACACATGGGTAAATAATCAATATTTATTGGATAAACGGCAGACTTATAATTATGAGTAACAAACAATGCTGACAAATTTACAATCTTTACAATGTTATTTATGAACCTTCATTATACATGTACACACTGTATATAAACATGATGTAATTTAAACGCATGCACAATTTTCACAATTATAACATTATTAGTACAACAGAGAACATCGCTATTTCGAAGTTTCCTATTTTGAACTATTTTCGTCGTTCCCAACGCCTTTGAAATAACTGTAGTGTAATTAATTGGCATTTGTACATGTTGTAACATGGATTAGAAGACATGCTGAGTCACTTCGAATCTGTGTACAACTGATAGCTCATGCCGAGAGATGCGGAGTAATTACTCTGTGATATTTCACGCAATACACAGGTCAACTCTCTGTCGACTCGACTCTGACTCGATTGCCAAACTCTGTGAATCGCGGAATATGTTTGTTTTGCGTGAGCTACGTGTATACTGTACAAGTAAGCATTAAAAAACAACATCCTATCCCTACCTCTACTGGAAGTAAGGAGTACTTGTAAAACTCTTTAAGCCCTAAGACGAGAGGGTCGTGACCGTAGACGGAGTAGTGTACAAAGTCCCGATACAGCCCCACCCAGTCACTGCCGCCATCAACGCGAATTCCAAGCGGTATTGCGCTTGAGCCTATACGCCACAGGTGGTTGTCACACTCGTAAAACAGGTACTGAAGACCTTGCTTCTTTATAAACCTGAGTAAACAATAACAGGATATGTACTCGGTGCATAAACCAAACAGATAATACAGGAAAAAACTATGCGTTACTGGCTAATACTCGAAACTGCACCGGATCATACCCGAATATAAACAATGCAAAATGCTTGAAGATCTATGTACTCCGGGTCTAAATCGCAACAAAACCACATTAATATGCCAAATACTGTTGTTCACGGAACATTATGGTATTTCACCTAATGATATACATCAAAATTTGATATGAAAATAATAGCTTTTAGCAGAACGATGGGAAACACATGAACCACACCTATCTCATAGTCATGAAAGAGTATAACAAACTTGTTTATTTTGTCAATGGAGTGAAGTAACATATACTACCACTGCTTTACAACGGTGTAAGAATCATTCATATTTATAATAAAATCGTTAAAAAAAACAGGCAACTTCGGATATGTGAGCATTTGCATTTAAAAAGGGTCACATATTGATTTCGCAGGCACTGGATAACAGGCGAAACCTTAAAATACTGGCACCTGATAAAGTTAGATAACATGGCACTGGATAATATACAAAAACATTTGATGCATATGTAGATTAATACGTGTTTTCAGCACATTTTTTATAAATAAAATACGCATATTGTGTGTGCAAATGTTTACCACTTGTAGTTGGTGTTCATGTGCATATAAATAGTAAATTGAGTTAAATTCGCGTTATATTAAATTATCATCACATAAACATTTGCCGCGTTTTTCTGAATTCTCCCCCAAAAGGACTAATGTCAACTAACAGAAGCATATTGAAACTTTTAAGATTAGTTCCTCCGCTCTAACATGGTGGTTATGTTGCATAGTTGCTAATTTCCCAGACACACTATTGTTTATGGTACCAGCATATGCAAGCGTATGAAAAATATCACGTATACGCTGGTGTACGCTGACATACGCTAGGGGTATGGTAGGCATTGGCTGTATACGTTGCAAGCACGTTCGCATATGGTAACATATGCTAGTATACGTCGAGGCAGAATTTTTTTTGACCATGCTTAATAATTGTGTGCGTACTCTTACGTATGGTTTATACGCTAAAAAAACGCTTGGCAAACGCTGAATACGCTAGAGTTATGCTAGAAGTAAGATATTCATATGTTGAGTACGTTGAACACACGCTGGTCATAGGCTGATATGAATGTACCGTACAGCTAGCGTATTGATAGTGCATGAGTAACGTACATCCAACGTATGACCGACGCATTTAACGTACATGCGCTGGTCATACGCTACTCATATGCTAGCCATGCGCAGATTACGCTGGCCATACGTTGGCCATACGCTGGTCATACACTGGTCATAGGATGATATTAATGTGAACCGTATATCTAGCATATTGAAAGTGCTTGAGTAACGTACATCCAACGTATGACCGACGCATTTGACGTACATGCGCTGGTCATACGCTACTCATATGCTAGCCATGCGCAGATTACGCTGGCCATACATTTGCCATACGTTGGTCACAAGCTGGTCATAGGATGATATGAATGTGTACCGTATATCTAGCGTATTGATAGTGCATGAGTAACGTACATCCAACGTATACCTACGCATTTAACGTACATGCGCTGGTCATACGCTACTCATATGCTAGCCATGCGCAGATTACGCTCGCCATACGTTGGCCATAAGTTGGTCACACTCTGGTCATAGGATGATATGAATGTGTACCGTATATCTAGCGTATTGATAGTGCATGAGTAAGGAACATCCAACGTATGACCAATGTACATGCACTGGTTATACGCTACTCATATGCTAGCCATGCGCAGATTAGGCTGGCCATACGTTGGCCATACGCTGGTCATACGCTGAGATTGACTGACAAACGCTGGCCATAGGCTGGTCATAAACTGCTCATACGCTACCCATGCGCCACTCATATAGGTTCAATACGGTAATTATACGCACAATTTTATATTTTTAAAGGCTGTTTTGAGCATAGAAACAATATTTTATGAATTTTCCTACGCATCTCATACGTTTCTCACATATGCAACAGTGTGACGTGGCCATTAGTGTGAACAAACTACAGATGAGTTTACAGGTTTCTGGTTAAGATGGGGGTCCTAGCTGGGGATGGTTTGCTCACAGACTGCCCACTTGCCAACGCTTTTTAAAGTGAATTTTTACGATTAAGATATTGTATGACCTGTAACTTTTATGGAGCTGAAATGTGGTCATGGGGGTCTGCGGAGGCTATCCCCAATCAGCCAACGCCAAGCTCTCAAGAATTTTAAGGTGGGATGCGCACACTGGCTCCGCCACCTAAACTTTGTAATTTTAGTGGTACAAGCATACTGTGTTTTCATAAATCTATATAAAAATTGTCCAGGGACGCCTCAAGAATATTGGGCTAAGTGGCGTGCGCACATGGGGTAACAAGATGGGGGTGTTTTGGTTTGACCAAAGCACCCCCTCTAATTCTAGTTTGTCTTTGATTTTTACCAAAAATTATTTCAAAACAGTGCTGCAGGTCAGAGCATGAGTTCCTTTACAACTAACATTCAACAGTCAAATCGTACATATATATGTGTGGCTAACATTCAACAGTCAAATCGTACATATATATGTGTGGCTAACATTCAACAGTCAAATCGTACATATATATGTGTGGCTAACATTCAACAGTCAAATCGTACATATATATGTGTGGCTAACATTCCACAGTCAAATCGTACACATAGTTGAAATATTTTAAAATATTTAATCGGTTTGTTATTATTCTTATTGATACGTTGGTCGTTCTGCAAGAACAAGATTTCTACATCAAGTTTTGAAAGAAACAATAAATTATGTAAGTTTTGATGCCAAGTTTTAATGACCCTTTTCAGGATCGGGTCAAGAATTTCTTCATTTGGGGTACAAGTTGAGACCAAGGACCCAAGATTGAGGGACTGAATAATACAAACCCATTCGTTCTACAAACATTATGAATGCATGTGACATTGAATGCGCAACTGTTCATCTTTTTGGTGGTTAATATTGGTTTAATGTGCACCCTATACTTTGTGATGCATTGTACTTTATCTGAAATTAAGACATTTTTGTTATGTTTACCATACAGCAGCACCAAAAAATCCATTATAACTTAGTGCAGTTATCCGGTGCCTGCCTTTGACACATATAACACTCGTTTTCCTACAAAATAAACTCTCAATTATAATGACAATGACTTCCGAAGAATGTTTGTGCCTTTTTGAACAGAAATCTAGCTTATTTGAATTGTAGTATGGTCAAACATCTGCATTTTCCTACTTTTCAAACAGGTTTTGTGCATACACTGTTGGATAGTGTAGGTTCCTACTGAGAACTGATGTTTTTGTGGCTGAGAACCACCAATTTACTTTAGTGAATTATTGTCTTAGTTGTTCCGTGCAATAAAGTTTTTGTGAAAAATGTAAACTATAAGTACGGCATAGTGAAACTTAAAGAACACACATAAAAAACGTCATTTTTTTCTGATATGATCCGGTGCTGTTTTATGTATTAGCCGGCAACACATAGGTTTTTCCTGTATTATCCGTTTTGGTCAAGCAGCGTGATGTATTACATGCACATCACTTTTAGCCAAATCACTATACAAAAGCTATATGTGTTATTTGTACATGTAAATTATTGGCATTTTTCAAAGACATTTCTTAGATAAAACTGCATTATAGAAACAAAACAGTCTATTGATATTTTCTGCTTGTTCAGAACCAAAATATTAAGTTCAATCAAGAATTGTAAATTTTCTGCATGGCTGCATGCATCTGACTTTCTTCCATTTGGCAATTATTAAAAACAAGCTAAAAGACAATGAGTAAATTTTATTATATACTTTTCAGTGAAATATGGAATTTTATTGGTGAAATAATCTTTTTCACTGCTCCAACAGTAATAATATAAGATTTTATATTTTCACTGCAGTTAAAATATAACATAAAACAGACTATTTTTCCATGAAGAGCATCGATCTACAAATAGTTGTTTACAATCCTTGGCAAATGTATATACATGTACAGTATGTACATGTATGTGTTTACATAAAACACATGGTTTAATTCAACAAAAATAGAATTTAGCGACTATAACTTAATATAGCACTTTTTTCCCACCATACTAACAAGTGAAAGTTTTGGATCATTTATGACGTAAGTTGTATGACGTCAAAATACTGGAACTTATGACGTTTAAGCTTATCTCGCGCAATTTTGTTTATTTATTGTTCAAAAGCATAAAATCAAAAGAAAATTTGTTGAAAATTTCTGTCATTTACTATGAACATAATACGATCTTACACGGAACTCAACAAATATCCTCTATGTCTTTAACAAATTTGACATGAAATGCAATCACACATGTATGTGATTCTTTGATTCAAGTGTAAGACAAAGTCAGGTACTTACTCTGGTGTTTCCCTCCCGTTAGATTTCAGGAAGTTGTAACCTTTGTACTTTGTGATAAACCATGTCAGTTGCTGCACAGGCCTAAACAGCAGAGGTAAGTATTTAACTACTACAAGTTTATCAACACACAAAAAAACAGTTTATTTTATGCTTATCAGTGAAATATATAATTGTATTGGTGAAATAAAATATGATATTTTCACTGCTGGACAATCAAAATTTATTTCACTCGTTTAAATCTCTCTTAATAAGCATTTCTGAACATAAGTTATTCTTAACATTTATTATAAAATTATTTTAGAAATATATTGACATCATTTGAATCAATGGATAGTTTTACAATATAATTTTTGTACAAAATCATACAGTTCCTCTTTTAAACAAAACTAATTATTTCCTTACTTGAGAGGGTAGTCAGATTCACTGAGGTTGATGTAGTAGTTCCAAACCCAGTCTGTCATTTCCAACAGAGACTTCATAAATGACAGGTGAGCTTGCAACAGACTGGCACCGCCCCATATAGTGGCAAACCGCTCTCGAGCAAGACGTAGGTTGGGCAGCTGGCTTTCTAAGGGCAGTAACTCCCTAAACATGTACTCTGACCTCTGGAAAGAATAAACAAACATGCATCAGTCAGTATCAGACATGAACTAGAAATTACAAAAATACCTGACAGATAATGCATACATGAAAGTTGGAGCATCGTCTTTAATAATATGATAATTCTGATTATTTTTCCAACAAAAAACCTAGAATAGCCCCAAGAAATAAGACAAAGTAGCTAATTTTTAAGCACAACTTATAATTTTGTATTTTACGCAGAAAATGTGAAAAAATACCTAATTTCAGAAAATTTAGTACCTGTCAACTATGTTGACTAATGATCAAAGTTTCATATCAAAACTCTTGCCAGCTACTTATGAACATGAAATCTGCATTCTTTTACTAACAATGTGAAACCCAAATGACATTTACTGGTAATTTATATCAAAGATAAGTTGCTGTGTCTGATAAATACACATGCCCCTGGTTGGTGCTGGACTGCCCACTTGAATTATTCTAAGTCCATATTAGGTCAGCCCCAAGAAATAAGACAAAGTAGCTAATTTTTAAGCACAACTTATAATTTTGTATTTTACGCAGAAAATGTGAAAAAATACCTAATTTCAGAAAATTTAGTACCTGTCAACTATGTTGACTAATGATCAAAGTTTCATATCAAAACTCTTGCCAGCTACTTATGAACATGAAATCTGCATTCTTTTACTAACAATGTGAAACCCAAATGACATTTACTGGTAATTTATATCAAAGATAAGTTGCTGTGTCTGATAAATACACATGCCCCTGGTTGGTGCTGGACTGCCCACTTGAATTATTCTAAGTCCATATTAGGTCAAGGTCCAAGTGAGGTTTGGTGATATGGGTGGATTAGGAATAGTATGGTCATAAGCAACAACTATGTAAGCATCCAAGTGTTGTTGTAAGCGGTGTTGGTGCTTGACGAACGGTAAAATCTAGTTAACCTCGTACGGAAGGACGGACGGACAGGACAATCACTATGTGCCTCCCGTATCAAGATGCAGGGGGCATAAAAATAACTATGTTATAACTATGTTGAATACTTACACTGTCAACATGAATATAGAAGTAATGCCTGGGGTGGAAGAGCGTGCTGATGAGCCGGCGGACCTGCCGCACTGCTCGCCCGTTCACTGTGAGGACAAACACCACACTGGCCTCCTCTAGTCCCGCCACCTCACTGGCATTGTGAACCAGAGACGAAGGCATAACCATTCTTGCTGGAAACAGAAACAAATACACTAAACTGGTGAAATATGTAAATGGTTAGAACATTACAAGTGAGATACTTAAATGTTAAATAAAAATATGCAAGTACAGGTAACAGCCAAGATTATAGATGTGTATCTACAAATAAATCAGAGTATGAATTTGAAAATTAGACTATAATAGCTATTTATCAAGTTACTGGTAACATTGTAGAATGTAACTGTTTCTGCGATATTAGTTTACAATAACTGTAAGTTTGGTACAACACAAAACATCAATGAAACATGCCCACCTGTTATGATTTCTATACCAACCATGACCCTGTTGTCAAAAATAACATACTGGTATGCAATTCTATAAGTGTAAGCTTTTGTATATAATAAACTTCATTATAAATATTATAAAGAATAATAGTATAATGGATGGACTATTAACCTTCAAACTGAATAAAACAATGCATGCTTAATTGTTTTTCTAAGTTGTGACTAAATACAATGTAGTACCAACAAGAGCTGTCAGAGGACAGCGCGCTCGACTATTCGAAGTATTTCAGTTGGTACATATTTTGGATAGTGAAAGGGGCATACATTTGTTAAAATACAATATTTTCAAGTGAAGCCTTGTATAGTTTAAAAAATTTTGGAACAAAAACTTTAACCACAAAGTCTGTGTAAATAGTGGGCTAACTCTGTTAAAATACAAAACAGAGTTATGGGTAATGTTGCTCCTGATACTAGAGTTGATGACAAAGGTTAGTTCCAAGTTTCAAGTGAATAACTTATGTAGTTTTGAAGTAACAAAACTTTTGAATATAAACTTTAACCATAAAATCTAAGTAAAAAAGTGACATAACTCTGTCAAAATACAAAACATAGTTATGGGTAATGTTGCCCCTGATACTAGAGTTGATGACAAATGTTAGTTCCAAGTTTAAGTGAATAACTTATGTAGTTTTGAAGTTACACAACGTTTGAATATAAACTTTAAACAGAAAATCTATGTGAAAAAGGGAAGTAACTCTATCAAAATACAAAATAGAGTTATGGGGAATGTTCACCCTGATACTGAAGTTGATGACAAAGGTATATTCCAAGTTTCAAGTGAATAGCTTTTGTAGTATTGAAGTAACCAAACTTTTGAATATTAACTTTAACCAGAAAATCTATGTGAAAAAGGGGCATAACTCTGTCAAATACAAAACAGAGTTATGGGGAATGTTGCCCTTGATACTGGAGTTGATGACAAAGGTTAGTTCCAAGTTTCAAGTGAATAACTTATGTAGTTTTGAAGTTACCAAACTTTTGAATATAAACTTTAATCAGAAAATCTATGTGAAAAAGGGACATAACTCTATCAAAATACAAAATAGAGTTATGGGGAATGTTCACCCTGTGACTGGAGTTGATGACAAAGGTATATTTCATGTTTCAAGTGAATAGCTTTCATAGTATTGAAGTTACAAAACTTTTGAATATTAACTTTAACCAGAAAATGTGAAAAAGGGGCATTACTCTGTCAAATACAAAACAGAGTTATGGGGAATGTTGCCCTTGATACTGGAGTTGATGACAAAGGTTAGTTCCAAGTTTCAAGTTAATAACTTATGTAGTTATGAAGTTACACAACTTTTGAATATAAACTTTAACCAGAATTCTAAGTGAAAAACTGGCATAAATCTGTCAAAATACAAAACAGAGTTATGGGGAATGTTGCCCCTGACACTGGAGTTGATGACAAAGGTTAGTTCCAAGTTTCAAGTGATTGACTTATGTAGTTTTGAAGTTACAAAACTTTTGAATATAAACTTTAACCAGAAAATCTATGTGAAAAAGGGGCATAACTCTGTAAAAATACAAAACAGAGTTATGGGGAATGTTGACCCTGATACCAGAGTTGATGACAAAGGTTAATTCCAAGTTTCAAGTGAATAACGTATGTAGTTTTGAAGTTACAAAACGTTTGAATATAAACTTTAAACAGAAAATCTATGTGAACAAGGGAAGTAACTCTATCAAAATACAAAATAGAGTTATGGGGAATGTTCACCCTGATACTGAAGTTGATGACAAAGGTATATTCCAAGTTTCAAGTGAATAGCTTTTGTAGTATTGAAGTTACAAAACTTTTGAATATAAACTTTAACCAGAAATTCTAAGTGAAAACTGGAATAAAACTGTCAAAATACAAAACAGAGTTATGGGGAATGTTTCCCTTGATACTGGAGTTGATGACAAAGGTTAGTTCCAAGTTTCAAGTGAATAACTTATGTAGTTTTGAAGTAACAAAACTTTTGAATATAAACTTTAATCAGAAAATCTAAGTGAAAAGGGGGCATAACTCTGTCAAAATACAAAACATAGTTATGGGGATTGTTGCCCATGATACTAGAGTTGATGACAAAGGTTAGTTCCAAGTTTCAAGTGTATAACTTATGTAGTTTTGAAGTTACCAAACTTTTGAATATAAACTTTAAACAGGCAATCTAAGTGAAAAGGGGGCATAACTCTGTCAAAATACAAAACATTGTTATGGGTAATGTTGCCCCTGGTACTAGAGTTGATGATAAAGGTTAGTTCCAAGTTTCAAGTGAATAACTTATGTAGTTTTGAAGTTACCAAACTTTTGAATATAAACTTTAAACAGAACATCTAAGTGAAAAGGGGACATAACTCTATCAAAATACAAAATAGAGTTATGGGGAATGTTCACCCTGTAACTGGAGTTGATGACAAAGGTATATTCCATGTTTCAAGTGAATAGCTTTCGTAGTATTGAAGTTACACAACTTTTGAATATTAACTTTAACCAGAAAATGTGAAAAAGGGGCATAACTCTGTCAAATACAAAACAAAGTTATGGGGAATGTTGCCCTTGATACTGGAGTTGATGACAAAGGTTAGTTCCAAGTTTCAAGTTAATAACTTATGTAGTTATGAAGTTACACAACTTTGGAATATAAACTTTAACCAGAATTCTAAGTGAAAAACTGGCATAAATCTGTCAAAATACAAAACAGTGTTATGGGGAATGTTGCCCCTGACACTGGAGTTGATGACAAAGGTTAGTTCCAAGTTTCAAGTGATTAACTTATGTAGTTTTGAAGTTACCAAACTTTTGAATATAAACTTTAACCAGAAAATCTATGTGAAAAAGGGGCATAGCTCTGTAAAAATACAAAACAGAGTTATGGGGAATGTTGACCCTGATACTAGAGTTGATGACAAAGGTTAGTTCCAAGTTTCAAGTGAATAAAATTGTAGTTTTGAAGTTACCAAACTTTTGAATATAAACTTTAAACAGACAATCTAAGTGAAAAGGGGGCATAACTCTGGCAAAATACAAAACAGAGTTATGGGGAATGTTGCCCCTGACACTGGAGTTGATGACAAAGGTATATTTCAAGTTTCAAGTGAATAACTTATGTAGTTTTGAAGTTACAAGACTTTTGAATAAAAACTTTAACAAAATTCAGACGTGGAAGCGTACGCCGACGCCGGGGTTAGTAGGAAAGCTCATATATTCTTCGAATAGTAGAGCTAAAAATGAGATAAAACCAATGACAATTACCAGTCTGACCAGTAGCAAAAACTCTTTGGGCATTGTACCCTCCACACTTGTCAGTCTGGTTCCCAGGACATTCAGAGTTGCAGAGTGCTTCAGACAGGGAACCATGCTTGCCAAACTGGTTCCCACACCAGCATTCATGCTTGTACTGAACACCAGCATACTGGTACCCTGCAGGTACCAATTCATGTATAAGTCAATCAATGATTTATTTGGAAAAAAAAAATTGTGTTTAGGGCAACACTCTCAAAAAAGTTAGAAAGGGTCAGGACTGTTTTTTTAACACATTTCACTAAAAAAAAAAAACATTGAAAATTATATAAAAACTTTAGAGTACCGATTTCACGGAAAACAATAATCGCTTATGACTTTAGGGTCGGGGGTTTTCGCTAGGTAGGGTCAGGTTGCCCAAAACACGTAAATTTTTGGGGGGCATTAGTTAATACCGATATTTCAACTGTTATTATGCAAACGTGGGAAGCACATTTTTAAATGCAAAATAATTTTAAAATTATTAATTATCATGTTTGTTCTAGAATCGCATAGTGTACAGAGATTCTGAAGACTTCATATTATTTTACAACACCAGTATTGTAATTCAGTGTCCGAAAAATACCTTTTACATGAACCTCATAACTGAAAGGAAAACAAACAAAATATTTCAAAAACATTTCACAACTATTAATAATCTTTTAAAAGTGTTCTGGATGATAGAATAATCCTATTTATAAATCAATACATATATCTTTTTAAAGTATATATAATACATAAGTACAGATTAAACAATAATTAGTACAGATTTATATTAAAACAGCTGTAGTAGTCCCGTGGGTGTGCGATTTTAAATTGTAGTAGCCCAGTGGAAATTTTTGGTAGCCCCTGGGCTCCAGGCACTGGATTTGTCAGACACTGCAATTGATGACAGAAGGCAATCACAACATTACAAAAAATGAGATCTATTATTTTCAAAATTTCTAAAGACTAAGCGTTGGTTTAAACTTTAAGCACACACATATAGTACATGCTTTTGTTAAGAATTTATCGGAAATGACCAAATACCATACCTCCAGTGATACAATATTCAACACATTTCCTTGGTGAGTTATCAGTGGGGAATTGTTGATTGTGGTTAGATATGTCCCGGTCTTGCTGGTTGTCTCTAAAGCAGCCGAGGTACTGCCCAGTTGTGTAGTTACCTGCCCATATACATTTCACTTATTGTTAACATATATATTTACATTCCAGTCTACTTCCGAACAATTATTGATCAAAACAGGATCCAAATTTAGAAAGTAATACTACTTTGTTTTATCTTTTGCCTTTTTTTGCAAAGAAATTATAGCTTATTGTTGAAATTTACCAAATAAAAAATTTAATGTAAAAAACATTGACACACAGATACTTTAATTTTAAATAAGGCTTAGTAAGGAGTTTTGTAAGGTCATGCAGTCTTTTTATATTTAATTAATTGAGAGTAATTAAGAGCAATACAAACATGTTACATTGTCAATAGTGTACATTAAACATACAATTTACACTCAAAGGTTCATTTTTCTTTATGAAATAATCAATATAATGTAGGTTCTGCATCATATATAAGAAATAATTTTCAATTTATCAACGTTTATCCGCCTATAAACAACGATTTGGAGTTCTGATGCGTAGGAATTAAACCACGAGGTTGTTAGCCTGAGTTGTTTAATAGACCATGCATCAGGACGACAAAGCGTTGTTTTTTATTGGCCGATAAACAATGATAATGGGAAAATTATTTCGATTCTAGAGAAAGATCCAGAGCAAAATAGCAGTGCTGCACCCTGTTCCATTTTGGTTCCCCCCTGCTGCCCCTCTGGGCTCATTAACACAGAAATGTTCAACATGTTTTGAAATTCAATACATTTTTGCAAATAGTAAAGGGCAAATCAATAAAGTATGTTTAAAAACCTTAATTTGAAGCATTTGATTGATAAGTACCTGGAATTTACCAATTTCTTTTAAACTGTCAAAGAACTGGGACAGTATTCCACCCTGTCCCTTTTCGAACAGCACCCTGCCCCTTTTTGAGCGGCACCCTGTACCTTTTTTGGTTCTAGATCTTTCCATACGATTCTAACATGATTTGCCAAATAGTTTTGCAACTGTAATGAGAACTACATTTTACTATGCTGCGGTCAGAATCGGGACTACTTTTTGTGTTGTTTATTGGATAGTTTAACAACAATAATTTTGTTCTTTGTCTACAGAAAAATTAGCGAGTATCATTTTAGAATATTATGTAACAAATGAACCTTTTAGTGGGCACATGTAGGGGAGCTTCATGGGGTACAACTTTGAGGCAAGGTTCAAGCAAGAGACTTTCATGATACTGTTCTTGCACTGATCTGATGAGGCTCTTCGAAGAACTGACACTGCCTCTTTTGAAATATCTCCAGTGGTGATATTTGAACATATTTTCGGTTTGTTAATTATCTGAACTGCTGCTGATCTGGATTCTGTGCCTTTTGAATTGTTCTTGCTGTCTGGAACACTCACCTATAAAAAATCAATATAAAGTGTTAATCGAACACCTTTACATTGCTATGTGAAATTATACATTAGCACGAAGGTATTGTTTTTGAGCAATTTGTTCTATATCTCTACAAAGTATAGTTACGTTTGTTGTTCTATTAATTGTGTTTCAGTTTGCTATGGAAAATCAAATAAAAAGTACAGGTTAAGCGCACTGAGCCAGTTTTTAAGGGAACACATCATTGTATTGTATGCAGTTCAATTTTAAACTGGTAATACACCATTACAAACAATACAAAATCAATCAGCGATACATGTATCCAGGGATCATATTTTTTTTGGTTTTGCCAGTCTGAGACCGATTCGGTTTGAAAAAGACCAATTGAAATGTCAAGCAATCGGTCCGACCAGTTTTCTTAATTTCAATACACAATACCCACTTTGTATGACCCCAATGCTGTGTAAGTGCGAAAGCCGGATCAGTGATGCGTAATGGACCGCAGTCGTGACGGTGTCACTATCAATCGATAATTGGAGTGGCTTTGCTGCAGTTCATTGACTGCATTATATAACTGACAATGATTGGTCTCTGTTGTGGACATCAGAGTGCACTTCTCCACGATAAAATTGTGTCCAGCTACTATAGAGACTGAGCATAGTAATCACATGTAATCCTCGTGGAAAACGTGCATTTCTTAGATAATTGTAATGACTTCATAAAGATACAAAATATGCATAGCGATAAAGCAAATCGTAATACAAATAGTTTTCAATAAAATCAAAGTGTATTTGCTAGTTGGTTTAACTGAGGTTCATGACGTCACGCTTTTAATTAAATAAGTACAAAGTGACCATACTGCATTACATTATATTTTAGCTACATTATATTTTAAGTTTAGTAATGCAAAACTTATATAACATACTTAGAAATTAAAAGTTTATTGAAGTTTAAGGTGTGGAAATTTAGTTCATATTAAAAATTTAAAATACACATTTATGGACATGCTACGTTTTCGGATACACGTATTTCCGATACAAAATAGTAATTCTTTCTGTATTGCATTATCTTTAAACTTTCGTGAAGTTAAAAACTAATAATAGACATGGAAATTAAAATGTATTGGAGTTTCAGGTGTGAAAACTCTCCAGATAATAGATACACTTTATATTAAAAAATAAATACACATTTTCGAAAATGCACCATTTTCGGATACGTATAATTTGGATACAAAATAAACGTGACCGGCCGACCTCAGGTACGATTGACTTTCCAGAAAAATATGATTCCTGTATGCATCTTAGTGTAAACAGTAGCTGAAATAAGTCGCGTTCAGAATAACCCTTTTCACATTTTGAAATCATTCTGTCATTCTGAGCACTGAAACTCTGGTCTAAAAACAAACAAGAGGGCCATGATGGCCCAAAGCGCTTACCTGAGAACTGATACAGATGAAGACCATACTGTTGTGACAGGTTTGAAAATTACGGTATCTGAACAACAGTGGGGGTAGGATCAACTTTGATTTAAAACATCGGTAAGTGCAATGGGCTAACTAAAGTATGAGTTGGGTAATGGATGTGCGTTTTTTTGCTAATGGTTCTCAAATCATTTTTCTCCATATTCTTACCTGACCCTTTTTCATTAAGTAATTGACAATTCTGGGAAATGCACAAACAGTAGATTTTGATGTCTTTTTCGCAAACAGTTTTGGAAAACTAGTTGCAATGCGATAATTGCGATGGCTGTACTATAAGGTAAAGTTTTGCTTTTTATTTGATAATTTTCTTTCCCATGATGACAAATGATGTTAATGCAGGCTCTATAGACATCAAAGTTGCATGTACAAATAACTGCATTCAAGTCTTTCAACTGTTGGAAATCAAATTTTATCAATCAATTTTTACGGTCATGCGCAAACTGTGTAAGTTTGGTTAACATTGTATCAATAATCGTGTGTGCACGCCAATCATTGATAACTTGTTGATGTTTTTTCCAAACACAAGGGGCAATAACTCTGGTGTTTCTGGCCTGATCATGCTTATATCCTACTTCACCTGTAGCCTTACATTCATAGACAAACTGTACACGATTGGTGAAGATTGGATGAAAAACGAAGTCTCTATCCTGAATAATGTCCATTTTTGCATATTTTTTTCACAAACAAAGGGCAATAACTCTGGTGTTTCTGGTCCAATCTTGCTTATATTCAACTTCATCTTTAATATTATGGTCATAGACAAACTGTGCAAGATTGGTAAAGATTGGATGAAAAATGAAGTCTCTATCCTGTATAAAGTCCATTTTTGATTATTTTTTTCACAAACAAAGGGCTATAACTCTGGTGTTTCTGGTCCGATCTAAGTTATTTTCAACTTCAACTGTAATCTCATGGTAATAGACAAACTGTGCAAGATTGGTGAAGATTGGATAAAAAATGTCTCTGTCTATCCTGTAATGTCCATTTTTATATATTTTTTTAATAAACAAAGGGCAATAACTCTGGTGTTTGAAACACGATCTGGCCCATGTTTGACATCTGCTGAGATCTGATGGTCATACACAAACTGTGAAAGTTTGGTTAAGATTGGATGGAAAATAAAGTCTATACGTTGGAAAAGGGCACTTTTGCACTTTTTTTTTGCATGAAAAAGGGACAATAACTCTGGTGTTACTGGTGTGATCTGACCCAATAACAATCCCATCCGAGATTTTATGTTCTTACACAAACTGTGCAAATTAGGTCAAGATTGAACAAACACGAGCTGTCAGAGGACAGCGCGCTCGACTATTCGAAGTATTTCAGTTGGTACATATTTTGAATAGTAAAGGGGCATAAATTTGTTAAAATACAATATTTTTAAGCCTTGAATAGTTTATAAATTGTTGGAACAAAAACTTTAACCACAAAGTATATGTAAAAAGTGGGCTAACTCTGTCAAAATACAAAACAGAGTTATGGGTAATGTTGCCCCTGATACTAGAGTTGATGACAAAGGTTAGTTCCATGTTTCAAGTGAATAACTTTATAACGGAAAATCTAAGTTAAAAGGGGGCATAACTCGGTCAAAATACAAAATAGAGTTATGGGTAATGTTGCCCCTGGTACTAGAGTTGATGATAAAGGTTAGTTCCAAGTTTCAAGTGAATAACTTATGTAGTTTTGAAGTTAAAAAACTTTTGAATATAAACTTTAAACATAAAATCTATGTGAAAAAGGAACTTAACTCTATCAAAGTACAAAATAGAGTTATGGGGAATGTTCACCCTGATACTGGAGTTGATGACAAAAGAATATTTCAAGTTTCAAGTGAATAACTTTTGTAGTATTGAAGTTACAAAACTTTTGAATATAAACTTTAACCAGAAATTCTAAGTGAAAACTGGAATAAAACTGTCAAAATACACAAAACAGAGTTATGGGGAATGTTTCCCTTGATACTGGAGTTGATGACAAAGGTTAGTTCCAAGTTTCAAGTGAATAACTTATGTAGTTATGAAGTTACAAAACTGTTCAATATAAACTTCAACCAGAAAATCTAAGTGAAAAAGGGGCATAAATCTGTCAAAATACAGAACAGAGTTATGGGGAATGTTGCCCCTGACACTGGAGTTGATGACAAAGGTTAGTTCCAAGTTTTCAAGTGAATAACTTATTTATTTTTGAAGTTACAAAACTTTTGAATATAAACTTTAACCAGAAAATCTATGTGAAAAAGGGGCATAACTCTATCAAAATACAAAACAGAGTTATACGGAATGTTGCCCTTGATACTGGAGTTGATGACAAAGGTTAGTTACAAGTTTCAAGTGAATAACTTATGTAGTTTTGAAGTTACAAAACTTCTGAATATAAACTTTAACCAGAAAATCTAAGTGAAAAAGGGGCATAACTCTGTCAAAATCCAAAGCAGAGTTATGGGGAATGTTGCCCCTGACACTGGAGTTGATGACAAAGGTATATTCCAAGTTTCAAGTGAATAACTTATGTAGTTTTGAAGTTACAAGACTTTTGAATAAAAACTTTAAACCAAATTCAGACGCGGACGCGTACGCCGACGCCGGGGGTAGTAGGCAAGCTCACTTATTCTTCGCATAATCAAGCTAAAAATGTAGTCTTTATCACGATAACAGTCCAAATTGTTGATGGCGCATTGACGACGGACGATACACGATGCCGGAGAGGTCCCCTATACCAATAGCTCACAGAGCACTTCGTGCTCAGGTGAGATAAAAATGGAAAAAATTATGGTAATATTTTCGGAATAACAGCATTTATAAAAAAATATATATACTAGTTAGCGGTTAAAAGTGAACTCTATTTGTGCAAATTACCTGTAATTCAAGTAAAATCAATGACCTCAAAAGATTTCTTTCCCAGAGGCAACCATTTTGCAATTTTTTTTCGAATTATTGTGCTACAATAAGAATCTAATGTACTGAGTTGCTCCCCTTAATTATCATCTTCATATCCATTTTAAAAATCATCATCATTGTCATCATCAGCATCATCATCATCTTTTAGGTTTTGCCATTTACAAAATATTGTTTGCGTTTTGCTCACTAAACCTGTCACATGGCATCAACTAGTAACGGCAAATGTGTATGTATTTAATAATAGCTAAATTTAACCTATAAACTGATGGCGACACAATTGGAACTCAGTTTTACAAATGGCGAACATATGAATTTGCAGTGGATGAAACAAATTCTGAATACAACTTTTTTAGAGGTAAATATCAAATTTTCTATGCACAATCTATGTTAATTAGACTAAGTTCTTTCAAAATATTAACTAATATATGCGTATGGGATGCCTTGAGAGATGCAACGGAAATTTGAGGAGGGACTCTTCATATGAAAAATGCCGAGTGGACTATTGACACCGAGTGTCTGCCAATACAAAAATCATCAGAAGACCCTCAAGCAGCTATTTATATGGAAGCAAGTCAAACCGGCCACAAATTAAACTGGCCTCAAAAAAAGTCAAACTGGCCACAAAACAGTCACAACCGGCCTCACTCTGCGAGAAATACAGTTAAACCGGCCACAAAAAGTCCAAACCAGCCACAAAAAAGTTAAATCGGCCAGACAATTCAATAACAATGCAAATTAAGGTTTGTACATAGATTAGTAAGGGGTAATAAGAAAGCATTTACAGGTAATTGATTTATATAAAAAAAAAAAAGATCTTTGTTATGATCGTTTGTCCTTCGTTTGCAGAAGTGAAAATAACTCAGTTCATGAAAACATGACAACATGAGTACATGGACAAAATACATATTGTGAACATTTACGAGGCTATCGATTAAAATATACAATACACAACAATACATAGTTTAATTGTATGGTATGTGCATTTGTTAACTGCATTACAATTTATTAATATCCCGATAAGCATTTGGTGTAAGTATAAAAAATAACAAAATCAAAGTTTAATTGAAATTACTACTATTAATATTTGCTTTTGGGCATTTGAGTACTTGGTGTTTAAAACAAAAAGACAAGATGAGTTATTCAAATAGATTAGTAAAGCAAACATATATTTTACTCACATACTAATTAAACATAAGATTCGAATTACACACAAGATTGCCATTATCAGAAAACTCGCGATGTTATGACACCTGAACACCTTGATGTTTGGTGTACTGATATACGCCGATCGTTATCTCTAGAGGACACTGACGTGGTGTTTTCACGATCCTAAAGCAGTAGATTTGGAGCCACATGTACTAACAAAATACTGTATTGATAACAACATATAATTTTAACTACTACAACAACAATAACAATCATAATTTATTAGATTTAAGAATGCATACAATTGTGTTTGAGCCTGTTGTAAAATTTAACACATGGATAGCAAAATATGCAAATAGGTTATGATCGAGGCTATCAAATTTAATATACAAATATGTGTAATGGTCTTTTAAAAATGTCTACTACCTCTGTATATAGAATTATATTCAAATACGATTTTTTTTTTCTTAAAAAAGGATAAGAAATATTTTTCTTATTTCAATGAATAATGCAGACATATCTGTTGATACATGTATATTAACACCTTTGCTTAAATGTGTTCAAGACGCCTTCACACTTTGAAAATGTGTGATATATAGCCTAAATTTATGAATTTTGACTAACCCTTATATGTTTATTACTCGCTTACTGTTTTGGAAAGTATCCCTTCTTCAGAAGATATCATCAAATAAACTACATACACTGGAATCTTTTGTCAAGCCAGTGACGAAGTAAATAAAACTCGACTAATGTGTCAGCTACCAGAAAGCCAAGGGAGTCCAAAAATTATATCATTTTTCAGCCGTTGATAGAACGAAATACACATATGTCACTATTGTATGTATTTCGTATGTATTTGATTATAATATACTAAACATATGTCACTGTTGTATGTATTTAACATATATAATATTGATAAAGAAAACAAATAAAATTATATTTACATACATTTATTGTTGTTATTTTATGATCCTGAACCTATTTCCACTATAAAATCAAACAACACATCATGGGCTTATATAATAATACAATAAATGTATATAATTCACATATCAGCAAATTAGTATAGAGAAATAAAAAATGAGGCCGGTTTGACTGTTTTCCGAATAACTGTGTGGCAGGTTTGACGTTTTTGTGGCCAGTTTAACGTGTGGCCGGTTTAACTTGTGGCCGCTTTGCCTGAAATTCATTTATATTAGACTGGGTATACCAATTACTGGGAATGTTATTTTCTTCCTGGCTTGCAACACATAATAAAATAGAAATAAATAAAGAATGCTGGTTTATTATAACAATACAACCTTCTTCTATCAAAACAATTCAAATGTATCCAAGAAACATCACAAGTTTAAACAACTCTATGTCAACAAATAGTGCGTGTCGGCAGCCATCTTTGTTTTGGCAATACACCAATTACCGTGAATCTGAATATTAACCAATCAGAATTCAGAAAAATCATGTTCAGGGTAAAACAAAATGCTACTATACTAAACTTCAGTCATATGACAGTATATTTGCTATAATTGAAAATGTTTTTTTTATAAATAATTTATAGTAATTGATAATTTATGTTAACAATGCTGTAAAAAAATCACATGTTTTGATCAGGATTACGATTCTCTTTCACACAGGGGACAAACAAACGTGTCAGAACGCCACAAAACCTTAACTGGGGTACAATATTTTAAGTGAACCCATCCAACGCAACTTTCACATTGACCCCACTTAATCAATTCAATGGTGTAGGCACTTGAGAATCCATCTGGTGAGCTCCTTTTACAGACTACACATTTGTCATCATCATTGTCCTCCGTGTAGCTATTACTGTCGGTGGTGATGGAGTCCATGTCTACAGGTATGCCAGATGTGACCCTTGTGCTCAAGCCAGATGTTCCAGGTTGTGGCGAAATGATGTTTGTAGCGTTCCCAGACTTGTCAGATTTCTTTGTGTTTGATTTGTTATCTTTTTCAGGTTCATTGACTTTGGTTGTGGAGTTGTTTATGTTAGGTCTTTTTAGTTTTTCAGATTTGCTTGGCGACATAAGATTTCCATGAATTGCAGGTGGATTGTTTCTCTTCTGAATTTTCTGCACCTTGGTTATTTTCTTTTGTTCCAGGAATGAAAGTTCTATTTCAGGAGTTTTGTTTTCAGCACCAGTGTTTTCATCATCGTCCTCCAGATAGATGACAGCAGGGGCAGTTTTACCTGGGGTGATCTTATTTCACTCTAGTGGATAGATACCCGCCTTTTTGAATGCCGCAATCAGGTTTGCTGGTCATCTTTGTTGTACGCTCTACCAGACAGCTGGGCAATGTTCAGTTTATTGATTTGCATTCCTGGTGCTTTTCTCACGAAGGCCTGGCACTCACTGTGGTATGCCCTTTTCATAGGACCAAAGCAGCCCACATCCAACGGCTGAGTCACATGCGACGTGTGTGGGGGTATCACAAAAAACACCATGTTTCTTGTTTCAGCCCACTCCTTCAGGGACAGATTAACATGAGATTTATGGCCGTCGAATAGAAGCAGTACAGGTTCTTGGCTGAGTGGAACGTATTTAGCAAAGTGTGTTTCAAGATACTCCAAGAAGATCAACGAGTTGGACCATCCTGAGTCTGACATGGTACCCGCAGAGCCTGGACAAGCCCCATCAAGATACTCTGAATTCCATCTTTTCCCAGGGAACACATAGAAAGGTGGTACTCGGTTACTGACAGCATTTCCCGCCGCAATAATTGTTACAGTTTTCCCTCAACTTGATGTAACAGATTGTGGAACGGTGCCTTTTTAACACAAGATATTTGTAGGCCTGTGTTCCATTAACAGTCCTGACTCGTCCACATTCCAGATGTTATCAGGTTTGTCCATCAGGGCATGATTTTTCAGCACAGTGTCAAGTTCTTTGAAGTAGGAGTCGAGAACACTATCAGATGTTGCACGAGCATGCACCAATGACAGTTTCTGAGGCTTAGCCAAAGTCAGCTCAGGATGTCGACAAATAAATCCATCATACCAGGACTGCGAAAACTCTGGATCCGTTGGACTCTTCTTGTGCAGGAGTTTCGCGAAATCAGTCGCAAGAGTAACAAATTCTGCTCTAGAATAGCCATAGCCAATAGATGCCATATACTTGGTGTGGTCAACAAGCTGTTCCTCTTCAATTTCAGATAACATTGGCGGTCCAGGCCTGGTGTTAAATATGACACAATCTGGGGCAGGTTGCATGGGCCCACTAAATCTGTCACGAAGGGTACTGTCAGGGATGCTAAACATTCTTGATGCCTTATGTATTTTCATGCCCTTTTTCACTTCATTGTAGACCATGGCAAGGAGCTGAGGATCATACTGCCTTTTCTTTTTGTTACCTTTCTGTTTTCCTATTGTTGGGAGCTGAAAAAAAAGAGTATCCAATTAAATTTCAATTAAGGAATATAAAGCTGACTAGACAGAAATTTAGTTGAGTAGCTACTTTCAATGTAGTGTAGCCTTTACTCTGTGACGTCATACTCAGGGGTGATACTGTTAAAAAAAAAAAACCTCAAGTTTTTCGCTGGGGGTCCAGGGGGGCGTGATAGCCCCCCTTGCAGGCCCTGGTGGGGGTCATAGGGGGCGAAGCCCCCTGAAGCTCCTGGCACTTGCGTATTTTAAGTGACTTAGATTAGCTTAAAATTATGCTCGGGCAGCTGGTATTCTGTTCTGTCTCATTTCAATTTCACCACCAAGCTCCTATTAAACAATTATTTAAGAAGGAACATAAACATCTATTATATTAATATTTTTATTCTTTAGGAAATCTTACTACAACAAATTTCAAGCAACTATTCTGAAGCAGTTCAAAACTTCAACATTTCAAAATAAATACACCTGTACATGACTAGTGCCAGTGAATATTAATATTTTTTATTCTTTAGGAAAATTCAACAATCTAACTACAACAAACTTCAAGCAACTATTCTAATGAAGTTCAAAACTTTAACATTTCAAAATGAATACACCTGTACATGACTAGTGCCAGTGAGTTTTAATTATTTTTGAAAACAGCTAGTGGAAGTGTCACAGAACAGTCACAAAAATTCTATAAGCATATTTTGCTTTATTGCTACGTAGTTATTATGCACACACCAGACACACTGATTGGTGTAATTTCTCATCACTAGTCAGGCAGTTACACTTTTTCCCTAAATTATGTATAGCATGCTCAATGCGTGCTCGTTTCACATCCTCTGATGCCAGTTCCTTCGCCTTGTTTTTGCTTACAACTTTCCTATCGCCAATATTCAATCGTGCTTTCCTGTCAGCTACTTCCAGTCTCTTTGTGGCCAGGTTTCTGGATCTAACTGAAGATGCATTGACCATTTTATTAACAAGACCAGGATGAATTGGAGTGTGAAGTGGATCTTCCCTCTTGAAGTACTCCACAGCTGTAATGTTCTTAGCTTTCAGGGCAGATTTGACATTCTGAAATCCATTGACAGTGGCAGTGGATAAGCTACTAGACTTGCTGTCCATGATGTCGCCCATCAGGTTAAACACACCTTCCACCATTGGCCCATGAAAGCAGCAAAGAATGGCAAGGGCAATCTTCCTCAATGCTGGATAATTGGTTACCAATGCCCACCATTGGTCAATTATTGGTCCTTCGTGGAACTCTGGAAGCATTCGATCCAGTTGGTACTGGTAAATCTCCTTAGCATATTTCTGCTTCTCTTCTTGAGTTAGAACTTGCATCCGATCAGGCAGGTCGCGTAGATGCTTGATTGTCAAAGCATGTCCCCGAGCTCGTGGATCAACAGCAGATGCATTCTGTAAGAATTTGTTAGTGATTGGCATCTTCTTTAGTAGTGTTTTACCACAGTTAACATATGCAGTCTTTAACAAACTCAATATCTCGCTGACAACATCATCTTTTTGTTTGCTTTTTCTCACAATGTTCAGCATCACAGAACCTATACACATTGATGTCTTTGGCAGCAGAACAGGGTCAGTCAATTCCAGAGTTTTCAGTTTTTCAACTGTCTTGGGGATTTTCTGAGGATCTACAAAGTAACAGAGAAAATTCTGTATCAGTTTGACCTGCTGATCATGAAGGATATGCAACATGGGCTCTTTGGACTGAAACAACACAGAATACTGCTTCAGGCATTCCAGCACAGAGATGTAAAGTCCTAACAACATCCTAGTCTTCTTGCGTTGATCAAACATCTTGTTGATAACTCTCTCCTTCCGAGTTTCCCCGTCCTTGGTCATTTTCTTCTTCCGAAGACGCAGTCCGATGGCATTGATCTCCTCCTGACTCTCATCTGAAACATGATTTCTTTGAAGAAGGCTATCAATGATTGGTGCCAGTCTCTCTCTTTCCTTTTTTGACAGGAATTGATAATAGAACACTGTGTAAGATTCAAACAGTCTTGAAGTTTCCAAGGCAAGGTTATGAGCTGACAGGAAACGATGCGACGTAAATCGCTCTGGTACTGTAAACTTGACTCCAATCAACTGACAAATTAATTCTAATTCGGAGCGGAGGTCGGTTGACCAGTGAAAATCACTGTGGATGTCATTAAATAACGATTCCAAATGGTAGCAGAATGGTGAGGTGAAGGCCTTTGCAGCATTATGCGCATGATGAACGCTGTCACCATCTATGTCGATGAGCTGTGGTGCCCGTTCCCTCAACTGTGTTTCAAGTCCAGATTTTTTTCCTCTCATTGTGTTACATGAATCAAGAAGTACACTTGTCAACTTAGTCCATGGTAAGTCTAACCCATCAAACATTTCCTCAATCTTCAGGAAGATAGACTCGGCATCAGCTTTGGTGACCTGAAACGACTCCAGGTTTCTGTGTTTGGAAAAGTAACTTACAAGTACAGCCACAATTTTTTCATTTTTAGTGTTTGTGGACTCGTCTATGTTCAAGCTGAACTCTGTGTCCTTCAGTTCATCCAAAAGTTCCTGAGTAAAATGCTCAGCAACACCGTAAGTCATTTTGTATGATGCAGCACATCTGTCCATTTTTATCTCATTAAGTGGTTTTGGATCTTTAGCTAGTGTCTGTGTCAACTTGACCAGGTGTGGGGTAAGCGTGAAGGGTAGATCATGTTCGGCTAGGAATCCAAGTATCATTGCCTCTGCATTCAGTTTCCTATCATTGAGTGGAACAACTAGTTGTACAACAGCAGCCTGTTGGTCTGTACTTGTTGTTCTGGAGACTGTCTTCATACCTAAAGATAGAAAGTGAAAAATGCATAAATCACCAAAGAAACACAATTTCAAATGTACAGAAGTACATACATATAAACCTTTAATGAAAATGTTCACTTCAATGTCTTTGTAACCACTAGACCATTGAGATACTCAAATTCCTTCTTCAAACACGTAACCTGGTATTTAAACACTATTCTGCCACTATTGAAACCTATAAGCATTCCCATAGATGTTTAAATTTTTTATCCTTATTTACTTTATATAAATTTAACAACAATCTTACCAGCTAAACTTCCACTAGATCTGACAGCATTCATCTTGAGCACGTGTTTAGACTGTCGCATATGGCTGGTTAGAGCCTTCTTCCCGCAGTGTCATATTTCAGGGTCTGGTTACACAGCACACAGAACGCCTGGCCAGGCGACTTCATTTTTCTGATGTACTGTCTCAAGTACTCATCATCTAGCCAATCCCATCGCCACTTGTTTTTGACTCCTGCATCGATAGCCCGCACATCGTCCTTGTCTGTGGCAAAGTCAATAATTGTTTTAGTACTTTTTTTTATTCATATAAGACATATATTAACAGTTGTTTTCAATATCATATACTGTTGCTTTTGATACACACCTTTGTTGAACAAAAAATAATTTCTTTTTGTCTTTTGCATGCATAATTAGTAGTCCTATCATGAATGGCTTTCAGTATTTTGAATTTACTGATATATTGAAATAGTTTTCTGTCTCTGGAATCGTAATTTGTTTTCATGAAAACAAATTGTAGTCATACCAACTAAATATCAAGATGTTTAAAAAAAAATCTGCACTGGTCCTTCCTGTATGTATATAGCCTGTAATAATATTTAAACGCTTTAAAAAAATGTTATGTGCAAATTCCCATTTTCAAAAATTTACTATGGGTTCCCCTACCTGCCCATGCTTTAGAAAAGTTTGACAGGTTACCCATGAGAATTTTTTATCAATGTAAAACACATGTTGCTGTTCGGCTCATATTTTAGGGGCATATCAAAATAATTTAAACAGACCTGCCCGTACCAGCAACAGTGTTATGGTTAATAAAGGGAGAATACAGAAGAGGATGCGGACCGCAGTCATGCCATTATTGCCACTCACATTTGTTAAAAAATTTTAAAAGTCAAAAGACAATCTGCTTTGAATTTTGAAAATTCTAAATTTCAATATTGCCATGTCCTAACTTTATCAAATTATGGCACGTTCGGCATGGATACTATTTTAACTACAGTAACTAAACCTCTCCCGTAGAGATAGACCTACGATAGTGGAACTTACCAATCGTGATGTCAAACTGTTCAAAAATATCTATGTTCTTGACAGACGCCTATTTATACAAATTTTCCGCTTGTAACAAAGATCACTTCCGGTCGCTTATGTACCTGCAAATAACTAAACGAAATCGTTATTTTCCGGCATTTCCCGAAACATATACGGACGAATATCGACCAATGACATTCAATAACACAAAAGACAGGTTCAATTCGTTGAACTACGGAAAATTCCGGCAGTTTCGTTACCGATTTTGATTCGTACCCAAGTGTTTTCATACCACCCCAACCCACCCTACTAAATAAAACCCCGGAATTATATCGATCTGAAAATCGAATTTTTGGAACAAAAAAAACGGAAATCCAGCATAAAGCGGAATTGTATCACCCCTGCATACTCGCGCACCTGTACGATGCAGAAACACTGGAAATAAAACAGTTCTATTTCGAAAAGTTCAATGTAATGGATATAAAATCGTATCCCAATTTGTTTAAAAACTTATTTTTTAAATGACTAGACCTTTAATTGAGTTTACTTACCCTTAAAGACGACAAACTATTGATGAAAACCGAAGTTGACAGCAGCCGATAGCGAAAGGTAAACACAGCGACAGAAGTTGTAAAAAATCGATTGCGCATGTGAGCGATATTTACGTCATTTGGAAATTCAAGGTAATAGGGATATCCCGGTAATACGTATATGGAGTATAACTAATCTTAGTCAAGTTAGTGGTGATGACAAATATTGACAAATTACCATATAGATTTATTGAATATAATTGTATATACACTGAACTTTACTGATATCAAAACTGAGCAGCATACACATCGATAAACGACACAAATTTACTAGGGTGGGAAATACTATCAGTAATGACCGAACACCCATCGTCCGAATATACGTACAATTACAATATGTGCAGTAGATTTCATACTGATTAAGCTATTTGAATTATTCTGTTCTCGAGAACTGTGTATTCGATAGAAGCTATATGCCAGGTAGAACTGAATGGACAAAGCGATGACGCAGAAGTAGAAATACATGCGATATCTTGCACATATCCTCCTACTAGACATTTCGGCCTTGGGGGCCGCCATGTCATCGGTGTCACTGGCATTTTCTTTGTAATTTTGGGAACGTTTGGTTACACACCAGTAACAAATTGGTATTTTAATCCATCTGCTTCGGCGATTGCATAGACTTAGGGTTGTTTGCAGATCAGCAAACATTTTTAAAAAGTTTCAATGGTACTGTTTAAACTGAAGTTTTTGACATGTTTTATATCCATAGCGCAGATTATGTTTTTTGTTTGGTTAAGTCAGCCACAATATAGACCTTTTTCACGACGAGGTATAATTTTACCGTAACACCGGTTGGCGGCCATATTGAAGGTATTCCCAAACTATCTAAATATAATTATATGACTCAACAAGAAAAATGCTCATGTTTTCTGAAGCGTAAAATGACTAAAAATAACCGATGATATCCTACAAGTGTGTTCATATTCTGGTTACGCATGCGCAAATACATTCCGTCATTGTTACATATAAAATATTCAATGTTTGATCTCAATTTTCACCATGACCAAGCGACTTCCCAATATATCACCATACCTTGTTGGAAAGATAAGGCCATAACCTTTTGAAAAAAGAGCATGTGTCAAAAATTTCTATACGTTGTAACTCAAAATATTTACCTAAGAATAAACACACCGGTTTTGACAAGCATGGGGGCTGCCATTTTGTGCATGAATACATGAGCCAAAAGTTATGAGATAAGGTGGCAGACGTATGTCTGGTCATTTAACAAAATGTATAATACATCCATGGTATTTATCAGTCAATTTAATGGATAATATAAACGCCCAAAAATACTGATTCTTGCTCTTTTATAATGTATTGTAAAAAAATGATGCCCATTAAATTTTGTAAATTGCTAAAAAGATGTTCTGAGACGAAAGATTTTAAATCCGGTTTAAGCATAACATGCTTTATTGCTATTTAAAACCCGATAAAAAATTTAACATTGTGCAAATTTTCTATTAAACACGTAATTTTTAAAACGTATTAAAAACTACCATCTTATATCGCCCGTTTTAACAATATACACAATTATGAGCATCACTAAATAATTATAATATAACCATAGGGGTGTTTTAAAATGATACAACATTGTTGCGCTAAATAAAGGCAATGATTTAAAATGTAAGATATTTAGGAAGTTTAATTTACATTCCCAATATTTGCTAATTAACTACAGACGCCTTTGATATGTTTATTTTTTTAGTTATAAGTAATGAGATCATCAAATTGTGCATTCCAATGTCCTAGGAAAATTATAAATCATATTTAAATATTGTCTTTTAACAAGTAGTACGCTAAGGGTTTGTTATAAGGTTGATATTACATGGCTGGTCAATACATTAGTTGTACGTTACAATGCACCTCCTGCCACTTTCTTTCATTAAAAAAAACAACACACACTAGCACACACAGTGCATTTATATGATTACTGTTCTGGTACAAATTATCATGATTCGTAACAAACATGATAATTTTTAACAATAAGTTATTTTTATTCGTGTCTAAAAAAAAATTAACGGATGATTTATAGCTTCGTTCAAAACATTGAAACTCTTTGTTTAAGCTGAATGACCAGCCCATTTGATATATTAATTTATTTTATTATATACCAAAGTCGGTATGTGATGGGTGTTTTTTTTATTTGATTTGCAGTGTTTTAATATATATTTCAGAAATTCTCATCGAATTATCGAGTAAACACATGTATGTATGCATGTTTTCTGTATCTGAAACCAGCGCTTTTGCCAACCAGTCAGTGCGCATGCGCGGAAAATCCCGATTGTAAACAATAACAATCAACGTTCCTATAGGCTGCGATTACAATTATTGTTGCCAGTTTCCATTTATATAAAACAAAATATATGGAATACTTGAAAGTCCGATAAATTATCATTGTCGTGCCTTTAATGTATATACCCTTTTATTTTGTAAACACTTTTGTGTTTCTGAATATTTTATGAATTCAAAAAGGTGTCTCAAGTGAGTACATATTACTCAGTAACTAGCATAACTTAGTTCGACGAATATTGAGCTTCTTATTATATGGGCGAATTTATATAAAAAGTAACACTAAATTCGTTGCACGTCTTATAAATAAGACTACTCAGTAACAAGAGTGTTCTAGGCTGTAACAAGCCCTGCACCGTATAGAAGCAGAAGCAGAAATCATTTACACGCGATTTTTCTTTAGGCCATACCAATTTGATTCTATGTTTAGCGTCCTCGGGCTGGTAAGTTTTTGGATGCCTGAACTAAAAATCAACAATTTTGACAATGTGAAAAAAGCAGAATGTGAATAAAAATTTGGGGGAAAAAAGACTTTCAGGAGTTTTTACCTGTATTTATTAAAAATAATGTGCAACTAGTCCATTTACGCAGTTAAAATAAAATGTAAAAGTAGTTTCCCAATATGAAGAGGATATATAAGAGTTTTGCAAGTAAACATTTGTTTTAGCTTGGACCACTGCCATGAATAAGTTGTGAAAGAATATTTTTTTTTTTTCAAATTGTTTGTTTTTTCCTGCCTGGTTTTTAGGTTTCGAAAATTCATGGCGACGCTAAACATAGAATCAAATTTGTATATGGCCTTATATAAATGTCACATCCAAATATTGGTTTTTGTGGCTAAACATTGTAATACTAACACATTCCTTCTTATTTCCTAGTTGAAGTGTTGACCGTTCATGTTTGGGTTGTAACCCCATTACCATGGGATAACCAATTCAACGCACTATAACATTTGACAGATTTTTATAATGTCAAATCGCAATAAAGATAAATCATATACCGCCAAATTACTCTCAGATACGTTGGATAAAGTGTATAATTCGCTTCATTTTGAGATCAGACTATAATTAAAATAGTAAACCGCAATGTTTGGAATCAGACTGCATCAGCTAGTTGGTTTTTCCATTGCGTCAAGTTTGATATGCACATCTATAAATGCCTATATCGTTTGTATCGTTGAATGTTGACGACTAGAGAACTATTAACTACTCAAACTTTCCATATTTTAACATTTGTCAGATTTAATCGGGCTACAATAAAATCACTGGAAATATTGGGCATTGTATTATTTTATCTTGTGACGTGTGGCGTAATGTAGTGACGTCCACTTCGCGGTCGTTGGGTGAAACCTATTATTTGGACCCTATATACAGGAGCGTTCAACCGATGTTTTTTAAGTTCGATTCCATCATCAACTCTGACTCGAGAGTTTCTCTTAAGCTAAAGGCCTTTTCTACGATCATCGTAAAGCAACGTCTTGTACAGTTTAACCACGTACCTATACGCGAGTACTCGGCTGAATCCACATGATTGTGACCACCCAATTTTTTTTTCAGACAATGTTTACACATTTTTTGACTAAGTGCGTATATTTAAATCCGGTCTGGATCGTTTCTATAGCCATTGATACCCCTAAACTCCGCACTACATATTCAAAGAACTCGAGCTGGCGTATTGACGCAAGAATTTTCCTTCACAAAACATATACTGATGGCATTTACAACCTTCCATACTGTAGTTGTTAATGTAAACAAATTCGTTTGCACAACACGGAGATGGAGACAGTTTTGTGCCGTCTATGCCATCATTATCTTGTATAAAACTCTGTTTGGAAGGTAGGTTCAAACAATTTCTTCCTTGTACATGCCACACTCCAGTCATTCGAGGCAACAACGCGGAGAAATACTTGTACTTGGGGTTTTGGGGTGGCTGCATACCCGAAACAATATTATGAATCCACTTGTATAGGACTAGCAACGCCCCTGTGTTAACTTAATTATTTAATGCTTCATGTTTCGCGACAATCAAGAGTTATTCAAGTTTAATATACATGCATTTCATTGTCAGTGTCATTCAAACATATCCTTTCCACGTGGTAATCTGCGCACACGTTTAAAATGCAGCAATGATGTGCTATGGGTAAATGTATGGTTGTGATACGTATACCGTAGATTTAGAGTTTCTTCTTATACAGGTAACGTTCAACCGCTCTTTCTCAAAGATACCGAGTACTGGTCACGGCCTCAAAACCTTTAACATTGTAAGTCTTTTTTAAAGGGATTTGCTCAAACACGTGCGTAGTTTTTGAAATATGCCATTAAACTGGTCTTAAGGCACCTAAACTACAGAGCTCAAGTACTATAAAAAGAAAAGCATAAAAAATGTTAATCCCATCAGGGTTCGAACCTCAGACCTCCAGGCCAAAAGTCTAATGCGCTACTATGACCTCACATCCATTCCGATATATATACTTGTATGTTCATTTTCTACTTTATGTAAGTTATTTACGTGTATTCAACAATTTTAACGAAAACAACAGACACACTTCAAATTATTCCATCGTTCTGCGTTACAAACGCTTTATAATTTATCCATTTTAACTGATGATTGTTCATTAGCGAAACGGTATTTACAGTATATTTCTATGTACGTAGTGTCATTTCGCTCCTATATATACCAGGTACATTATTCTTTTATTTTTAGAATCTGAACAAAACATTTTTTTGTATAATTCCAATTAATATCAATACCAAACATGCCTCATACAAACTACTCAACGATTGATACACGTTGTAAATATATAGATCTAAATTATAAAAACATATACGTTCTGGATTTATCATTTTGAGCACATTCATTAAATACAATTACTAGTACAATTACAGGTAAACACATTTTTAACTATATATCGGTGTCAGAATCAAGTTCAATATATATTGTGTGCATCATCAGTATAGTATATGAATTCTGTTGTACATTAAACCTGCAAAACATGGCAAAACCAGTTTGCAATATATTGCAAGACATAAATATGGCAAAACCATGTTGCAGTATATTGTAAGACACAAATAAGGCAAAACCATGATGGAATATATATTGTAAGACATAAGTAATACAATCTATTGGTATATTGTTGAAGCGATATACATTATAGCAACATCAAAGTACAATCATGACAAAGGAAATCTACATTTATTGTTATAACCTACTTTACTATATAAATGATAATTAAGCGTTTTAAACTGTTGCCACTTTGTTGAATAATCGTAGATTATATAAGTCTCATCCACATTTACATATTATATACATCATATAAAAATCAGTAAAACATGTGGTCATTCTAAAAAGAATTATAAGAGACTATTGAAACAAGCTCCTCCCAACATGCAACATTTCGTGATGTTTCACGGATTGTTTCGTTATTTTGCCTTCATCATTATTTAAATAGGAGCACCTGCGCAGAAGGTTGCGCAATTATGGTAACACAGAATGTCACTGACTGTTATAAGCAGGGCCCGTGTTAATGGTTGTTCTATTTTGTAGTTTTGAGCCACAGATATTGTTTGTCTTTTATTTATTATTGGAAGTAGGTAATAAAACAGATATTTCGTAGTCATTTTGGGAAGAGTCAAATTGTTTTCCTTCAGTATCGGGGTCAACATTTTCAACAGTTCAAAAGTTGCCTCCTGTACTTCATGAAAACAATTTGACTGTTCCCAAATGCTAATGAAATATCTGTATAATGTCAAATACAAGTCCTATAACCACGGTGTCTCTTTGTCGCCAAGTATATTCATTTTAATTCGACCACACAGACTTCTTCGTATCTGTACGGTTTTGCTCGATATATTTCCTACGCTTTCTCGTCGACTGGTCCCCAATCCTTGGACGGCTGGAGCAACGTGGATACGCGCTAAAAAATAAAAAAATAAAAAAATAAAGTATCATAATCATCATCATCATTATTATCATCATCATATTCACCTACACAATCATCATCATCATCATCATCAAGAACACATTCAAATTAAGATATTAAAAACGGTATGTGATTTGAACATACCCTAAACATTTTGGACGGAGATGATAGACTGCACGACCCTGTTCACGCAAATCATGGTGACGTCTCTTCTTACAACTATTTACCTACCTAGAAGAGAGAACCTTCTGCCTGCACAATCTCCTTCACCATAATGCCGACCAGTGGCAGGAACGGTACAGCAGACATCAGCATCCCGATGGTTATCGCGTACGAGGGGAAGGCGTAGCCGTTGCCATAGGACGGCGCACTGTACGTGAACACGGTCACCACGAATGCGAACTGCAAGAAACACAGTGATGTTAGGGATAATGGCATTCAGCCTTACAAGTTTTCAGTCAATAAGAGAATCTTTACAATGAGTCGATCGAATGTAAATATCGGCATATACATTTTAAAATAACATACTTTAACAATTGCCAAACTTTAAAGTCATTACTTTTATTGGCAAGAAATATACTGGAATATTTTGCTTCAATTATGATATTTGGTCAAAAACACTAAAACCACACCATTATAGTAACATAAAACTGGATTTTAGTAACACTGTGCAGTGTAAAAGAGCAATTTATGAAAGGCGATTGCAGCGTCACCGAAAGGAATCACGTCATCACGAGACACCAGAAGATTCGCAGGATTTTGCACGACTTTCTTCCTGTCATAAGCTCGATGTCCTTTGCAAAGCGGTCGGCTCCTGATCGGAGAAACAAAGTAAGTCTTTTGAGAGATAGGAACTATTTTACTGCATACCTTTTCACTTAAATGCAATGTGTTATATATTATCCATTATATTGTGCTGAATACAATATTTTTAACTATTATTTAATAACTGCATTTAACTTAAACCATAAAACTGCGGTCTCAATTTCAAAAGCGCACACTTATGCACCAATCAATATTCCCCCCCCCCGGGGTGGGGGGGGGGGGGGCAGCGGCGGGCGGACATATACGGGACTGAAGACGGAAATGGATTCCAGACAGGCGGGAATTTGACACGCCTAATAATTCCGGGTACCATGAAATAGACTTTAGTCAAATTTTAGATCCCGGTAATATTAGGTCCCCCAGGCATCTCCCACTGTGGGGATTTATACAAACATGCTTGGTTCTAAGGTGGGGAATTAGATCCCCCAAAATATAATTTGTCAAAATCCCCTAGGTTAGCCCGCCACTCCCCCCCCTGGGGGGGGAACTGATAGGTGCATTATCATGCATGAATGTGCGGCACTGAGAAGATTTTATCACAAAGGTCATTCTATGCCTGACACAAGACATGACATATGGAAATCCACTGAATCATGACGACGCATAGTATTCTGAATACTTACCGTAGATCCAGCAAACCATGACCCCTTCAAGAACGGACCCAAAGAGGAGGGCAAAGGCGGAAATGTACCTGTCACTGAGTTGAAACAGGTAAATACCGCCCTGGGGGATAAACAAGTAATTTAGTAATTTAACCTCAACGTGTTAAAGACTTAATACCACTGTAAAAAGTACAATGACTAACATGCTTCGGACTACCATATATGGACAATTATTTTAATGCTCTTTCAAAATGTTTCTACTTTATTAAGTTAGTTGTTACCGGTAATTGTTATTGTTAGATATATGTATTGCTATAAATATACATGTAACTCACATACTTATTTTAATACATAAAAATAAACTGATTTTCTTAAGGATATTATTATGTGCAGATTTCAATCTAACAAACTGACATGAATAACTGAGCATAACATACATACATACACATTTTAAGTATCTAACACTCATCACAAACTCGTAGCCTGCTACTTACATTCATTGTCAGAGAGGTGCTCAGTACGAACAGGAACATGGCTGTGCCGATCAGCACGGGTATCATGTGGTTCATCAGCTGCCTCAGGAAGGAGTCCAGAATCGTACCGTCACCGTCTCGAACATGCCGAACTAGTTGGGGCATACTAAAACATAATTGAGGCGTGTCGTGGGAAAACCGGGCTTAGTGCATATGTGTAAAGTTTCGTTTACGATCAGCCTGTGCAGGCTAATCCAGGACGACACCTTCCGCCTACAGTGGATTTATGTTAAGAAGATACTTTCTTGAAACAGAAAATACCAAAAGCCAAAGTGCCATAGTCCGTACAGGCAAATCCTGGACGACACTTTACGCGAATGCATCAAGCCCGACACGCCTCAATTAAATATTTAACGTAATGTGTGTGCTTAATCAGAATGTTTTGGTACCCAAAGAATCGAAAGAAAGTGATTTGCGCATAGAAGATAGAACACATTTTTGCGTTTACTGATCAATATCATACTTGTATTTTTGTTTGTGGAAAGTCGCATATGATATTTACGAAATGATTGTGTGTTCTAGCAATTTATTTACATCGACGTATTTTCTCTCACAAATACATCAATAGCTGCCACGCTCAGATTTTCAAGCACGCGATTCTTTTTGAGGATTCTCCCAGTTGACTACACATAAGGAACACGCAAACCAACTGACGCGAGCGTCCATGTTAATTCAGCCGGTAAATTGAACGATTAATAATAGATTATTACAAAATCAGTGCTTAGCCATCCCACACTCTCGAAGTATTACAACTGGCCTTTACAGATTAACTTACATTACTCATCCAAATTATATATAAATATTAAATAATATTAATCAAAAGGAAAACAGTCCGATTTCGTTTTCAAATTACATAAAAGTACAAGTATAAAACACGTTAACCATATATTCATCTTTGAATACGAAATACATGTACTATACAATACAATTAAAATTTTAACAGCACGAAATGGAATAATATAAAACACGTCTCAAGCAAAAGGATATTGTAAAACCCTTTTTGGGAAGTCAATTTGAGAATAAATCTAGCAAAAGTGTCTAAAACAAATCTTGATCTCAGTAAAATTTTAAAAGCCAACCAATGTTATAAGAAAATGATTGAACCCACTCACGGTGCTATCGAAGGCCACAGTGATCAGCATCAGGAAGAAGAGCATGGCCCAGAGCTGCGGCAGGGGCATCCGGGATATAGCCTCGGGGTAGGCCACGAACGCCAGACCGGGACCTTCGAAGGATAAATGAAGATATTTATAAAGTCATCGCTATATTTTATCTTTGAGACAAGATACATGTATATATTGTTTAACTTAAGGTGGTCATTATGTTCAAGTTACCTACATTATACGAACTTTTGAATTAAAAGAAAATCGGTATTATATGACAACGATCCGATATGGTCTTAAAAAATTTTTTTCTATAAAATAACGGATTAACGGATTACAGTGATATATAATTTTATTTATAATGTAAGAATTCTGCATATGATTTTAGAGGCAATATAAATAGTATATTTAACAGTCAAAACAACATACACAAATGGTAATTATCATTATAATTTCCTTAGTTTTAATAGTTTAATACTGCATGTACATTAATGAGGATAAAATGTCAGTATTTCAAAGACGCCAACTGCAAAGCCATATTGTTGTGTTCGTATAAGACAATACATATTTGTATAGTTACAAATGTGTCACCTGTAGCTTTCGCAGTCTCCTCCACGGACACGCCCGCCTCCGTGGCAACGAAGCCCATGCACTGTGGTCTCACTATATCTATTAACAACGGCTTAAATAAATCAATGAATTGTTGTTCTTTAGCTTAAATAAATCAATGAATTGTTGTTCTTTAGCTAACGGATATTAATATACCCTCTACTCGACCTTGCCAAACTTGTAAAACCATTTTGTTTGCATGTGTTCATTGTTTTAATAGTCATTTATAAGAGAGTTAACGGGACTTGTTCACTGATTTTTGTATTTTTTAAATATACTATATAACCTGGAAAACTATATCATCTAAACTAAGAACTCCATTATAATAACAAGAAAAGCATAAAAAAGAAATGTGCCTACACAGGGGATCGAACCTACGTCCATATCAAAAGTCAGACACGCAAACCGCTGATTAATATACCTGTCCGTGTCAGTTTTACATAATGTAAGTGGTTCAAGTTCAACAATTTCAACGAAAACACCAGCACTACTCCAAAAAAAATTGTATCCATTCAATTTATGATTACTCATCAACGAAACATTATTTTAAATATATTTCTATGTCAGTAATGCTATTTCGCTCTTTATATACAGTGTTCTTTTGTTTTTTTGGAACCTGTGGCAAAATGTTTGGAAATCGTCAATTCGTCAATCTGTGAACAGGTCCCTCTAAATGAAAGTCAGACACGCAAACCGCTGATTAATATACCTGTCCGTGTAAGTTTTACATAATGTAAGTGGTTCAAGTTCAACAATTTCAACGAAAACACCAGCACTACTCCAAAAAAAAAGTATCCATTCAATTTATGATTACTCATCAACGAAACATTATTTTCTATATATTTCTATGTCAGTAATGCTATTTCGCTCTTTATATACAGTGTTCTTTTGTTTTTTTGGAACCTGTGGCAAAATGTTTGGAAATCGTCAATTCGTCAATCTGTGAACAGGTCCATCTAAATGAAAACTCTGAACAACAGTTGCTGATGTAACGTCGTGTAAAATAGAGAATAACAGGTTACTGTCTGGGCACAGTTGCTCAAAACATTAACGACCAATTAAGCTAACAGCCGTTAACGTTTGGATGAAGTTTTTGATGTAATTTAAATGTTAGTATTTTCAAATTTGCATTTATTTTAAATAAATTGATATGCTCAAATAATTGTCAAATGCTTTATACGCGAGTTGCTTGAAATTTCAGTTTTATTTACATGTAAAGTTAACAGGCGGGTAGCTTAACCGGCCGTTAAATTTTTGAGCAACTGGACCCTGGTCTTTTGCAATATATTAGATGAGGCTAAGAATTGTATTATATAACGGCGAGGCTTGCCGAGTAACGTTATTCTATTATGCGTAAAAAATATGTTTGTTTCAGGTTACCCGACCTACCCTAAAAAAATGCCTCGACCGTAGAAAATTTTATTGGGTTTGTCAGATTTTTTATTTTATTTACCTTTTTCAAAAATTAAATGTGTTTTTGGATAAATAAGTGTTTTGTTTTGATAGTATCCACTTATAAACAATGTTTGAAGATATTACTGATATACTTTGAATATTTATTTAGTTTTAGAATCTTCAAGTTGACCATTTACCAAATAAAAATAAAAAATGAAAAAATAAATCCCGACCTACCTACCCTAATTTTTTGGGGCATGTAACCTGAAACAAACATATTTTGTTACGCCTTAGTAGTATATGTACTATGGCCGTTTTAACAACAACGTAGCGGTTAAAAACAAGAACTGCGCATGTACCCTTAAAAGTATAACGTAAAATATGTTAACATCTTATAACATCTTTATATACAGTACAATCAGTTCTGGTCACATTTTCGCTAGTTTTATTACCATAGTACTATGTAAGTGCTGATGTAACGCTTTGTGCATACACCATCGCGCGCAGTATCAATCGCCGACGGAGTTCAAATTATAAAACGGTTTAAAGGGACTCATTAAATGTGTTTGTTGATTTTTTTTTAATTCGTGCTGAATAAATTGCATTTTAACAAAGCGACACTTGCTATAGGATATATTTGGACGAACCTTACAAAGCGCTTCCGATTTCCGACCGTTTCGCGTAAATTTTGTTTTCATTTCTCATGCTCCGCACAAAGATTGAACTGGTTCTGAGCATAGCTCAAATCAAACCGATAGGGAAGTAACCGCTGCGAGGCATTTGTTCATTTCTGTCACCACAAACACAACTGATGTAATGTTATTATAACCGTTGGTTTTATACTGTATCGCGCGTTAACGATTCCAAATGTTTCATGACCTAAGGTGAGACAGCCCTATTCCTACGCCGCACACTCAGTGAATACAAAGTCATGTAGCACAACATTTCAACGAGATTTTCAACACAATCCGTAATTTGTCATTATCTATCAATTTCCGCCATTATATGTCAGTACCTTCTCACTTAATTGACATTACCCGTACATCTAAGTCACTTAAATATTGGTTTACGTGTTTGTAAACTTTGTAAAGTGTTCAAAACGTAAACTGATCCTGTGAAATGAATATAAGTGTATTTATTTGGAAATCGTTGAAATAATTGAGAAAGGATTATTTATTTTTCCATTGATGACGTCATTGCAATAGCCAAGTGCGCGTTTATGTTAATATTTAAAAAAAAATCATGTGGGTTTTTGCGGTTTATAACGATTACAATCAATAAAATAAACACGTTATTGAAATGAGAATGTTTGTTTTGTAGATTATGATTCATTTAAACATTAATCATTGACGTTTTAGTTGATTCCGAGTAAAATGACGTACATTCAAACATTGGCGGATATTTTAGACTCTAGCTGCCTGATATATCAGCTGCAGCTGTATATCAGTCGGAAATCCGTATAGTATGCCGTGAATTTTCGAAGTTTATGAGGTCCTTCCGCGCCGAAGCTACATTATGAGAGGACCCGGTGTGTGTCCAGCACCACTGACTAATTTACTTACTAGAAACAGATGGAAAGTTGGGACGAATTTTGAGTCATAGCTGCACTCTCCAGCAATTTCTCTTTTCAGGGAAATATATTTAATTGTGGTGTGGTCTTGTGCTGTAGGGGGAGGGGGGCAGGGGACAGAAGTACCAGGAGGAAACACTACCTGTCCGGTATGGTGACCACCAACAAAATCCGTATAGTGTGTGTGCATTGTGAATTTTATCGAGTGCACCGAGATTCTCACCTTTATGGCCATCGCCCTCAGAAGATTTGTTAGTTGGTTACGGGGGATAGTGCAAGATAAAGATAATTTGGTTCGTTTTCATAGTTGACTGGACACAATTCTATAATAGATCAAGCAGACCATCGGCCAGTTCAATTTAAATTTACAAGTGAGAATCGTCGATAAATAAAATTTAATAATGCATGCTCAAAATCTTTTAATAATCTGGCAAGTGTTAAATTTTTGGTTCTCCATTTTGGACAAAGGTGTCACAGTCATAACTACACATAACGGACAGCAAAAAAAGACACGTATATATATAATGAAACCCACTAGCACTTTTACCTATAGCGTATATACATATGTATTTTCGGGAGCAGCTATAATACGTTTACGCAAACTAAGGAGGAAACCGTGTTGGCAGAACAACCGTTACTAACGAATCAAGGTGAAGCTTCATAAAACAAAGCGTAACATCTATACACGACTTTTTCGGATTTACCGATTAACGGTTACTGGGGTATTCGACAACAGCCAATTAATTTATTACTTCTAAATTAATCAATGTAAAGGTTCCAATTGGATATGCGTCTTATGCCACAAAAATGGGACCTTCTGTGGCGAAATAACGTGTCAATTGATAAGCATTTGTATGTCATAGCAAATAATAAATATATAATTAATGTTGCATTTCATGTTGTTTCTCCTTTATGCATGAATATAATCTATTTGATCTCAACTAGAAATGCACAACCATGGTTTAACTAAGAATTGCAACATGGTTTAACTAAGATTTGCAACATGGTTTAACTAAGAACTGCAACATGGTTATTTAAAATAAGGCACATTCCTTCATAAGTTTACGAATGTTCATCATTCATCAAATATTCATCTTAAGTAATATGCAAAACATTAAACACAACTGAGATATAAGTTGTGTTAACGGAAGATATCGCATCTACTGTTCCTACACAATAAACAAAACAGCTATTCTACTCAAATCTCAATACAGAATTGGTTCTTCCTGTTTTAGATAACTGCAGGGAGCTAAACAGACGTTACCTTTAAATAGAGGACAGAAATCGAAAGCAAGTCCGGCGCTTTTCCCACAGAACAGGCCAAGGTGTAATAGAGAGTGAATCCGCACGAGGCTATGAACACGACGAACGGTATGATGACCGCTCCGCCCCCGTTCCGTGCGCACAAAATGGGGAACCTCCAGATGCTCCCGATGCCGACAGTATAGCCGATTGCGGCCAACCAGAATTCCGCTCTGCTTCCCCAATTGGCACGGGCTTGCAAAGAGACCCGATCCGCGCTATGTAACTCTATCAATTTATCATTGTCCAACATTGTATCGATGTCGGTTTCTTTTAAGGGATACATCTCAATAATATTACCCCTTTCATCCACATCAGAAGGTTCTTTTTCAAATTCCATTGCGTTTGTTTATATCGACCTCCGAAATGTTTTCATTCAACGATTTTTTTTTCCAGTAAAACAACGGAGGTCTACAGAAACATCTTTTTTGCACATTTGCACAATAAACAATCTGTTAATATGCGTTTGACTTCATTCTGTTTGATTACTCAATTATTTTGTTCCAGTGTATGAAGAAAATGCAAAGTTGTGCAGTTTAACATCAATGCTATGCAACAAGGTCAAAACATTTAACTTTACAATTAACATGACACAAATTCAGTAAACATGGCATTCAATATAACGCAGATTTTTATTCCTTTAAACGAGCACCGTAATGTACTAGACACTGAAGTGCTTCCATATATACACTCGAATACTTTGTTCAAGATAATACGCCGAACCTGCATCAAACACTTGCAAAACTCAATTTGGTTGTTTAGAAAGCAGCTTCTCGCGTATAAAACCTGGCCGGGAACGATACGACCTACTTCTATCATGTTACATGCAAATATAGGTTTCAGTGGCTATTTCACTACATTTTGACGCAGTTTATGTGATAGAAAAAAGTATCAGTCTTTAGATAAATACTGCACCAGCGATGACGAAATGCTTTGACTATACTTGAATGTGGACAAATATAAGTACTACTTGGATATTATAATGTATTAATTTTGTATCAGTATGTTAACAACAACAAAAAACACTACTACTACTAATAATAATAATTATTATTATGATGATGATGATGATGATGGGAATGGGGATGGTGGTGGTGGTGGGGCGGGGGGGGGGGGGGGTAGTGGTGGTGGTGGTGGTGAAGGTGGTCGTGGTTATGACGGTTATTATTGTTAAACTAATATATTGTTTCGGATGAATAAATAATCTCGCCGTATCTGCTACAATCTCCGTATGTGCGCTCATCTATAAAATCTGAATGGGTCAATTACTCGTACTACAGATGGTGTGTGCTTCGAAGGGTCATAAACCTGGTCTCCAAATTATTGAATCCATACATAAATTCAGTGAAACGTTTTAACGACATGAAATTTATCATATTTTAAATCAGGTCATGCCTTTTTGTTAGCATTCATGTGTTTGTGGAGATGATGTTTAAAGAAGTTATAACCATATAACAAAGCTTAATTTTGCTCACACATTTTTGTTCAAACTTGCACAGGTGACGTTTACTTTTAAAATGCCACGAAGCATGAAGGCATTCGCCTTTTAACACATAAGAGCGCTAAAGACACAAAAAGACTGTTGGTCAGACATGGAAGAAACCAAACGCATGGGAAATATGAGTGCAATATATTTTTAAAAGAAAATAAACGTTTGAAATCGACATGGATGTATCACGTGATATAGGCGCGAACGGTCGTGGTTTTTCAAGCGGGAAAAAATTTAGGAAAATGTAATAAAAATGGTGTTTATGGGCATTGTTCTTGTGTGGATTTATATGGAATGTATGAGCAATTGTGCCTACTTTCGGAATGAAATGAAGTACGATGCCAAAATCTAAATACAAGAAAAGAAAGGACAGAAACAGTAGCGACAATGAGAACAGTGTTTGCAAACTGCATAAACAGAGAGGCCCGTCTGCGGACTCCGAGGTCGATAATGTGTCAGTAAGTGATATTTTAAGAAAGACAAACTCTGTGTTGTATGATGTAGACAATCTAGAAAACAGCGTCTTTACAAATAATTGTAGTAACAATATTGGATGTAGTGGTGTTACAAAAACTACAATGGCGGAAATCAGTGCGGAGCCCACCATTGGAGATGTGATGGCTTTATTAAAAAATGTTAGTGCCCGTTTAGAAACATTAGAAACGAAAATAAGCGTAATAGAGTCAATAGAAAAGCGAATAGCAGGCTTTGAGAAGGATATGAAACGGCTGTGGGTGGCACATGAAGAGAGGGCCAAGAAGGTGGACGAGCGGGTATCGCACCTGGAAGATAAGGTGGAGGGTGCCGATATACATGCGGCGGAAATGGCAGAGAGGGTGCAGGACCTAGAGAAGGAGCGAGCTTCCCTGCGCGACGACGTTACCTATTTGCAATCACAATCCATGCGTAACAACCTTATTTTCACAGAAATTCCCGAGGACAACGGAAACGGAAATGAAGCACCGGAAACGACGGAAGCAAAGCTGCGACAGCATCTTGTGAACGCTTTCAAGATCACGCAAGAAATAGCAGCGTCTATCAAGTTCGAACGGGTACACCGGTCACCTGGGTCGCCGATACATGGTAAAATAAGAAACATTGTTACCAAGTTCACGTTTTTTAAAGACAGGGAAATGGTGCGAAAAAAGTGGAAGGAACTTGAAGGAACTGTGTATCGCGTCTTCGAACAGTTTCCACCGGATGTGATACAGAAAAGACGCAAATTGGTCCCAAGAATGAAGGAGGCAAGGCGGCTAGGTAAACGTGCATACTTGGCCTACGATACGTTGTACATTGACGGGACCGCGGTGCGAGTCTAGGAACACGGCGGTGGTGAGGTATCTGTTCTTTCGTGGAATGTAAATGGACTAACGGATTGTAAAAAGTCATCTCCTGAATTTGTAAATATTTTGTGCGCTCATGATATTTGTTTGTTGTATGAATCGTGGGCGAATGGTAAGAGTGAGATTGATTTGAGTGGTTATGTGTCTTTTAACTTCTTCAGAAAATTTCAACATAAACAGGCCCGTAGAAATAGTGGAGGTATTGCTATATACATTAAAGAAGAAGTAGCAGATGGTATCAAAATTGTAAAAAATCAATATGATACAATAATATGGTTAAAATTTGATCACAACTTTTTTAATACCTCAGAAGATTTCTATATATGTTCAGCTTATATTTGGGGACAAGATTCACCTGTTTGTAATACAATAAATATAGATTTATTTGAAATGTTAGAAAATGATATTACCTATTTTTCAGAATTTGGTAAATTTTTTGTAACAGGCGACTTTAATAGTAGAGTCAGCAATAAATATGATTATGTTGTACACGACAGAGTAAATACTGTTTACGATGATACTGATTATTCGCCTGACAACGCCTCTGATAGGGCCTCAGTAGATTGCTCACTAAATAGTCATGGGGTTAAATTACTTGATCTTTGTAAATCAACATGTTTACGCATTGTTAATGGCAGAATCGGTAACAGTTGTAAACAAACTTTCTTTTCGAGTAATGGTACTTCTGTTATTGATTATTTGTTGTCCCACGAAAGCAACTTTTCAAGTATATCTGATTTTACAGTGAATGATTTTAACGAATGGAGTGATCATGCACCGTTACATTTTTCGTTAATTTGCAATAATGTCTCAACCTATTTTCAATCATTTGCAGATATCAAATACAAATGGGATAATACGTTACGTGAACAATTTCGCTCAGGGATTATTTCAATGTTGCCTGATTTTAATAACATTGTACAAAATATTGATAATTCGAGTAGAATTTCAATTAATGAAACCTTAAATAAGTTTACAGATACTATTCGCAGTGTTGCGGACCCGTTATTCTCTAATTTCAAAACAAACCCTGGTTTCAATATTGATAGTTGTATAAAAAATGCGGAATGGTTCGATAATGAGTGCATTACCGCTCGGAGTTTGTATCAAGATGCATTGCGTGTTTTTAATTTGGACAAAACAAATGTAAATAGAGAAAACTTGTGTGTACACAAGAAGTGCTATAAAGACCTACTTCGCAAGAAGAAAAATTGTTACTACAGAAGAAAAATGACGGAAATATGAAATTTAAGAAAACATAAGCCTAAGGAATTTTGGAAATTTTTCAAATTGAAGAAAAACGTTATAAAAAATAAAATATCACTTGAGGAATTTACAGAGTTTTTTGAAAAGTTGAGTAGCAACTCGGCAGGTAATTATAATGCGGAAGCAGAGGACTTCTGTTTTTATAACGATTTTAACTCAGAAAATTCTACTTTCCCTGAACTTGATAAACCTATATCTGTCGAGGAAGTTATTTTTGCAATAAAGCATTTGAAACGAAACAAATCACCGGGTAGCGACTGTATTTTAAACGAATATTTTTTAGAATGCAGCGATATTCTATCTAACCATTTGTGTGATTTATTTAACGGTATATTTTTATCTGGTTGTTTTCCGGATAAATGGACAGAAGGAGTAATTATTCCCCTGCATAAGAAGGGCCCTGTTAACGATGTAAATAACTACAGAGGGATTACACTAGTCAGTTGTTTCTCAAAAGTATTTACCACCATTTTGAATAAGCGCATCGTAACATTTTGTAATGAAAATAACAGTATCTCGGATGCGCAGTTTGGTTTTAGGAAAGGTTGCTCCACAGTGGATACTATTTATATATTGATGTCAATTGTGCAAAATTATTTAAATCAAAATAAACGCTTATATGTAATATACGTGGACATGTTAAAATGCTATGATAGTATCTATCGTAATGCGCTATGGTTAAAATTATATAAGTCGGGTATACAGGGTAAATTGCTTAGAATAGTGAAAGATATGTATACACATGTTAAATCATGCGTTAAATCATGTACATCATACTCAGATTATTTTAATTATGCAGTAGGCTTAAGACAATGGGAGGTAATGTCGCCGATGCTGTTTTCTTTGTTTGTTGAGGACTTGGAACTTTACCTTCAAGATAGCATTAACTCTGGTTTAAATCTTGATGAAATTGTGTTGATTTTACTATTATTTGCCGATGACATGGCTATTTTAGGCAAAACACCGGAAGAAATTAAATCGCATTTAGATAAATTATATTTATATTGTAATTCTTGGGGTCTAAATGTTAACACCACAAAAACAAAAATAATGGTTTTTAGAAAGAGAGGGGGGTTAAAACGAGGTGAGAAATGGACATACAATGGCAACGAAATTGAAGTAGTTGATAGTTTTAACTATCTAGGTACAGTAATAAGCTATACTGGGAGTTTTAAACTGAACCAGGAACATTTAGTTGGTAAAGCCCTTAAGGCAATGAATACTTTATTGTATAAATGCAAGGAATTTGACATAAAACCAAAAATATTTTGCCAGTTATTTGACTCTTTCGTAGGTTCTATATTGAATTATACATCTGAAATATGGGGTTTCATAAAATCAAACGATATAGAACGTATTCATTTGAAATTTTGTAAAAGATTGCTACATGTTAGGATAAACACATGCAATGTTGCTGTATATGGAGAATTAGGTAGATACCCTTTGTATATAAACAGGTTTGTGAAAATTATTAAGTATTGGTTTAAAATTCTTGGCAGTAAAAATATCATCATCCAGGTTATTTATAAACAAGCTCTGAGTGATTGTTATAAAGGTTATACAAACTGGGTATCGAATGTTAGAAAGTTGTTAAATGATTATGGTTTTAGTTTTGTATTTGATAATCCCAATTCTGTACAAAGTAGCAGTTTTATTAATGAATTCAAATGTAGACTGGTTGACAATTTTAAACAAGACTGGTACGGTAAAATTAGCAACAGCTCTGTGTTATATATGTATAAACACGTTAAAACTACTTTAGAGTATGAAGCATACTTAGATTTACTTCCAAGACGTTTGCGCTTATTTTTTGTCCGACTAAGGGTTTCAGTACATCCTTTAAGAATACAAACTGGCAGATACTCTAGAAATAACATAACAAGGAATCAACGTTATTGTTTGTGTTGTAATGATATGGACATAGAAGATGAATATCATTTTATTTGCGTATGCAGTTGTTACACCGTACTAAGGAAGAAATACATTAACCGTATTTTCTATGTTAATCCATCTGTATATAAATTCCATCAGTTATTAGCTTCATGTGACAAATCCATCTTATTAAATGTATGTAAATACATCAAAGAAGCATTAGTTATTAGAAATTCAATCATAAATGAAACTGTGTAGTTAATTGTCCTTACCACCTTTGCTTTCTTTGTTTGTTGTTTATTTTGTTGTTTTGTGTTGCTTGTTTTTTGTTGTAATATTGCATTACTTGACCGATTGTGTGTGTCTGACCTTGTTTGGTTATATACATTTTTGCTCGTTCTACCTAATAACGTGACAGAAAAGAATATTTGTATTAATGTATGAAGACGATGTACTATTGTATAAGTCTGAATAAACTGTCTGTCTGTCTGTCTGTAACTTCTGTCGGACTGTACTGTGATATGTTTTATGCGAGTCATTTGATGCAAACGGAAACATGTTCATAACGGAAAAAGTAGTATGCACTCTTTAGAGTCAGCGCCATCTTGGATCTATTGTTGAATGACGTAATGTGTATTTTTAGAATCGAATGATTAGAGATGTTGGTTTAAGACCGGATGTACGAACAATGGTCTTTTGTTGAAAGGATTAGTGAACAATAGTGTGTTTATGTTTAGAATTCGAATAATAGAAGGATTGGAAGTACGAACAATTATCTTTTGTTTACAGGATTTGTGAACATTGATGGGTCTATTTTTTGCATCGAATGAATAGAGATGTTTGTTTTAGACAGGAAGTACAAACAATGGCCTTTTGTTTGAAGGATTAGCGAACAATAGTGTGTCTTTTCTTTAGAATCGAATGAATAGAAGGACAGGATGTACGAACAATGGCCTTTTGTCCAAGGGATTAGTGAACACTAGCGCGTTAAGATGAAAGACAAATGTTTAAACAAAGGATTTGGGTGTCAGTTAAACCTGTTAACGAAAATCGGTGTTGTTCTTCTGCAAAAAAAAAGCGTACTGTTTCATCCATTTTATTTCTTACAATTCACAAATCATGTACAACAGAAACGTTTGACTAGTTGTTCATTATATTCCATGTTCACAACGTCAAAGGCACGTATAATACGTTTCATATTCCAGCCACGGAATCTATGAACAATAAAGAAGATACAAAACTACCCACAAGTCACTGTTCCGTATTGTTGTAGACGTGTACCATTATATCTATAGCCATGATTTAGCAACACGTTTTGAAACTTTTGTGATAATAGTGCGGGGTATGTCCCAAAGAATCGAAAAACTCCGCCGGTCCTCTTAAAGGAAAGTAGAAAGCCACCCAGTGGCGTCCTGGTTGATGACTTTTGTACGTGTTGACGATATACGCTTATGATCGTGTATGATCTGGTCAGTTTAAATGGAGAATTGATGCAACAACAACAACTACTACAACTACTACTACTTCTACAACAGCAACAACAGCAACAACAAAAACGACAACAACAGCAGCGACAGCAACGACAACAACAACAACAACGAAAAACAAGTGCAGCAAAAGATTGATTAAACCGTTTATAAGGGGGATGCATGAACATAATTTTGACAACAATTTTCAAAAATGTATCCTTACCAAGTTTGTGGCACCTCGTACATCTGGTCCGACAGCTTGAAACGACATTTTAAACATAAGCACTCTGATCAGCTAAAACCTCATCAGTTTCAACAACAGCGAGAGACACTGCACCAGTGTCAACAAGAGGAACATAAAGAACATTTTGTATTTAAACATCCGTTTACCTGTACCATTAGCTGCCCTACATCTTACGGAAAGACCTATTTCTTGACGCAGTTGTTGCAGAGTACGAAAATTCAACCCACTCCTGATCGTATTATTTCTTGTACAAACAATGGCAGTCCCTCTACGACACCTTAATGAGAACGGTCGCACCCAAAATTGAATTTATACAGGGAATACCGCTGGATTTGGAGAATGATAGCTTTCTGGATCCTCGAATCAACAACCTTATTATCCTCGATGACCTGATGTCCACAGCTAGTAAAGATTCTAGGATCACAGACCTATTTACGGAAGAAAGACACCACAAGAACCTGTCGGTCCTAGCTCTGAACCAGAATTTGTACTACAGTAAGGATCAGACGCAACGAAGAAATAGCCATTATTTAGTGTTGTTCAACAAACCTGTAGACCAACAGCCCGTTATGACATTGGCGCGCCAAATGTATCCCACCAATCCTCGGTACTTTATGCGACACTTTGAAACAGCTATTGGACAGCCCTACGGTTATCTGGTCGTAGATTTGAAGCCTAAGACACCAAACTCGGAACCCTTAAGAGAACGTATATTCGATAAAAACCCCGACATTAAAAAGTCTACAAGGGAGACCTACGGAGACAATGTAAACATTAATGAAGAAAGCCAGCCATTGGCGAATCATTCTATAAATGAAGACATGCCCGCGTGTGACAGTTGTGGGATTTTGTTCGGGGACATTCATTCTTTACAGAATCATGTCAGACAGTGGTGCGGTAAGCGTAAAGCGGACGACTATTTTGAATCACCACTGTTAAAACGCTGGATTTGTGACACCGATAGTAAAGAAGAGGAATAGAGCCAAGAACATAAAATGTTTGAAACGTTATTTGAAAAAGCTAGAGCCATCAGCAAGGACAAATGAAAAAAGAAACTCGACAAGTACCAGATAGACGGGATGACCTTGAAAGAGGCCAAAGGAAAAGCGGAAGAAAAACTGAGACTGGAAGAAGTCAAGAAGGTAATGCGAATGTACAGAGAAATCCTAACTTAAATGTTTCAACTGAAACACGGGCCGATTCAGTAAAGCGTTATGAGCGATATCCAGAAATTTCAAGACAATGGTATGAGCTTGGAGCAGGGTGTTCAAACCGCGTTGCGAAAAATCAAGTGTCGCATAGAAAGTATGGTGAGGCCTGACAGCAAAGATGACAGCGATGACTCAGACAACGAAGAGGAAAGTTTATAAGGGGTGGAGCACTACAGATATTTGAACGGACTAAACGTACTCGTTGCGTAGTCTACTTGCGACAAAATGGACATAGAAAGTTGGGCGCGTCATTTTCAAAGAATGGCCGAAGGAAAATTGAAACGTAATCATAACGGGCATTTTGTGGTTGAAAAAATTCAATCGAGCGAAACGTCTATAACAACAACACCGCCGATACAACTGGTGACGCCCGTGGCTCAAGCCACAGAAATTGCTAAATCGGAAATGAAACACCGAGAATTGGATAGGAAGACATCCAGATTACACGGACAACAAATATTGGATAGAAATAGAGCGAGAGTATACGGTCAACCTGGATACCGCGACTAAACAATGAGATGAATTCTACACAGTTGACATATCGATTGAGACGTCTAAAACAATTTCGTGGTGTCTTACCAGCGTACAAGTTACCCTGTTTGATACAAAGGAGACCTTCAGCGTATGTCGTCAACACGGACGAAATTCATCAACCTGGACGCCACTGGGTGGCTTTCTACTACCCTTTAAGAGGACCGGCGGAGTTTTTCAATTCTTTGGGACATACCCCGCACTATAATCACAAAAGTTTCAAAATGTATTGCTAAATCATGGCTAGAGATGGTACTCGTCTACAACAATACGGAACAACGACTTGTGGGCAGTTTTGCATCTTCTTCATTGTTAATAGATTCCGTGGTGGAATATGAAACGTATTATACGTGCCTTTGACGCTGTGAACATGGACTATAATAAACAACTAGTTAAACGTGTCTGTTGTACATGATTTGTGAATTGTAAGAAATAAAATGGATGAAATAGTACTCTTTTTTTTGTTTGTACAACAGAACAACACCGACTTCCGTTCGTACTTCCTGTTTAAAACACACATTTCTATCCATTCGATTCTAAAAATAAACCCACCATTGTTCACAAATCCTTTAAACAAAAGGCCATTGTTCGTACATCCGATCCTTCTATTCATTCGATTCTGAACATAAACACACTATTGTTTACTAATCCTTGATACAAAAGATCATTGTTTGTACTTCCAATCCTTCTATTCATACAATTCTAAACAAAAGCACACTATTGTTCACTAATCCTTTCAACAAAAGACCATTGTTCGTGCATCCGGTCTTAAACAAACATCTCTATTCATTCGATTACGTCATTCTAATTAAAGATCCTAGATGGTGCTGACTCCAACGAGACCCGTACACTACTGGTAAACATATCAACTTATTTATTTTAGCGAATGGAATGTACGTCTTAATTCGGGATTTTGCCCCTTTACGGCTAAGTAACTTGCGGAGTCAAGCCGTAGTTAAATCTCATTAAAATCAAATCCTAACATTATTAGGATCTGAAGACATCGTATAACAGGTCACGTTCCAATGACCTTCCGAACAATAAAATATCAACCCTGCTGCGCCCAATGAAAATGCCTATTGCAAAGCAAAGTTGGCCGCGGTTTTTGAAAAATGATGCATTTCCAGCTGATCCTCGGAATAAATCATTACAGTTAATTTTCACGTGGATAACAATGGATATAGTGCTACCTTAGGCGAGTAAACATCCAAAGTTCACGTTAATTTCGTGCATAGTATTTGTGGTTTTTAGATGAAGTTATGCCACAACATTTTGAAGGCAACAGTTTGATTGGCTTCTGAAAAGGTCCCCTAATGCGAAGTCATCAGATCCAGTCAGCGAACAATATAGTAGCGTCAGACTGGAGGTGATTTTAATGAGATTGGCCGTAGTTCTTACTATTCGTGCTCGCGATTTGTTCTACTAAAGACTGTTGAAATGATTTGACATTCTAAAATGGTATAATGAACGCTCTACCAGCGCACAAGATGGGAAAACTCCAGATGCTCCCGATGCCGACAGTTTAACATACTGTGGCTAATCGTCCTAGTCCCCCATCTGGCACGGGCTTGCACCGAGACACCAATATCACTTACGAAATTGTCCGTGTTAGTCATTTTGAGCAAATATGTCTTAATTTTCTTAATGCTTTAATGGTCAGAGCTCCAATTTAAGTTAATGATCTTTGGTATTTGATAATTTATGAGAAAAATCGTCAATCCACGATAAATATTAATGAGTGTCACCTAAAGCCATACTGGTGAAATCAATACAATCCCAGCGGGGGCTGACAAATGTTCTCAACGGACACCGTGCTGCATCAGCGGTAGGGGAATAATTTAAAACATGCCTTAATCCATCCAGCTTCAAATACTTATATACATTGCTAAAATGTTGCCTATTTATTGTAATTATTGTTTAAACCAAATAACTGTTAAATATACCAAGGTTTCTCTATTCATAGGCGGATTTAGAGAGGGCGAACGCCCCTCTAAATTTCCCAACATTCGATTTTTATAACTCAAACTATCTATTTTAAAACAATACGCATTTTGTTGCAAATGACATGTTCTTGATCTATCAAACCCATTATTCTGCATTTTCGTTAAATTGTTCATTTTCGATATATAGTCCAATATTTGCGAGAGGCCAATGCAGTTTGTTGACAGCCATTTTCAGTTACTGGCAATTTCCGCCCCCTCCAACTCAAACTCCTGGAGCCGCGCCTGCTATTTTTCATTATAAAATATAAATACAGGTTCAGTTGACCATTGGCTACTATGAACTTTGCAAAATATCTCGAAGGGTGACGAGCACAGTAACCTCTGGTAGTTAAGTACTTCTACATTCAAAAACGCGATAAAACACTTCTGTTATGCTGACCACCAAAGAAGACACAGAATAATGTTCGGTTTAAAAGCGTTGGCAGTCATTTTAAGTTGTTGGGAACCATTCTAAGATTGAAAGTATGAACATATGGCGAGATAGAAACACAACGTAACAATTAAAAATAAAACAAGTCCAATTAACTAACCACTTTGTCTGTGTTTCATAAATATACATAGCGTGTTACAATAGTATTACTAGGATATACCTTTAAGCAGAGGACAGAAATCGAAGGCGAGTCCGGCACTTTTCCCACAGAACTGACCAAGGCAGACCCCGATGTAATAGAGGGGGAATCCACACAATGCCATGAACACGACAAACGGTATGATGAACGCTCCACCCCCGTACCGTGCGCACAAAATGAGAAACCTCCAGATGCTCCCGATGCCGACAGTAAAGCCGATTATGGCCAACAAGAATTCCGCCCTGCTTCCCCAATTGGCACGTGCTTGCACCGAGACCCGATCCAAACTTTCGATATCTTCATTTTGTGCAAGCATTTCTTCGTTATTGGCTTGGTTTAACGGTTTAAGCTTCATAGATGATTCACTATCAGTATAACGAGAAGGTACTTTGAAAACATCTTTGTTCGCGTATTTAGGCTCCAATTCTATCGAACTCGAAATGTCAATGCTTGGTGCGAAAAATAGACACTTCACGGCAAATAATAAATATAAGGAGTGTCATCTAAATTCAAGCGATGTCAAATCAGTATAAACCCGGCAGGCGTAGATGGCAAATCCCACTGGACCGCAGTGAATAACTATTCAATGTTCGCCAAGTCATCCGTTACATTCACTAGATGTGTTCATACTGAATACTATGAGAGGTACTTCACAAGCATGTGGATGCACTCTTATGAATGCAAACCATATGAGACGCGTCGTGGGAAACCGGGCTTAATGCATGTGCGTAAAGTGTCGTCCCGGATCAGCCTGTGTAGTCCGCAGAGGCTGATCCAGGACGGCACTTTCGGCATCAAGTGGATTTATGGTTAGAAGAGACTTCCTTGAAAAAGAAAATACCATAAAAGCGGAAAGTGCCGTCCCGGATTAGCCTGTGCGGACTGCACAGGCTGATCCGGGAGGACACTTTACGCACATGCATAAAGCCCGATTTTCCCAAGACACACCTCATATTATCTATTTGTTTTCTCTCGGTTTCAGCGTCAGACACATGCAATTCTTGTATAAATTAAACACATGTTCGTGGAGCAGTTTTCAGTCAATTAAATGTTTTCAAATGCAATGCTTAAATATTTTGCCATAAACATTGTAACTCTAAAGGAATAATCGACGACGATGTTAGGTTGTTTACCCTCGGAAACTTCGGTTATAAACCATTGCCCGAGCACACTGCTTAACATAGTATCACAGTTATTATAACTATTCCACTATGGGAATTCACAACATATATAAAGATTGCAGTGTGGATACGGTGCCATAATTTTAAAAATCTATGTGGGGATAAAAATCACGGTATATATAATACACATTAGTGTTAATAACCCACCAATTAAATGGTATTCTGTGTCATATTTATGACACGATATATGTTGACATTATTTTGTATGTTACTTTGTAAAATATTCACTATTTATTATGATTACTAAATATTACGTGTTGAACAAGTATGTATTTAAGAACTGACACGCTCTTTTCGGCGCTTCATCGATGTATGAAGGTCAGTTTTTTGGTATCTAATTTGCATAAAGCCGAAGGCTTTATGTACAAATTAGATACAAAAAAAACTGACCTTCATACATTGATGAAGCGCCAAAAAGAGCGTTTCAATTCTTATAATTACAATTATAATTACAATCGTGTGTATACCTTAAATTTTTACCTTAAAAGAGTAAATTAATTTGGGATTTATTTTTGGCAATTCGCCCATCAATACATTGAAGTATGATTCGTAGGCTCCGCCCCTTGCACTGCAGTAGCGTTGAGTAAATGTCGCATCGCAGCGTTATCTTAAATAATACAGTAGCTCTAGTGATAAAATTTACCTTTGATTTACTTTTGTTTTGATTGATATTTTGTAAGAGCAATTTTGAACAAGGTGTTTTGTATCCATAATGTACATGTTCAAGACGGACATATTGAAACGCGTTCCAGTTTAGATTTACAACTGAAGGTTAAACGAGTCGAAAGTTGTTTTCAGATAGTTGCAATTTTGTAAACGCCCATATACGTGTGTGTTGGAACCGTAGTTTAGGCGTAAAATATATTTAAATAATTAATGTTTATTTTTACATTTAAAACACAATGCTTCATATGTGACCGTGACCATTTGTTACAGGGTCATTGTCGTTGAAAACGTATTTATAAAGATTCACGAGCAAGTTCGATGTTTTAATTCCCAAAAAAATTTCATAAAGACAAAGCCAGACAGATACAGTAATGAAAAATATACAAATACCACAGGAATAGAAATTCACTGTTCAACTGCTAAATTACTTCAATGGCAAAAATTGATACAAATCAAGATCTATATAGTCCTTATCAGGAATATAAATTTTACTCAGAACTAACTAAACCCAGTTTCAATCAATCTCTAAGATATGTGTTCACCATGTATCAGACAATTATCCAATCAGTACTAGCTCAACAGTGTTAAGAATTAAAAACAGTTAAAAACACTACACACTGTGTGTTACACAGGTAACATACTCCCTCCTCCAGGAAATATTGTCTCCTGGCAATACAAAACACAAAAAAAATAATACATACGTTACAAATATAAACAATTGATATATTAAGAAATAAAGTAATACTTATTTCTACATCTATATCAGAATTACATTTAAACAATTATGCAAATATGATTTATAAATAATGCATAACAATTTAAATACCAAGTAGTAATGAATTTAGTCACTTACTTAATCGAAATGATGTACACAATGATTCAATTTGATTCACAGTCAAACAAAAACGTGTATATACCCATTATCGAGAGTCCATTTCACAGTTCATAATAAAACAATTATAAAAACAGTGGATCACACAAAATATTCTTCCTGTTTTACATCAGCAATGATAGGACTGTAAACCCAATTACCGTATCTTTCAGGGGTTTTTCTTGTTCTCCTAGGCCTAGGGACAGGGGTCGGACGTAGAGCAGGTGAGTCTAACACAGACTCTGTATGTACAAAACTATTCGTGGGAATACTATGCTCTATATTTGCATCACGTGGAGGGGAATTAGAAACTCCAGATTGTCTCGTAATAGGGAGAATGACCTTCCTACGCTGAGGAATCACATACACTGAAACATCGGAATCTGATTCAGATTCAGAAGTACAACTTAATACATCAGATTTTGAGATCAATCTGTTTCTTTTAACCATTGGTTTCTCGACTTTGGCATCGCTGATGACATCATCTGCAATTGGTAAAGCATTAAACTGCAACAACATATTACGAATGAAGTTTTCTTTTAGGTCCTAACCCATCTGCACGTTGTACAACGTAAATTGGTAAATCAATGTTGGGAATAGAAAGGACTTTGTAAGGACTGTTTTCCCATTTGTCAGACAATTTGCCAACAGAAATCAAACCTACACACCTTACAAAGACAAGATCACCAAATTCCAATTTGCAAGCTGAAGCCTTTTTATCATGATGATCTTTTGCCTTATCTGCAGATTTTGAAGCATGATCTGAAGCATTCTTATACGCAATTTCTAAACGTTTACGTAGTTCTTTCACATAAACAGTTTTGTCAGAACTCTGCTGTTCATTCGAATTCAGACCAAAGACAACATCGATTGCCAATTTGGGATGCCACCCAAACATCAAGAAATGGGGTGAATAACCAGTCGAATCACTCCTAGTGGAGTTGTACGCCTGCACAATTGGACCTATATAAGACTTCCAGTCAGACTTTTGATGAGGTTCTAGAGTACCCAACATTTTAATCAGAGTCTGATTGAAACGTTCGCAACTTCCATTACCCATAGGATGGTAAGGAGTAGTGCGTGTTTTGGTCACACCTGCTAAATTGCACAGTTCTTTGATAACTCTGCTCTCGAAATTCCGTCCCTGATCACTGTGTAATCGCTCTGGAAAAGAATAGAAACGAATGAAGTTTTCATAGAGAGCTTTTGCGGTAGTTACAGCTGTTTGATTTCTGCAAGGCACAGCTTGAGCATAGCGAGTACAATGATCTGTAATGACCAATAAGTTCTCGATATTGCCTTTAGAGGGTTCTAACTTTAGAAAATCAATGCACAGAAGTTCCATTGGGTGTGTAGTTTGAATTGGGACTAACTCTGCAAGTTTCACCGGGGATTTCCTACGAATGCAACGATCACAATGCTCGATACGATTATTCAAATCATCTTCCAAACCAGGCCAATAGAATCGCTGTCTTGCCAACCAGAGAGACTTCTCTTTACCAGGATGGCCAACTTCTTCGTGAACACCATGCAAAGCCATATCACGGTAAGACAAAGGTTCAACTAATTGTTTTATGCCATTACATCTAGAGTAGAAGAACGATACAGGATTCCATTTTGCATAAACAAACTGTTCCATTCTCTTAAGAATTTTTGAACAGAAGGACTCTCCTGACTCAACATTTCTCCTCTGGGACGAGAATTACTACTCAGAAGGTCAATAACCCTTTGCAATGTGATATCATTGGCTTGGACTTTCTTCCAATCGATCTGATCAGTGTTCTGAAAATCATGTGATACCTTTTCGCTTCAGGAGGAACCCTTGCTGTAGCCACACAATCTGCCAATGCCACATCCGCTTGTACACCGGAACACACAGCTTTGATTACATCTGGAAATATCTGCTGAGGAATGCGAGACAAACCATCAGCATCTGCATTCAACTTCCCAGGTCTGTAGGATATAGAAAAGTTATAATTCGACAATGCTGCTATCCAACGATGACCTGTAGCGTCAAGCTTTGCAGTGGTCAACATATAGGTTAACGGATTGTTATCAGTGACCACTTCGAAAGAAACACCAGCTAAATAATCCTGAAATTTTTCCGTGACAGCCCACTTGAGTGCCAAGAATTCAAGTTTATGAGCAGGATACTTCTTTTCACTGTTCTTAAGACCACGACTAGCATAAGCGATCACCTGCTGTTCACCATTCTGAACCTGATACAAAACAGCTCCAAGGCCAGAAGTAGAACTGTCAGTGTGCAGAATAAAAGGCTGTGTGTAATATGCATAGGCAAGGATAGGGGCAGATGTAAGACATGAAATCAAGGTATCAAATGCCTTTTGCTGTGCTGCTGACCACTCCCACTTGCAAGGAACCAACTTTTTACGTCTCTTCGATGGTTTATCATTCAGACAATGACCTTTCAGAAGAGAATTTAAAGGCTCAACTATAGAAGAATAACCTTTGACAAACCTTCTGTAATATCCGATAAAACCCAGAAACTGCCTCAACTCTTTCACATTCTGGGGCACAGGCCAGGTTCTGACTGCTGCAACGTTTTCTGGATCTGTATGAATCCCTTTATCTGAAATGACATGACCAAGATATGAAACTGAAGACATGAACAGTTCACATTTTGAAAGTTTCAGCTTCAAACCATGACATTCTAGCTGAGAGAGCACGGAAGAAAGCCGTGTCAAATGCTCATCAAAAATACGAGAGAAAATCAAAATGTCATCGAGGAACACTGGACATTCTCGGATATTAAGGTCTCCCATACAACGCTCTGTCAATCTTTGAAATGTTGCACACGCGTTAATCAAACCAAAACCCATACGATTCCATTCATAGAATCCAAGATTACCAACTGAAAAGGCAGTGTATGGTTTGGATTCCTCCTCAAGCTCAACATTCCAATAGCCGGAACGGAGGTTTAATTTGGAGAACAAGGTAGCACCAACTAAACAATCAGTAATGTCATCAAAACGAGGCAACATGTAAGCATCCTTTCTAGTTTTGGAATTCAACTGACGCCAGTCTATACAAAAACGGACTTTCAGAGTGACGGATCACACCTGCATCCAGCATCTCTCGTATGTGCTGTCTCACCTCCTCGTACATCCCATGAGGGATTTTCCTGTAAGGTTGTTTGAAAGGTTTTGGATCATCTAAAACAATTTTGTGTTTTAAGATATCAGTGCGACCTATATCATAGGACCAGTGGAAAATACCTCTTTGCAGTTACCCAGAACTTCATACACTCTTTGAAGTTGTTCAGGAGACAGATTTTCTTTGTTGATCTTGATTCCCAAATCTGAAATAGGAGAATCATGACAAGGCATCTGTTTGGGTAATTTAGATGAAAGATCATCAATGACTGAAACTTCAGAAAGTTTACATATGTTGGTTTTTGGAGCAAAAGTGATACACTTGACCGACAGATTGCACACACGAACAACAACTTTTGTGTGTGAACCGGACTGTTTCAACTGAATTACCCTGGGGCAAACTGTATATTTTCTGTTACGACCTGTGAAATATTGTGATTAATATTTCTGGCAATACAGTTGATATTCTTAGTTTCAAATGGTCCAAGTTTTAAAGACTTTTTACCTGACAGCTTAGCATTGAATTCGATAATTTGCAAACTATCGATTGCTATTTGCCACTCTTCAGGAACATCTTGTGATTGGATAGTATCACGGTCAAGTCGAATGATGTTTGTACCCAAAATCACTGGACATGAACAGTTGAATTTGTTGTCTGGGACAACCAAAATTGGTGCATAAATAGGTGACTCTAAGCATGACATTTGAAGTGAACATTCAATATACCCAAGATAATGAATTTTTGAACCATCAGCTGTAGAAATTTCTAAACCAAGGTTTTCAATATCAAAAATATCTGATTTGCCTGATAAATTCATGTAAGCTGATTCAGAAATAGTAGAAACCATAGCACCAGTATCAATGAGACACTTCAATGGTTCGCCATTGATCATCACCATAGAACTATTCGACACACCAACTATTCTATCAGCAAGGCCATTAGACTCACCTACCCCCGTTTGGCCCATAACAGGGGCGGTCACTCTTTTGGCGACTGCGACTGGAAATTGTAGCCACGACCTCTGTATGAGTTCATGCCCCTGCCTCGACCACGGTTGTTAAACGGCCTGGATCTGTTGTTCTGAAACGGAGGATTCTCAACTCCTTGTCCACCATGTGACTGAGAAAAAGAAGGAGCATGCATTGATTGCTTTTGTGATGTAAAACATTCTAAAATCTGATCCAGTTTAGAACTATATCCGGCATCAAGTCTGGATTCAACCGCCGAAATCTCATTCTTCAAAGACAATTCAAGTTTTGAAAGTTTTGAGTCAATAGATTCTCCTTGATCTGAAACAACAGAAGATGCATGGCATTGTTTTGTTTTAGAAGAGGATGACTGAGAAGAAATACTTATTTCCTTGTCAACCATACGAATCTCTCTGAGTAGAACATTGAAGTCAGTGATTGTGTCATACTTGTGTCTGGTCTGAGACTTAACAGATCAATTTTGGCATCGTTTGTCAAATGACCATTTTCAATGGCAACTTGAAATCATGTTTCAAGACAACAAGCAAAAGAAGTAATAGATTCATCATGTTTCTGAACTGTATTAAAAAATTCTTGCATCAAACTGCCCTTGGTGGAAATATCACCAAACATAGCATCTAATTTGGTTAAAACATCTTCCACAGAAGCAAATTCACCAAGAGGAATAATCAGTTTACGTGCAGAACCTCAGACAGAACGTCGGATAGCTTGCATTAAAACATTTTCTGTGATATCTGGATCATTCAGACAACATCTAACTTTAAAACGCCACTCATTATAAGCGACATCGCCTTTTGGTAATGGTTCATCACCAGAGAAACAATGTAATTTGGGTATAAAAGGAGCAATACCATACCTTAACCCATGATCTACCTGACCATTGATTTCTGGAGTAGATGTGTTAAGAAATCCACGCCCCCTTCCGACTACTTTAGGGGTCTGTAATTTCTCAAAATTACTACCTTCAGCCATCATGAAAGTAACAATTCAACAATTACATATAAAACAACTGCAAATTGCAAAAAAAAATTGAAATGATATGGACACTATTAAAAATTTACACTAATTTTCCCACATTCAGCAATTTACTCACATCAAAAATATCCCACAAAAACGGACAATAAATATAATCTTTAGAAAATAAACTGACTATCTTAAATAACAAAAGTTACAATCTATAAGCAAAAATTAAATAGTAATGAAAACAACTTCTGCAAGTTGGTAAAAATACTATCAATAAAGTAGTAATGTTATGAAATTTAATTCATGATAATGCAAAATTTATTCTGCTTTTATAAATGGTAATCTATAAATAAATAAGAAGCACTTACTGAGATATGTCCTATTGTATAGTCCTAATCCAAATAAACACAAGCACAAACAAAATTCACATTCACTAAATAATTTCACTGTCACAAGTATACAGTCTATACAGTCTCTGTTGAAGACATCTGTTAATGACTTCTTGGCGTGGTCCTTGGTATGGAAAGTTCTTGGCCCGCCTATGACGTTCGAATAATCCAATGCACAGCCAACGTAATGTTCAAATATCCATGCCACACAGGAATTATCAGGGTTGGTGATCGGGATACACACCCACGATGAACGGTCAGCACACACGGAGATCGATCGTGATCTAGGTACTGCCTACGTCCACCAGCGTGTAACCTCAAGGTATAACGTCTGTTGTTAGTTACAACAACAGTAGCACTGCAGCAGTAGTGACGTGTTAAACATCTGGTTAACAGAAAAAATAATAATCTTCAATGTAGACTGCGAAGACTTCCGGATATAGGCAGCCTATGTAGATACGTGCCCGTCCTCCTCGTCTACAACTCTGTCTGGCTTTGTAGAAGTGGTCCTGCCGGGATCGCCATTTGTTACAGGGTCATGGTCGTTGAAAACGTATTTATAACGATTCACGAGCAAGGTCGATGTTTTAATTCCCCCAAAAATTTCATAAGGACAAAGCCAGACAGATACAGTAATGAAAAATATACAAATACCACAGGAATAGAAATTCACTGTTCAACTGCTAAATTACTTCAATGGCAAAAATTGATACAAATCAAGATCTATATAGTCCCAATCAGGAATATAAATTTTACTCAGAACTAACTAAACCCAGTTTCAATCAATCTCTAAGATATGTGTTCACCATGTATCAGACAATTATCCAATCAGTACTAGCTCAACAGTGTTAAGAATTAAAAACAGTTGAAAGCCTTACACACTGTGTGTTACACAGGTAACATATGTTTTATTTCTTTAAACGACCCGTTAGGCCCTCGATGTTAATCGACGTTTACACCCATTATGGCATGCATTTTAAAACTGTGTGTTGACCAAATACGATGCTATCCGGTAATCTTGCGCAGTTAAGCACTAATTGTGTGATAAACATCGGATTAAAAAAGCGTAGCAATTTAAGTTTTACTGAACATAAACGACAGTCTGTCTTGCATTTAGAAACACAACCATATCTGAAATATTCAATAAAAAACTATCCGAATCCAAATCAAAACAAAATAACTCGCGCCGTTTTTTAACAATTCCAGTGTCCGGTAATCTTGCGCACTTATGAAAATGATGTCATTAAATGCTTAATGTAAAAGTATGGTGTCCAATTCAAATCATGAAACAAACTTATAAATATGGTCAGTAAAAATGTCCAGATAAATCAATGTGTTCAAGTTTTTTATCATCACTGCAGGCTTCTTTCATCATTAAGTAACTATACTTTGACGAGATGTGACTATAACATCAAAAAAGCAAATTAAAACTAGTTATTTGATACAAACACAATACAAATAGATCGTTTAACGAAGTAAAGTGTATTTGTCTTTTCATAACAGGATTCCGTAATTAAAAAGCAGTGGCCTTTGCGCATGCCCGGAGCTTAAAATCGACAGATTGGCGGGAAAAAGATTCAATCTCGTCTGTATACGATGTCTGTTGTAGAGCTGAGAAAAGATAAATACCAAGATCAGCAAATAAACCAATTATGCATATTTTATAATATTCCTTTTAAAAATTATGAGAGGAGTGAAGAAATCGAGGAATTTTATCCAACAAACCGGATTTATGCCTAAGTAGGTCGGTGTTTACAACTCATGGATACTTGATTAAATCATTCAAAAGGTAATTATAAATACAAAAGCTATGTTTATTTTCATTTATTACAGTTGTTTTGGCTCCTTTCAAATTTAATATTTCGGTAAACGTCAGTAAATAAAACGCGCCGTCTTCCAGAAAATGCCTAACTGCGTAGTGCGCAAGATTACCGGATGCGCAAGATTACCGGATACGACTGTATTTCAACACCACATTTTTTTGCATTTCGTGTTGAAACGTTTTGTGTAAGAAAGTCGGCAAAATATAACTTACAGTGTGGATACAAAATTAAGACCAGAAAAAGGTAAACGACTTTTATTATTTAACTACTGATCAAAATATTAAATCCATTGAATTGTGTGTCATCGGCCGAAAATATCTACTGTACAGTAGATCTAGACTATACCTATGCTTTTCATCACCTGTGTGACACAAATTAAAAAGGTTAATTGTTATGCATCTTTTTTGCATAGAACTATAAACATGAAGACAGTTTTAATTGCTTAAGTCAACGCTACTAGTAAATGACAATTCTTTCATTTTTAACTTTTTTTTTTTGCTTCAGCTTCTGATGAAACTCCAGGCCCCAAGTGATAGAATTAGTAATGGTTCACCACAAAAAAGATTCGCCACATATCGACTTGCCACAAATGTTGGGGAAAATGAACGGGTGAATTTTATGCAAATCATCCTTGACTTATGCTTAATTGACCAACGTTAGCCTCCTTCACGGAGTGTTTAGAGCTTCGCAGCTGGCGAGTCATCTGCGTACTTGGAAATGGGATGTTTACAATGATAAATGGGACATTCAGCTCCCAGAGGTGACAATTTGATGCAGCAAGCACATTTTTCGAGGTGTTCTTGTGGTATTCTTTTGCAAGCTCCATGGGGTGACTGCATGCCATGCTCGCTTGGTTTTCCGGTGGCTTCCTTGTCAAAAAAGTGTGAGACGTTTGTTCAACTGGATATCTGTTATTTGACTGAAACCTGTTGTTTCTAAACCGTTCTTTGCCCTCATCTGTAAAATTGTGCATTTTTATGTTTGTGTTTGCTAAATTTCATTTTTTTCCTCTTTTGATAAATATAAATTTAATTATAAATATTAAATATTTTTATCCAAAAAGTACTTTTGTATGTGTGTGTTGAATTTTCTGTCGATGTTCTTTCTTTTCTCTCATGCATAATGCTCATCAAATAGGCAAAAAGAAACAAACAACATACATTTTACATTGTTTATACTTTATTATTAATTAATTAATTTATTATTAATTTTTTTTTGACAATGCCATGTATAAATGTTAATAAATGTGTTAAACTCTATTTCTATTTGTGTGTGTGTGTGTGTGTTTGTGACAAGCACTGCATGTAAACAACAATAAAAAGTAGTCCCTCATGAATATTAATTGAGGCAACCAGCTTCATTGAAAAATAAAAATGCCTGTCACATGATGCATTTCAGCCAATCAGAACACTGTTAAATGATGAGACCAAAGGAAAAATTGTAATTATATAAGAATACAAAGTAGCAATAAAACAGCTGAGTTTCTGTGCAAAAAAAATGTTAAAAACGGATTGACCTATTTAGAGAGACAAGGGAAATCGGTCGGCCAATCGAAATTGGGGGTGTGCGCGTGACGTCACAGTCAAGGTATTGCTATCGTGTTAACGTTGATCAAAACTTTAATGATTTTGGGTGTTAAAATAAAAGTTATAAGATAACTTTTTTACTTCGAATTGTAATTATCATATGCCACAGGGGTCATACTATAGCATATTCAAACATAAATGGATTTGGAGAATGATAGGATGTTAACTTTATGTGGTAAAGTCATTGAGAATTGAAAACCGCTCACGCGGTGACTTTTTACAAAAAGTGTCCAAGTTTGGGCTTTAATAATTATTATAATATAGCATATTTTGGTGAACCAACACCTTGTATAGGTAGTAAATACCTAAAATAATTAAGTTCGGAGGATTCAAGGTACTAGGAATATGCTAAACGATGGAAATGGCGACGACGATGTTAGGTTGTTTACCCTCGGGACTTCTGTTATAAACCATTGCCCGAGCACACTGCTATTGACCTATTTAGAGAGGCACAAAAGTTCTACAAAACTGGTAGTGGACACAATATAAATTAATAGAAGCACACGGCTTGTATTTAGCACATAAACTAGCTTGAGATGTAGCTAAAAAAGTACACATGTAAAAAGAGTGTGTGGGGTAAGGGTTTGGCACCGTACCTGTAAACAACCTGACTACCGTAAGTATTGCCTATAACTGGCATAAACTACTGCTATTTGGTGTAAACTATTACTAAGGCCTAAAAGGTAAACACATGTGGTTCATATATGATCTTTAGAAACCAAATAGCGGCCTAAAACGTTCAAATATAATGGGAGTATTAATTCGGACGAAATGGTCCGGACGCAAAATTTTGAACTGGACGTGGGGGGAGGAATACCGCTGGAATTACGTCTGTAATGGCTGGCGATGGTCGCTGGTGGCTTCGTCGATCAAGACGCACTGGTTTTGTTTATAATGTCTATGGACGACGACGATGTTAGGTTGTTTACCCTCGGGACTTCGGTTATAAACCATTGCCCGGGCACACTGCTTAAACATAGTATCACAGTTATTATAACTATTCCACTATGGGAACTCACAACGTATATAAAGATTGCAGTGTGGATACGGTGCTTTAATTTTTAAAAATCTATGTGGGGATAAAAGTCACAGTATATATAATACACAAAAGTGTTAATAACCCACCATTTAAATGGTACTCTGTATAATATTTATGACACAATGATATATGTTAACATTATTGTGTATGTTACTTTGTAGAATATTCACTATTTATTATGATTACTAAATTCTACGTGTTAAACAAGTATGTACATAAGAATAAAAAGTAGCAATAAAACAGCTGAGTTTCTGTGCTAAAAAAACGTTAAAAACGGATTGACCTATTTAGAGAGGCAAGGGAAAATCGGTCGGCCAATACAAAAGTTCTACAAAACAGGTGATGGACACAATATAAAAATAATAGAAGCACACGGTTTGCATTCAGCACAGGAACTAGCTTGAGATGTAGCTAAAAAATACACATGTAAGAAGAGTGGATGGGGTAAGGGTTTGGCACCGTATCTGTAAACAACCTGACTACCATAATTATTGCCTATTACTGGCATAAACTACTGCTATTTGGTGTAGACTGTTACTAAGGCCTAAAAGATAAACACAGGTGGTTCATATATGATCTTTAGAAACCAAATAGCGGCCTAAAACGTTCGAATATAGTTAGAATATTAATTCGGACGAATTGGTCCGGCCGCAAAATTTTGAACTGGACGTGGGGGAAGGAATACCGCTGAAATTACTTCTGAGATGGCTGGCGATGGTCGCTGGTGGCTTCGTCTATCAACACGCAGTGGTTTTATTTGTAATGTCTTTGTAATATTGTCACTTGTAGTATATTTTTTCAATGTTTATTTTTCTTTGTTTATTTTTCAACCGGATTCGGCGGTAGCGCATGCGCAGGGTGATGATGTCTTTGGAATAATGTCACTGCAATATATTTTCAATGTTTATTTTTCTTTGCTTATTTTTTTCAACCGGATTCGGCGGTAGCGCATGCGCATGCTGATAGATGGAAATAGCAGTTTAAAGTCGAAAAATACGACAAATTTACCAAAAACGGATTGACCTACTTCAATTGGGCGTTAGTGACTGTTGACCAATGAGAAAGGAATAGTCACACAGGGTCGGAGCTTAAATACTGCATCAACATCATTAAACTCTTCCGTCACAGTTACTTAAGCATTTGTACCGGATATGTCACATTATCGTTACATATCCAATTGGTCTCTGCAATGTGTCCCAACGTTCATTTGAATACGAATATATATAATACATTAATTTTCACAATATCCTCTATAATTATGCATTGAGTGTGTTGCTACATTCTACCACAGTGCCCCGTATTTTGTGTATCTGAGCTGGTATTTGTAAAGAATCTTAGTCGAAAATTAAGAAAAATCTTTAAATTCTCAAATTTAATTACTGGATTTTCTGACATAGAAATGCATTTCTGGTAGATTTTGACACATAATTACAATATAATTCAAAGTGTATTAGTATCTAGCATTCGTCATGCAAATGTTCCAAAGCATAGTGTTTTAAACACAAATTCTAATTTTGACTTATGTTCAACTTAAGATAAGAATGGCTTTAAGAATCTTTGTAAATATGGGCCCAGTTGAGGAATTTTCTACAACAAGGTCGATTCGCCCTGCTGATCATATGATAGCAAGTACAAGTATATCTGACCATGATTATCCAGTCAAACATTTACCTATGTTTGCGAAGCATATGCCGCATAATGTATTGGTGTCATCTATTGCCGTTCACTATACTGGTAACATTTGTATGGAATTTCATCGTGCAAGTTCTATATCATTTGGTTCAACTTTAATTAATGCGGAGACAT
>CM051031.1:40831874-40914374 GCA_027627225.1 Congeria kusceri
AAAGGGAAGTAAATGAATCAGTTTGAGAATAATGTACCCGGTATTCTTTCGTCCGTTTATTTTGTATGACTAACACGAGCTACCTCAGAAATGACCTATTTTCAATGGAAATACAATGTATATGAAACTAAAATACAAAATATGGCACTAAATTGATTGCTATGGTTACGACGAGTATTCGATTGATTAAATCATCATAGCAGTTGATTTGCCATCTCTGAAGAATTGACGCATTAACAAATTTAATGAAATCGAATTATTTGCTACATAAATAACTAACAAAAACCACACACAACGTACCCTGGATCACCCATGCTCCGCTGTTGGCCTTATACATCAGTGGGCTTCCAAGGTCATCCTACAACATAGCAAGTGCTGCTCGAGATATCTTACAACAGACCACTTTTCAGCTTCGGATAACAAAATTTCCAATTTCTGAAAGCTATATTTCTGAAATTGTTAAGGAATACTACTTTTAGAGATAAAAAGCAAAATATAACAAGTAAGGAGTTTTTTAACTATTTTAAATCAATTAATGACCCCAATTCTACATTTTAACAGCCTGATGAAGATATTTTGTACTTTTAGGACAGATATTTAAATGGTGAATTAAATATTATGTTTAATGAATTAAATGTACCATTTACTGATCAGGAAATTGTAAAAGCCTGCAAACAGATACATAATGGTAAATCATCTGGACCTGATTATCTGCTAAATGAGTTTTTTAAATTTGGTATTAACAGTAGTAGCTTTTTAAATGTTGTGTGTACTTTGTTTAACAAATTGTTTGAGTGTGGACATTTTCCAGACATTTGGTGTGAGGGTTTTATTGTTCCGTTACATAAAAAAGGAGATAGAGATGATGTAAATAATTACAGGGGTATCACATTATTAAGTACATTTGGGAAATTATTTACTAAAGTCATTACCAATAGATTAAACAATTGGGCTCAAAATTATCATGTATATATAGGGTCTCAGGCAGAATTCAGGCAAAATATTGGAACTATTGATAATATCTTTGTATTACATGGTCTCATTAACTATTTGTTAAATGAAAAAAAGAGAATGTATGCCGTATTTGTTGATTTTACTAAAGCGTTCGATTACCTGGTGCGAGATATCATTTGGGACAAATTGTTGAAGTTAGGCGTTCGAGGAAATATGATTAATATTATTAAATCTATATATGTAAATTTTAAATCAACAATTAAGTTAGGTCATACAATAAGAAATGAAGATTTCTCTTGTTCATTGGGTGTTAGACAGGGTGAATCATTATCACCATTTTTGTTTTCTATTTATTTAAATGACTTAGAGGAATATTATATGTTACATGGCTTTAATGGTATTGATATTGGTATGCTGAAATTATTTTTGCCATTGTATGCAGATGATATTGTAATTATGTCTGAATCTGAGAAGAATTGAAGAAAGGCTTGTGTCTGTTAGAATAATACCGTGATAAGTGGAAGCTATGTGTCTACTCAAATAAAACAAAAGTAATGATTTTTTTAAAAGATGGTCAGTTAAGGAGAAATCTTAGTTTTTTGTATAAAGGTCAGGCATTGGAAATTTTTAAAACGTTTACATATTTAGGAATTGTATTCACTACAGGAGGATCATTTGCAATACTTTTGATACACTGGCAGGCCAGGCTTCAAAAGCTGTTTTTAAATTAAATTCATATTTAATTAATTTCCCTTTAATCTCTATACATACCAATTTACAGTAATTTGATCAGCTTGTTGTACCAATTTTAAATTATGGATCAGAGGTTTGGGGTTTAACTGAGTCGATGACTCTAGAGAGAGTTCATTAACATTTTTGCAAAAAGATATTAGGTGTGAAAATTCAAACCCAAAATAAATGTGTATATGGCGAACTTGGTAGAACATCCTTGATAACCAAAAGAGCTGTTAATGTGATTAGGTACTGGTTAAAAATGGTTAAGTTAGAAGAGCATAAATATGTTAAGTGTATTTATTTGCATATGTGTAGCAATTTAATAAGTCGGCCAAATGCCCACTCATGTACACAATCTGTGTGTAATTTGTTGCAATCTTTAGGTTTACATTATGCATGGCTAAACCAAGGTGTAGGGGATGAAAAGTGCTTTTTGTCATTAGTAAAGTCAAGAATAACTGATGCATTTATACAAAATTGGATAACATAACTAAATAACTCATCTTGAGCAAAAAGTTACAATATGTTTTGTAAATTTGAATTTCAACCTTATCTAAAACGTGTCAGTATTAATAAGTTTAGATTTGATCTTTGTAAAGTGAGAGTTTCTTCACATCGGCTAGAAGTCGAATCAGGCCGATGGCATCAACCTGAATCTATACCTTTTCATGAAAGAAAATGTCAGCATTGCAATGTTCTTGAAGATGAGTTTCATTTCTTGTTAGAATGTTCACTGTATAATGATATTAGAAAACTATATATTAAGAAGTATTACTGGAAAAGACCAAATGTGCCAAATTTATAGAATTAATGCAATCCGACTATGTAATTATTAACAGAAACTTAGCTATGTATGTCCATAAAGCGTTTATTCAAAGAAACCAATACACATATTATTACGATTAATATTTCCGTAAATGTATTCACACTTGACTTCTCGCTCCGCATGTGGCTCTGTATATTTATTAAATACTCATTTAAACTGATATTTTGCTGTTGTTGACTATAGCATTGTTAATATTTGTATTTATATGCGCAACCTGTTGTAATTTATTTATGCTTAATTCAGTCGAGAATTAGTATTACACAGATGACCACTATGCATGCTTTTATATATATTTGTGTACTACTTCATGTATACTCATGGACTGTAAATCTGATGTATATTGAATAAACCATAAACCATTATATAATTGTATGTTTGTTTTAAATTTACAATTACTTTCTTCATCTTGATTGATACAACCAGGATTATACATGGTCAAATTGACTCTAATAAGGACATACCAGAAAATAGAATACGCAATGCTTAAAAAAAACAAAAATTTGTGAAGAACATGTATTCTATTTAATACCAATGTCTGAAATGACTAGACACACGTATTAATTAATACAGCATATATAATTTATACTGAATTCATGTCTAAAAAGAAAATATGTGCATTATTATCAATGGCTGAACTGACTACACAGTCCGAATCATATTAATACAGTACAAATACATACGGTTTTACTAGAAAAATATAAAATCAATCAATTGAAAATTAAACATTATTTGATTAAAATGTCACAATTAAGATAATTAGAAACGTTGTTAACTCGGATGTCTCTGTCCTCTCAAATATAAACTGTGTTTTTCGTAATTGACAATTTAACAAAGAACAGTTACTAGTATCATATGTAAAATTTCGGCTGCTGATAGAAGAATTATTCCTTAACAAAACCAGTATTGACATACACGTTTTCGTTAATATCAGGGTAAAACTTTTCTGCACTCCCACTTGTTTATTTACTAACTGAAATCGAAATTGTGTCGGCAATTTTCTTGTTCTCGTCTAGCACGCACAATAGATCATGCAATACGTCATCCCAAGTTTTACTTGTTTCAACATTATGAATTTTGTATTTATTCATTGATTTCAACAAACACGCTGAAGATTAGAATCAGGTAAATCAAATCTCCATACGGCCCCATTGTAAAACAGCAAAATATCCTGGCATCGTTCGCCACTTTTCTTTGATTCAGATATTGAGAGTCTGATCTCTTTGGAAAGATGATTCTCTCTGCTTTCAAAATTAAAAAAAAAGAAAGATATGTTATGCTACTTCTAAGAAAATTCATCTCACTTGATTGTAGTAGCCCGTAATGCTAGGTTTTCACTGTCGTGCGATCCATCACGAATGTCACGATTGGCAAATCGTAGCTGATCGTGGTATTTCTATGAGATTTTAGGCTAGGATACGATACGTTGTAATACAAAGTTTTGCGCTTGGTTGCGATCTGGTCACGATTTGTCGATTACAGGAATCACGATCTCTCACGGTCTGATCTCCAGTTTAGATACGATTAAATACATTCCGTTGGGAATATTGCGACCGTGTCCACGAATGGGACTCGATCTGACACGATTAGGTTCTAGTTCGTGCAGATAAGTTCCGATACGATTATCACGAATCAATGTACAATGTACAATGTGTCGTCGACAAAACTTTGATTACTAGTATCCGGTCACTAGGCGCTTGTTTTCACACTCAAACGCATTATACTCTTTTGTTCCAGCGCCTTTATGATCAAAATTGTAGCCTATGAAAGTTGTGAGCGCAAAAAATACATAATTTAAAGCAAGAAAAAATAACTAAATAAAAAAGTAATCACCCAAGATTTTGCAAGACAATTTTTTGAGTCGGCGGCTTTTTTGTGGGTCGCTCGGTAAAGGGCAAACAAACTTAATTATAATTTAGGCCTGAACGCTCTACTAAGAACTCTGTGTGTGTGCCCGTTGGGGTATCCGGCGTCTCTTCTATTCACATCTTAAGACAAACGACAGACAAGAAATGTGAGTTTGTATTGTAATTACTCTACATGAAAGCTGAAGCAAGGACTCTGTGTGCTGCCTTGTATCCGGCTACTCTTCTGTTTACGTCTAGTACACGTAGGGGCCAGTAAAAGCAATGGGCAAAAACAATATTTGAGGCGTGTCGTGGGAAAACCGGACTTAATGCTTGTGCGTAGTGTCGACCCGTATTATCCTATGCAGTCCGTTTTTATGGTATTTTCTGTTTCAAGGAAGTATCTTCTAAACATAAATCCAGTGCCGGCGAAAAGTGCCGTCCCGGATTAGCCTGCGGACTGCACAGGCTAATCCGGGACGACACTTTACGCACATGCATTAAGCCCGGTTTTCCCTCGACACGCCTCAAATACTTTTTTTAGCCCATTGCTTTCACTGGTACCTACTTTTGCCTCGTTTGATTTTATCAACAGGTAGGCATGAAACATTTTCTTTTCATAATAATCAATGAGCAGACAGGCAAGAACAGGAGATTATATGGCACCACTTGGACTACGTGTGGTACCTAATAATGGTAACATCTAAGAGATATGACTGGCAAAAATTGAAGTTAGTATTTTCATAACGGTACATTAACTCTCAATGAAGGACTATGTGTTTGCCCCTATAGCTAGTAATATCAAAGAAACACGACTGATAGGAAATGGGAGATTTTTATTTAAGTAATTCTACAGAAAGGCTCAAGCAAGGACTGTGTGTGCCGCCTAGTACTGGTAGGGATATCCGGCGTCCTCCATGGTGGTGCGGATCCATTGCGTGTACATGTTGATGTCCTCGAACACGCTGGGCTCATCAGCAAGGGTGCAGTTGCCGCCCGAGGAGGCCAGACCTGCATCAGGGCAAGAGAATAATACATTCAGTTAATGTTGTATGAAAATGTGTCTTCGGATTCAATATAGTCCTGTGCTGTTTTAGTAGTATATTAATTATACATATATGTAAAAGTTTCTCCAATCAAGGTCTCGAATATACTTAGAGGGACGTAAATGAATCAGTTGTACAATAATGTTACGGTATTCTTTCGTCCGTTTATTTTGTATGACTTACACGAGGTACCTCAGAAATGACCTAATTCAATGGAAATACATTTTTGTATATGAAACTAAAATACAAAATGTGGCACTAAATTGATTGCTGTGGTTACGACGAGTATTCGATTGATTAAATCATCATAGCAGTTGATTTGCCAACTTTGAAGAATTGACGCATTAGCAAATTTAATGAAACCAAACGATTTGCAACATAAATAACTAACAAAAACCACACACAACGTACCCTGGATTACCCAGGCTCCGCTGTTGGCCTTATACATCAGTGGGCTTCCAAGGTCATCCTACAACAAAGCAAGTGTTGGGCTGCTCGAGATATCTTACAACATACTACTTTTCAGCTACCGATAACAAAATTTCCAATTTCTGAAAGACATTGAACTTGTTGTTATTGATATAAAATATATAATTTATGCTATATTCTTGATTTGATAAGTCACTTTCTGCTTACTTTACTTATGCTTAAATGTACACTCCTCACAGTTGTCTCCCCTGCGTCGCGGCATATTACCTGCCCGTATCACTATATTAATCGGGATCCAGCCTAGATAATTTAAAAGTATTACTGCAGATTGAGTGTTATGTAACCTTACCCAGCACCAGTCCTTGTGTTGGTTCTCGTAGCCGGCGCACAGCTCGGTGTTGGGCAGGTATTCCTTGAAGTGGCTGGCGCAGACGCTGTCGTCAACGATCGGCAGGTCAACCTGGTTCATCACCTCCTCGTTACCAGTGTCTGAAATAGTGAACATTTTAGCTATTTTTTCGGCCAAGGAGGTTATGTTTTCGCTGGCTGTTGTTTGTCCGTCTGAAAGTGACTTTACGCAAAAAGTTTTGAACGGATGTGCACGCAATTGTCTTGATAGGTTGGATATGGGGCAGTGACCAATTGATTTTGGTGCTGGTCAGTGTGGATCACAGGGGCTTTAGATTGACGCCTTGAGATATGATTGACCTGGTTTACAATAATAGTGTTTTACACATAATGCAGGCATACTTTACTATTAAAACTGAGTTTGGGTCAAATCCTTTGGTCACTTGTATTAGGGTGATATTCGTATGGCCAAACACTACTTACTGCGGGTGCCTCCCCAGCCGGGCAGATAGCACATGGTCCCCACGGGTGCCTGCGTGGAGGGGTCGGGCAGACAGGCGGGCCGCGTGTGGTCGTTCAGACTACAATATGCAGTTATTTGTTAAAATAGTTTACTTCCATTTAATAATGTAACCTCTTGATTATCTGTAACTCAAGCAGTTTGTATCAAATGGTTCCACTTTTGAGACATCAGTGAACGAATTGAAATACTTTGTATGTATAATAACTATTAAGGACATTGTTGGGTAATCACTGTGACAAATGTGTGTCTCGGTTATTTAACTGGACACGTTTGTAACTTTGCTGAACTGGATGGCAATCCATTTTGTAAGAATAATGTCATTTCTATTTTTTAACACTGAACATATCCGTTTAGCTGAAATATCATTTTTTCATAGTGAACGAAACAATTGTATAACAGCGACCTACACGACGACGAATGTGTATCTGAGTGATTTCCCTTGACACGTGGGAGACTAAGTGAACTTGTTTTTGGTCCAGTTTTTTTTAATTAATAACATTGAATATTTTCCATAAGCTGCAATGACATTTATTGCAGCTAAGAATTAAGTAATAGGTAAGAAATACAATGCCAGTTTTTCATCGGTCATCACGAGACTATGCATACGTAAAGTCGGTTAAAATTGTGTTGATAATGAGGGGATAAACCATTTACTGAAAAAATGAGGAATCGTGATTTTTTGTTTATAAACACGCTGCAATCGTCTGTAATCATATATCGTCTGATTTACATATATCGACTCGTCCATGTTTTTAACGGTTCTCATGAGATATTTGGGTACCTGTTACATCGGTCGGATGTCACACTAGAGTAATATGCAAATGATGGGCTTTGTGGAAACGGTCAATAGCGAATTGACACAATTAGCTGTGTGGGAAAGACAACAGCGATGTCATGCAATAGCGACTTACGCGATTGGCTGTGTGGTGATGACGAGAGCGATGTCATTTTCAAGGGAAGTGATGTTGTATCCGGGGTGGATGACGACTCTCTTGATGTGGTAGAATCTTTCGTGGGGGTCCGTGGTCGAGATGTTGTACTCGCCGGCGTACACCCTCCAGAGCTGAAGGTCAAGGTCGAACAAGTTGTATCCCCACCTGAGACACCATAGCATTACTTTGGTCATTTATATATAATTAACGAATTCATTGTTCATTATAGCAAATAGTCGTTTTAATATAAATACTTCTAGAATCCAATGACCACTGGAGTTAAACAATCAAAGAAAAGCATGGCCTAAGTTGAAAGAAATGGTTAGAAAAGCTAAGTTAACGTTGCTTCGATAGTAACGGCACGGCTATATTATGTTTTATTACAAACAATATGTTGACGTTGTAGTATTCTGTACTTAATATCAAATTTAAATATGTTTCTTCATTAATGAAACTAAAATGAGCATTTCTGCTAGTTCTTATGTTATGCACATGTATTGTAGGTATATATTATTATCAATTATAATGTTGTTGTTTTCTTGTTGTTGTTTTTTTCTGGAGAATAGGAAAACATCGTTAGCATTAACTTGAAACGTTTCGTCGCTCCTCTAAAGACACCTAAATTGCTATTGCCATGACAAATAATACTATTACCCTTCAAAGTGTTGGGCGGAAGTGAGGATCACGTGACTGTCGATCATGACGCCACTTCCTGAGATGTATCCCAGGTCATCGACAAGCAGGACCACCCAGGGCCAGGAACCAGGCTTGGCGATCTGTCCACCCACAATACGGTTGGTGATGGGCTGAACTGTCGGCACCCCACACGGTACTTCAAGAAGTTATAAAATGTACAATATGTGAACATCTGAAGCATCTGCATTGCAATTTAAAATACTGAACTTAAAACGGAGGAGATGTACCAGTTGTTACGTACTGTTGTACAATGCGACATGAATTGTATCTGACTTTAATAAAGGCCTAATGGGAATCTCAACCCAAGGCAGTCTAAACTGGTACTAGATGAAAACCATTGCAAGATAATACTAATTTTAAGTGCTTTTTTGAGTGTGTAGCAATGGTGCCAAATAGTCATTGCCACTGAAGTCGACAGATCTCTGTCTGAACGCGGTATAAAGGCACACTTACCACTTGGGGCCGCCATTGCCATCCCAAAGATACAAGTACACAACAACAGGAACATTTTGTTCTGAAATTGACATTTTTGAATATTGGTAAACGCATACAGCGCTGAACGCACCAGTTAAACATTTCGCGGACTATGGCTTTTCATATTCCTGCTAAACTTGTGCAAATGTTTTAGCCTATTGCGTTAGTCCTGTCCATGTCCAGAACAGAAATGCTTCGTTTTGTTTTGTAATGTTTCCAAACAAATACATATTTCAAGAATGCAAAATAATTCAAATTATCGTACACGATACCAAATGCTAACATTAAAACAAAGAAAATATCCATTTAAATAGTGTTCAATATCATATTTATAAATACTTACATATCATGAACAGTGAATATAAAATAAAATATTATAGTATCGATGCCACCCAAGTATTAGCAACTGTACCATTTGAATCACTTCTTGCAGTTTGTTCGTCCGAATGCCTGAAACAGCGGCAGTGGAAATATTTAAATAAGGGCACTTACCAGTGAAGATTCCTTGCAAATGATCACTAGAGGCCAACGGACCCTTCTTATCTCCAATGTTACGTCAAACGAAAGAATCGCGATCACGATTTGTCGTGATGTACGTATGGTGTTCGGTTTTTGTCACCTACGTGTTTCACTGTGACAACGAAATGCCCATATAGAAGCACTGAGAATATGAAACAAAAACTTAAGGTACTTAGATGTGATGTTATAAGTTAAAAGTACTAGTCATAAATACTAGCTGAAATTACTGGCCATAAATACTAGTTGAAATTACTGGCCATAAATACTAGTTGAAATTACTGGCCATAAATACTAGTTGAAATTACTGGCCATAAATACTAGTTGAAATCACTAGCGATACGTTCTAGTGATTTCATAGTCCCAACGACTATACGTTATCTTAGTTTTAATCGTAACTATTAGCCAAAAATATCCGAGGAAAGAGTGTGACTCAGTTTGACTTTGGGGGCTTATCAGAGAGACTGTAACACTAGTACCTATCCGTTCACATAATGACAAAATATTACTTGACCACATATGGAATAGTGTACGTCTCTGCATGTCATAAACGGGGCCATTGTTTTGTGTATTTTGTTACAAATAATGCACCTCAACACGAAAAACGGTTGTGTAAAAATTCACTTTAAAATCTAGAAGCACACAGCTCTTAAGTTGTTAACCATATTAACCTTTGATTTTGCAATGTTTTCTAGAGAACGTACTTACTGATAATGCGTTCACTACAAGGTCAATAACAAGTCTCAAGCGAATTCTTTTATAACAACGGGCTGACCCAAAGTAGATGAATTCATTTACTTGAGTGTGCGTAGTACACATTTTTGTACCAGTTCTGGTCGCCAGTCACATGCATACTAGTCTACATAAAAATCTGCGAAGCTTTCAACATCCGAGTAGGCTACTGTCACTCTGAATGTATGCATATGCATAATGCATATGTCCTGATACTAGGTTTTGGTTAATTTGTAAAGCAAGTATATATTAAATGATATTTAATTAATTCGGGACAGTACATTTGACGAAATATATAGTTAATTCATAAGAAAGTAAAACTGAGTACCCATTGGTTTGCCGATGTGGGCATTTAACTATTGTGAAACTACATTTATCACGCGCACTAAAAGTTGGATATTTATTTCGAAATACTAGTCATTGCGTTTTGCCAACGTCTTGCAAATGTTTCCGCAACATAATTAGTACATACACGACGCACGATGATAAATTCAAGTTCCACGTGTTCATTTTCTCGCGGTATTGCAAAATTGTTCCGCATAAATTTAGAACGCTTGTTTATCTATCATGCTGTCAGCCACTGGTAGTACATGTCGCCAAAGTTGGAACAGTTGACCTAGATATTACGCGGCATTCTTCCTAAAGCGGCATCTCGCATATAATATGTGTGAATATGAGGTATCTCGATCCAATGCAAATGATCAAATGCATTGTCCTTAAAACCGCACAAAAGATGAAAATGGTCAAATTCTGACTCTACAATAAAAGATTATCTTATTGTCTGTCTTAGCAATGTGTTTACGTTAGTATTTAACACAAACACTAGCTCTATTTACTGCCGAATTTCGTGGCGAAGCGGATTAAATCCGACTACTCACCGTTAACATTCGGCGATCTGCACGATATTCTAAATAAAACAAGAGGAACTTAGTTATGAAAATGTAAACAACGAACTGAACTTCAAACTGTTCAAATTCCGTATTTAATACAAATGTGTATAAGATTTTAGCTTATAATGCATTATTTTATATGTTTGTTATCTGAACATTAAACTTTTATTGTTTAGTGTCACGTATGTACATACATATATGTATATATATATATATATATATATATATACGAGTCACTTCATCTTGTAGGCCGCTATTTTAGAGAACGTATAACAATATATATATATATTTGTTAAGTTGTTATTCGTTCTCTAAAATAGCGGCCTACAAGATGAAGTGACTCGTAACGACACATGCATCGTTCAGACGATAATGGCCTTAAGAAATTGTCTTGTCTTGTACTTATTCTGTAAAGGTTTAATACTGGATATTAATAATCTGATAAATGTTTTCATCGCAGTGTTCTTACCAATGCTAGTGCTACGTAAATGATCATTTCGCAAGCAATATTTACTGGTAAACCATATGTGGACACCATGTAATGTACCACTTTCATTGATTTGTTATCACTTCAAACATGGTCCACTTCTTGGACACACACGCTAACTCGTGTTCCAACATGGTTTACCTCTTGGACACATCTACAAACCTTGCACAGTTCAGCTGCATTCTCTAGGCCGTAATATGATAACCACAGCTACAATCGTTACACCCAGCACGGTTCATACAAGCATGGAAATCATCTCAAGAATAAATTCTGAAATTAGGTCACAGCATTTTGATTTATGCGAAGAAGCTAAAGACGCTAAAATTGGGTCACATCATTTTGATCCATGCCCAATAGGTAAATACTCTGAAATTAGGTCACTACTTTTTTATCCCTACCTAAAAGCTAAAACAGTTTAAATTAAGATCAAATGTTATCCTGACACAGTATCAGCTGCGCTGGCTGTGTTCGGTAGGTTGTTTGATTTGACGTTTGGTAGAGAAGTAGGTTCGACACTAATCCTCTGTTTCTGGAACTTGTACGCGGCTTAATGGTCAACAAATAAAAACAACGTGTTGCATTCGGAGCTTATATAGGACGAAAGATACATTAAACAGTAAAGCTTTTAAAATAGATGCAACTTCAGTTTGCTTTGTAGTGGTCACATTCATGTAGTACTTGTTTGTGCTATACAGTAGCAATGTTACGGCTATTATCTAATAGGATTATCACTTCCATAAGCATCATTATCATTATTGCAGCAACGGGTGTCATAGAAACGTCAAGGACAATCATGTACGGGTGTGTGGATTCTAACGGCAAAGAGTGGGTGCTACATTACATTTCTTTCCGACTAGACCATGTCAGTATTGTAATGATATATTAATCCATAAGACCTGATGATTATATTTACATTAATAGCAAAAATTACTTAATATTACCAATTTCTTATTACGATAAAACTTTTTTTTCCCGAGAAATGTAGAATTTTATTGGTGAAAATATAATAAAAACGGACTTTTTTTCTATAGATGATAAGTGTTTTACCTCCCTTGGCAAATTTTTATACATGTACAGTATTTTTGAATACATAAGTTTACAGAAAACACATTATAAATTGAAAAAAAAAAACTAAAAAGCGACAACAAATCAACAGATATCCTCTATTTGAGGCGTGTCGTGGGAAAACCGGGCTTAATGCATGTGCGTTAAGTGCGTTAAGTGCGGACTGCACAGGCTGATAAGGGATGGCACTTTCCGCCTACAGTGGATTTATGTTTAGAAGAGACTCCCTTGAAACAGAAAGTACCATACAAGCGGAAAGTACCGGACGTCACTTTGCGCACATGCATTAAGCCCGGTTTTCCCACGACGCGCCACATTTATGTTTTTGTGAGGTTCATTTTACTGATTCAATGTTTGTTTAATGGCATGCATGCAATATTTGAGGTAAAAACTCGTCGGGACCAACTCCCAGAAAAGAAAACCTTTATGGTGTATGCCGTATTGAGCGATGCCAATATGAGCAGCATTGTATGTGTAACATTCAACATTACCTTAAAGCATTGTCATAGTCAATACCTTGCAATATGTCCGGCTGTGATACTTTCTTACTTTAGTGTTGAGTTATTTTTGTGTATTCTATCACAGAAATTGTAAAATATATAACCGAGAAAATAATGGAGTTGTGAAACTCATCTTGATATTGTAAGCATATTTCTACCAAATAGTTTCATTACGTTTCATATTTTTTTACTTTTCTATATTAACAAAATAAATATTTTAATTCATGTTTTAACCACAGTTAGTTGCACTGAATTATCCCCACCCCAACACCACTGTATCGTCTTTATGAGAATCACAGCTTTCTCAATTATTAATGAAATGATGTAGTAAATTACAGTTACCATGAATGTCATGAAACGAAACCATGTTCACTGTTATATGTTTGTTACATCGTACGTATGAGTTTTGTCCCTTAATATGAAAGCTTGGCACGTGAAAACGAGCATCGTTCGTTATTATTTTATTGAATATAGATCATGTGTGTATGAAAGATTATTTGTTTTTATCGCAATATTTGTAACAAGGTGTCGAAAAAAGAAAAGTTTTGTTAATTCACGATTTGCAGATACAGTTGTAAATAGATATGTTGATTGCAAACTCCGTGATTTCATGATTTAGGGAAGAACAATAATGAGTGCTTAAATGTCGTGTTCAACGAACTTTTTTGCATATTTTATAAAAGTATATTTCTAACATCATCTGGTATACCATCTACATATAAAATGATTTAGTATGAAGTTGAAAAATAACAACCAGATAACCCAAACGTTTCAACTAACTGTGTTGCTAAGGCGGTCATGATAACATGTAGAGATGCAATTCTGCTTCTACGACAGGATCTGTTCTCCTGGATATGTGTGCGTTAAAGGCCGGAAGACACGTTGTGACCCTCCGGACATGCACCCTAGATGTCGCTGCAAGAGAGACACTGGTATGGCGTAATTACGTGTATCAAGGTGACATGTTCAGTTTTACTAAAATAAATGACAAAGGTTTTGGCAACATGACATGTTCAGTAACTGTTGTGAATGGCAAAGGTGTGGCATAATAACCGGCATGTGATTTAAATGACATAAATGATAAATGTTTGAGGTGATGTACGAGTAATAATAAGCACGAGATGTTCAGTAAATGAAATAAGAGACAAATGTGTAAAGTTATAATTGGAAGTAGATGTTTGGCAATTGAAGTAAAGTGCTGTGTCCATTGCAGGTATAACTTGTTCTAGTGTTGTTTTTTTCGCATTATTTAATACGTTTTAATTCTTCGTTTCTTTCTTTCAGTTGTTGGATGTGAAGATTTAGTAGGCAGAGTGTAAGTTTTTAATATTAAATTGAATGTAAATTCTTTCTTTCAGTTGTTGGATGTGAAGATTTAGTAGGCAGAGTGTAAGTTTTTAATATTAAATTGAATGTAAATTATGAATCTGCAGATGCGTCAGCAGTGACTAAACACCTTTAGCTCGGACACATTTACCTGACACTCGTGAACTCTTTTAGCATAAATTGCACGCTCGAATTGTTTCCTATATTTATACTCGGTTTTGTTCGTGCACGCGTTTCTTAAGTTCAATGATACCATAACTGTATTTTCAGTAAGTTACTCTTTCATTTATTTGACTCGATTCTATTAAGGAAACTAATATATTCAACGTAACGGATTTGTATATTCATGCATAAAGGTCAGTGTTAGGTTAATGTGTCCGTGCTGTATTAATAGCTCAAGGTCCTTAAAGGGGCTGAACTCCAGATGACCTGATCGTAAAAACGAAAGAAAATTGTCACAAATACATTATTTTCTTACATTATTGCACAAAATACATTCAAAAAAAAATAGACACGTATGTTTTTATTTACCTGAAAAACAATGATTTTATATAGTTTCCGTCTTTTTATCGTTCTAAAATCTATAGCGTGTGCAGACGCTATAACCATGCGGGTAATTTAAAAATAGCGCCTTTTATATTTAGGATAATCACGTGACAGTTTAGTTGTGTCGATTCGCTCATGCGCACACTTGAATCAGGTGCGTGTATTGGGGAAAGCCACGGTATTTTTAAATCGGGAATACCGGGTTCAAGGAAAGTGCGAGCTAATTCAACTATTTTTCAATGAAATATACAGTTTGTGACAGTATTTGATCGTGTTCTATGCAAATAGTGATGTTTGTACCGATAAGTCATAACTACAAAAAAATGCACATTTTTATGCCCATCTGTATTTCAATACCTTTAAAGGCAGTGAAACATTGTCACAGGCTGATCCGGGACTACACTTTACGCACTTGCATTAAGCCCGGTTTTCCCACGACATGCCTCATATTAACACCAGAGTTACCGCCTAGGTACGTCCAAAACACCTCGCAGTGATTACTTTCCCTATGCGCTGAAAGAAACACTTTTACCACGAAGAAATTCCCAGATCTAGAAATAATTATTTTTAATAAATTTGATTTGTTTTTATTATTAGAGCTATTTGATAAAACTCACTTAAAAATATTGCACTAATGGTCTGGGCAGTTGTGTTCTTTTGCGTGTCCACCATTTTAATGTACACCATGTGATCTGAATATGGTCACGTTGGAGTTGATACCGACCGGGATTTGATGAGCATTGCTCGGAACCAGTCATATCTATGGGTGGAGGTTGGGAGTTAGGAATGTCGAAGGCAACGAAATGGGGGTTTAATACGTTGTTTTTGCATTTGTTAATTTTTTTCCCCTAATAGAATCTGCAAAGATGACCAGGTATGTTTAGATAAGAAGATGAACACGTGTTACAAAACAAGAAATAGTAAATGCAGCTGCCAGTCACCCCCAAGAGCCATCTCAGATGACAACGATATTGACCCCGGGGCCTCATCAGGTAAATCAAATACATGTAGTAATAAAATCGCGTTTTGCAAGCCTTATAGGTAATTGTGACGTACTGTTGAAATTTCTCGATGGATATTGATGAGATATCCCCATACGGTATATACTTGTGTATGCGTTTTAATTTATGTAATGGGTCAATCGACGCTAATAAGTATAACTGTATTAGTGGCTACTGTTAGATAATTGTGTTTCATAATATTGTTTTGGCATAATGCATACGCAATCGAAATGTGATTTGTCCGATGTTACAAGTTTGACAACCAACTCAACTTATTGATAAATGTTTCATTGTTGTCTATTTTCGGATAAATTTAAACGCGAACGACGAATTTTCGATTATTTGATTAAGTTCGGAGACAATATGTAAATGTCTAGATACTCATATAGCAAAAACACAACAACAAAATGTTTACTTGAATGTTGTCTGAAAATGGACGTTCAAATAAGACTTGAGAATATACCGATTCGTAGAGAAGCGTATACTTGACTCATCGTATACATTACCATTGTGTCAGGATTCGTAGAGAAGCGTATACTTGACCCATTGTATACATTACCATTGTGTCAGGATTCGTAGAGAAGCGTATACTCGACTCATTGTATACATGACCATTGCGTCAGGATTCGTGTTGAAGCGTATACTTGACTCATTGTATACATCACCATTGTGTCAGGATTCGTAGAGAAGCGTATACTTGACTCATTGTATACATTACCATTGTGTCAGGATGCAAAGTGTATCTGGACGGCAAGCCAGTGCTCGTGCCGTATGATGCGAGGGACTGGAAGGTGCCCAAGTCTTGCTATAGGTGCAGCTGTCTTGACAAATACGGACTGGTAAGCTCTGACCGAACCTATCATACAGTGAGAGGTCAACCGAGTGATGGGCGTGTATTTTTAGACTTCTGTGAGCCGTTTCTTAAGAATACTTAGTTTAAAAATTATACGAAAGCGCAAACTTTAAACGTAGTATAAAATAAAAATTGATTTGTACGATAAACGGCTCCCTGGTAATAAACGTAACGGTACTCATCATCGAATTCTCACGTGTGATCTACAGTTTACAATCTATAATCTAAGAAAAAAGGAGAATACGTTATCAAGCCTTGGATAAAACTTACTACACCACCACCACCACCACCACCACCACCACCACCACCACCACCCATATTTGTTCGTACTCCGCTAAAACAAAAAAGAGATAATATTTCTACAAGGATACAATTAACCAGAATTGCATTACAACTTTTGAGTACAAATACATTTGTTTGCTAGTTCAATGTTCGTTTTTAATTACACACAAGTTAATATAAATAAAATACGAATTGAATAAATATATTAAATAACTACATTATAAATATATTCTTTTCATTTAAAGGCACTAACAATGTGATACACGTTCAACTAAACTTCAACAGTTTAATGTTGAGATATCAAACATATAAAATAAAATAATGCATTATGAGCTAACACTTATACACATTTTCATTAAATAAATGGATTTTAAAGTTTGAAGTTTAGTTTGGTGTTTGCAGCTCGCCGAATGTTAACAGTGAATTGTCGGATTTAATCCACATCGCCACGAAATTCTGCAGAAAAAAAAAACAGTTTGTAAAACAGTTTTACTTGGAGGATCAGTGCTTTTGCAATAAAATTTTTCCAGCAAACCAAACGTTCCTGACGTATACTTAAGTAAAAATTGCTAGGACAGACAATAAGATAACCGTTTTATTGTAGTGTTTGAATTTGGCCATGTTCGCCTTTTGTGCGACTTTAACTTTAACGTTTGAACATTACACATGCCTACTAGCCTGTGCCTAACGTAGTTGTATTTTTCAAAATTCGTTGTTATTTTATTCTTTATGGTGAAGTAAACTGTTTGAAACTTAGCGGTAGTCCATTTAAAGCCTCATATGTGGTATATGGCAAACATAAGCAAATATGATGTTTGTTGGATACTGTTTAATACAAATACACTGATCCTCAAATAAAACTGTTGATAAACTTAAGCTTCATTTATATGCAGAACATCGTGCTTTCGGCAAGCTGCGTGCTATTTAAATAAGACACGAGAAATGTCGTTTAACTTTCGTCTCGTTGAAAATGTAAACACACAAAGTGAAAATCAATTTACAATTTGGTGGAAAATTTAATTATGTCTTCGTCCCAAATGAGTTATTTTATGCGTATTTCATACCAACAATAAAGTGTCAATGTTTCCAATGATCATGCAACACCTTGTATGTGCCTTTAAAATGTATGTTCTGTGACTTTCAGGGTTACGAATCAGACTGCAACAAGGTGGATGATTGTCTCGAGTTCCTGCTGGTTGGGTAGAAATATTCAGTGCAGAAAGTGCCCAGCTCCCTGGCCGCTAACACCTGCACATGAATGCATTATCTACAACATAGAGAATGAATTCTTGACATTACAAATGATATCGCTGTAATTACTTATCCATGATGCATATAATAAACACAATTTATGACATCTTCAGCTGCAGTTGTTCATTAAATGCGTTACTTTTAGAGCCTACTCCTTCGCAAAGGGAACTTTATTGTTCAGATACAGTGTGGCATCATTTTGCATACTTTATTTATGTCAAGTGACCATCTGCCTACATACCACAGTTTACAACACGAAAACAATCACACGAAAAGGACACACAGTACAAAACATGATTAAAACTTGGAAAGATAAATTCAACGAACCGATTTAACGTCGCGCCTCGCATTTGGCCCAGAATGAGTGAATATATTTGAAAAATTGAATACAAAATGTAATCCGGTAGGATTGCAATTCAGCATAATTATTAACAAGAAATATCTTTAAATATAAGATATTCGTCGTCAATGGTAAGTTTGAAAATAAGGAATATCAATTGAACTTGCTACATAAATATTCAAAACTGATAAATATGTAACTTATAGATTTTCGCTTATACTTAACATTATCTATCGCCTGTAAGACTAGATCAGTACGGCACACACTACACTCATACCAAATCATACTAAACCTTTTATAAACATATCGTTATATTATTTTATGTTACTTTTGAAACATTTGAAATAAATAATTATGTGTACTCTTCGGTTTCTTAAGGATTTTAAATTAAGGATTATCTAAAAAAAATATTCAGGGAAAAGAGAGCAGCACCGAAAATAATGCGAAGAAAGCAATGAAAGCATCGAATACGGTAATCGGTTAATACATGTATACGGCAAGCTACTAGTGCATTTCTTTCAGAAGCATCTCATGCATTAAAATGTGTATGAGTTGTTATGGCTAGATATATTGATAATTTGAAAATATTATGTCGACAAAGAAAATAATGCGAAGAAGGCAATGAAAGCATCGAATACGGTAATCGGTTCATACATGTATACGACAAGCTACTAGTGCATTTCTATCCGAGGCATGCTCATACAAAATGTGTATGAGTTGTTATGGCTAGATATAGTGTTAATTTGAAAATATTATGTCGACAACGATAATTTTGTCAAGTTTCTGCCTAGCACAGAAAGACTGACCTTACACTGTCGTTAAAGTCGACAATAAATCGTTCATGATCGTGCGATCAATTTGCCATAGAATGCTGTGGGGCCACACGGTTCCTGTTACAATCTTTAGAAGAAAAAATTATGCCTCGAGCATCATAGGGCGCCGTTAAAAACTTAAAAGCGAATATAAGCGGGAAAAAAAAAAAACAAGAAATGTCTACATAAGTTAAGGTGTTTGATTAAGTTAATAAAACTATTATCCTGGGACTGTATTTATTTTGCTCCAGTGATACATTAATAACCTAAATAATTTACATTAACATGTATATTGTTATATGAATTCGTCAGGCAAAAAAAATGTAACAAATTACCAATGTAAGAAAATGATTGCGGGAATGAAAATATTATGTGAATGAGTATAACATTCTGTTCATGACATACAATGAGAAAATATGATCATAATTATGCTCAGTTCTAGAGTATATGTCGAGGATACGCTTATAACTTTATTTTAACCGCTTCTGTAAACAATTCTGTAAATAGTTATGCAATTAACGGTAGACATTAAACCATTGTTGTAAGTTTGAATTCCCTAAAATTCTCCTCGCATGAAAATTTACCCAATAGAATAATGGTAATCAATTTTACCGCTGCATAATTAACTTTCTAGAAATATAGGTCAAATGTGATCTTAGACAGCTACGCCGAATAAAGCAGAATATTGCAACATTAATTTTGTTGATGGATTAATTACTTAGTTCGGCGCTAATAAGGACAACATAATTTATGCGACACGATAAAAACAAGTTTTTACCTACATGATAACATCAATCACAAGAGCATAGCTCAGAGTAAAATAAATACAATGTACACGAAATCCTACAGTATGCTGGTATAGAATCATAAGATCATTGACCTATAACACTTTATGTATTTCTAAGTAAATAACAATAGCGGATAAAATAAACTTGTACTAGACATTAAAAACTAGAATATCGAGAACATATCTCCTCGCATACATATGTTAACTTAATGAAAGCTTCAGAGAAAGCTAGACTAAACACCTCAATTAAGCAAGTTAAAAATCGCTAATAGTATGTTTCTGACGTCAATTGAATTCATTTACTATCAAAGTATGTTGCTTAAGCTGTACATACAATCAAGTTAGTTAAGTAAAGGGCACTTTCTTCCAAAAATAAGTTTCAATTACATGTAGTATGTTGGTGTACTGCGCATGCCCTATATATCGATAAAAAGGTTAAAACGTAGTCAAAACGCAAACAACTTGTCAAAGGTGTTAACCCAGTTAGAACATTATGTAAAGAACATAATCTTTTAATTCTGAACAGCTTGTTTTTTATTCCTAGTTTTATGACGAACATTTGCCATTTGCCGTGATCTCGGCCAATAGTTATTTCTATAGTCCTAAATGTGGAAAGGCTCTATATATGGACAAAACATATTTATGAAACAAACCAATGAATTAACTTGTGATATATGACTATAAATATGTACAGGGATAAAAACTAAATAATATGTGCTCACGTATGTGTCCTTATCATATTACTCCTTAAACCAAAATGAAAATAAATGTAAATCTAAAACTTGAGAGTAATCCAAATTTAAATACAAAAACTCGTCTGCCCATTACAAACAATAAATACAATATGTGGTTAACTGTTGGTTCGATCTGAAATGGATGCTTGAACACTATAAAACACAAGTATGCTATGAAATTCCACTAAAAAGCCCGAAGTATGGAGGCTTAATGATGGAGAAAATCGGTTCCTAAAAAAAATACAGTAAATGTGTATGAAGAAGGTCAACCCAATATGTAGTTTGCTACTTTACATACATAACATTAATATAGAAAATTCACGTAAAATGACATAAATTATGTTTATATGCTTCTATTGCCTAAAACAAAATCCGATCTAAATCCAAATTGGTAGATATAATGTTTTATAGAGATTAGTAATTATTTTACGACTTATTTATTATACCAGGCCGACGATTATGTACACATGTTACTTTCTTTTACATATATAACCAAGTAAAGCGAGAATTTTATTTTGTCAGCAATTTCTTGCAGGCCAGTATACATTCAGTTTATCTTTCTTCGTAGACAGAAGCTATTACTAGACATACAAATGGCATGTAGAGCGAAACTGCTTTGTTTTATGTTGTTGTTACCTTTTGCAACAACCAGTTCGATCAGAAATCGACGGGACAACGAATCTGAAGGTAGGAGTTGACATTATTTTTACCTACTGTGTACAAGACAGTCGTCGAACGTTGTATGATCGTGGTGATTGCATATGGTATAGTTAAAATTATTCTTCAAGCATTAGGGGACATGCATTGAACGTACTTTATGTATAAATACATGATTTATAATTATTATTTACAACAAAATAGTAATTTATTCAGTTTTGACTTCTAACTGACAAGGAAATCTTTTAACTTAAAAAAGTTCTTATTTTAAAGCCTTTGTTGTTGCCAGGTAGAAGTTCACACTTAATAAACACTATTTTGTTTATTAAAATGATATTTAAAAAATTTATGTTATACTCTAGACATGTGATTCATTTAAAATAATTGTACTTGCAGTACATATGTTATTGTAGCCTTTTTAGTCGCATTAGCTACATATAGAATTGCATTAAGAGCACCTTGTCCGAATATTCATCAATAGAAACAATGAATGTATGTGATTCCTTTAATAAATATATACACTGATTTGAATTGGCTCAATGTCATTAAACAATACAAGAATAGTAACTTTATATAGAAACCATCATTCCAGAGCAAGTCTCTCTCTAGTGTATCCATATATTCATAAACTATGGTGGCATAAAACTGCCTTACGATAACTACTTAAGGTTCGCGATTTTTTTCGACGTAAGATGTCTATTTGCTTAATGAAAAACAAGCCTGAAACTGCCCAGAACTGACATCAGAAATTCAGTTAATAAAAATTTATGTGGTATCACAAATATGAACTAGTTAAAATTTGCGTTGTAAGATAATTATCACGATAATATTCGTTTTAGATGACAGGCAAGACGAATTGCACTGCGAATACATTTGCGAAACATGAAAATTAAGTGGTATCGCAAATATTAACATGGTGAGATTTGCGTTGTAAGATAACTATCGTGATACTATTCGTGTTAGATAACTGGCAACACGAACTGGTTTGCGAATACATTTGCGATGCATGAAAATTAAGTGGTATCGCAAATATAAACGTGTTAAGATTTGCGTTGTAAGATAATTATCGTGATAATATTCGTGTTGGATAACTGGCAACACGAACAGGTTTGCGAATACATTTGTGATACATGAAAATTAAGTGGTATCGCGAATATTCACTTGTTAAGATTTGCGTTGTAAGAAAATTATCGTGATAATATTAGATAACTGGTAACACGAACTGGTTTGCGAATACATTTGCGAATGAAAGTTAAGTGGGATCGCGAATATTAATGTGTTAAGATTTGGGTTGTCAGATAATTATCATGATAATACTCGTCTTAGTAAGATAATGCGAAAGACCTCGCGCACAAATTATTGGTAACACGAATATTATATAGTTAAGATTCGCGTTGTCAGATAATTATCATGATAATATATGTGTTAGTAAGATAATTCGGAAGACCTCGCAACCTCAAGAAAATGTATCTAATGTCAATTCTGGGCACTTAAAGGAGATGTTGTGTAATTATAAAAATATCTTGCAGAAAAATATTCGCAAACGCTATCTTAATATCTATATAAATATCATAATAAATAAGTGGTAACACGAATCTGTGGGCGAACGCTATGTAGTTAACACGAATATTTTCGCAAACCTTAAGTGGTTATCGTATGGCAGTTCTATGCCACCATAACATTGAGATACTGTCCATTGTTCATCTGTTATAATTCAGTGTCTATGCAATTAGTTTGCTTTCACTTATTACAGACTTCTTTTCTTTCTTCATCTTAAGTATTATTATGTAATATATTCTGGGTGCTTTATGCGTGTTTTATGTTCTCTTTAATATCTTATGTGTGTTTTATGTGTGTTTTTATGTTCTATATTGATTTAGCATTTGATTTATATCTATTATAATATTTATAAACTATTATGACATATTCTTTATTTACAGCTTTTGTAGAACCCCATTGAACATGTTAATTTAATAGTAGTAGGCTTTTAATCTATTCAGTTTCAAACCAGTTTCAGTTTTACTTTCCTTGGAACAATCATATTTGCCAATAAAATCGATTATTTGATAACACGTGCAGGTTGCACGGTGTACCTGGGACCGGATCCAGTAATCGTACCGCTTGGCGCCCGGAACTGGCCAGTGCCGGACACATGCTACACGTGTCACTGCATCGACTATGGCTACGTAAGTAACACACGTAGCTCTGCAACTGTCACGTGTTCTTTTGTATTAACATAATTAAAAGGTTAATAGTTCGATAAAATACTATATTAATTTTAGTATGACCTTGCAAAATGTACACATCGTCGTCTTAATTATAAATATATACCACATATATAAAGGTCAAGTGAAAAGGGAAATGATCAGACATTTACTATCATACATAGCTAAATAATATATTAGTTGTTGACAAAATACATAAAAATGTCGTGTGAAAAGTGTATAGATCAGACACTTTTATTATTCATATCTAACTGGATTACTGATACTAGGAGGGGTGTTCGGAAAGTTTCGGGACAAGACAACAAGAAAAATTACCCTTCATAACTGTTTAAAGAAAATCAAATATATAAAACGTTATGTGAAACGTGATCAGACATTAATTATTATCCATTGCTAAATAAATAAATGTTTTGTTTAATAGTTGACGCTCATCTTTATTTGTAGAACAAATGTTAATATTAACTTAATACTATACCCTTAGTAATATACCCTAGTTATTTAGGACATTAATCTACAAGCACATTGCATGTTTTATTTCAGGGTGTCCACCAATCAGACTGCAGGCAGGCCTCTAGATGTCCCGGATTATTGCTTAAAATAGGCAAAAAATAGGTCGTATGTCAAAATGTCTCAGCCAGTCCAGTCACATGGTGTTGCAGCCAAACAGGAACATAGAGATCGACTACACTTTTACCAATATAAGTGTTAATAAATGCGATGATATCATTAAAGCGACTTGTTAACAGATGCTTGTATTTTTAAATATGTCATTAAATGTCTACATTGGAAACACTCAAGCATTTGAACTAAAGAATTCCAAGTATTTTAACAAGAAAAACATAAAAAGATGTGCCACCACCGGGTATCGAGCCTACGACCTCCGAATCAAAAGTTTGACGCGCAAATCGCTTGGCCATACTTTATCGAATGTTTTCAACAATTTCAACGAAAACAATTTCAAGAAAACAACAGAAGTACTCCGAAATATTCTATCGTTTTGTTTTACAAACGCTTTATACATTTTTTTCCCATTTCAACTGATAATAACTCATCAATGAAACATTATTTTCAAAATAGTTCTATGTCAGAAGTGCTATTTCGCTCAATAATATACAGTTTTCTTTTTAATTCTGGAATCTGTGACAAAAACTTACATTGTTACTTCGCCAATCTGTGAAAATGTCCCTTTAATGGACAATTCGAAAACAGAAAGTATCGATACACACGTGACCTACCAATTACATCTGAATAATGTAACCATTGCATCTGAATATGTTATCATTCATCAGTGCTTGCATTCTGTCACTTTTGTTTGTAATCATTCACCACCGGTATGTGTCCATGTATATACCGGTATTTCCATATTATCAATGCTTTAATTGCTTACTGTATATTGATTACACGTACGAATGTTTATCCATGTTCTTCAATAGTTTTAACAGTTAAATTTTGAGAAAATCATATTTGAAACCGGGCTGAATGCATGTAGAGAAAGTGTCGTCCCGGATTTGCCTGTGCAATCCGTACAGGCTAATCCAGGACGGCACTTTTCGCTTACAGTGGATTTATGTTTAGAAGAGACTTCCTTGAAACAGAAAATACCATAAAAGCGGAAATGGTCAGTTTGACACAAAGGAATGTCAATTGAACTTGCTACATAAATATTCAAAGATGATAAATATGTAACTTATGGATTTTCACTCATAATTAACTTATCTATCACCTGTAAGGCTAGATGAGTGCGGCACACACTACATTATACTAAATCATACTAAACCTTTATAAACATATAGTTATATTATTTTATTTAATATTTTAATATTTTATATTACGTTTGAAACATTTAAAATAAATAATTATGCGTGTTCTTCAGTTTCTTAACGATTTTAAAATAAGGATTATCTAAGAAAAATATTCAGGGAAAGAGAGCACCATAGAAAATCATGCGAAGAAGGCAATGAAAGCATTGAATACGGTAATCGGTTCATACATGTATACGGCAAGCTACTAGTGCATTTCTTTCAGAAGCATCTCATGCATTAAAATGTGTATGAGTTGTTATGGCTAGATATATTGATAATTTGAAAATATTATGTCGACAAAGATAATTTTGTCAAGTTTCTTGCCTAGCACAGAAGGACTGACCTTACACTGTCTTTAAAGTCGACAATAAATCATTCACGATCGTAAGATCAAATTTCCATCGAATGATGTGGGGCCACACGGTTCCTGTTACAATCTTTACAAGAAAAAAATTATGCCTCGAGCATCATAGGGCGCCGTTAAAAACCTGAAAGCGAATACAAACGGAAAAAACAAGAAATGTCTACATAAGTTAAGGTGTTTGATTAAGTTAATAAAACTATTATCCTGGGGCTATATTTATTTTGCTCCTTTGAAAACACGCAAGTTTGACATTTGAGATAATTTCAATCATGTTTAATATCAGTACCGTGAATAAACCGCCCAATGTTTTCACCAGTGAAACATGAGTAACCTAAATAATTTGTGTTAACATATATTCTTATATGAATTTGCCAGGCAAATGTAACAAATTAACAATGTAAGAAAATAATTGCGGGTGAATGAAAATATTATGTGAATGAATATAACATTCTGTTCATGACATACGACCAGAAAATGTGTTCATAATTATGCTCAGTTCTAGAGTGTATGTTGAGGATACGCTTATAACTTTATTATAACCGCTTCTGTAAACGATTCTGTAAATAGTTATGCAATTATCGGTAGAAATTCACCATTGTTGTAAGTTTGCATTCCCTAAAATTCTCCTCGCACGAAAAGTTGCTCAATAGAATAATGGTATTCAATTTTACCGCCGCATAATGGACTTATCGCACTACTTTATAGCTTTTCATTGGTACACATTCACAAGAAATATAGGTCATACATGATCTTAGACCGCTACGCCGAATAAAACAGAGCATTACAACATTAATTTTGTTGATGGATTAATTACTTAATGGTTCGGCGCTAATCAGAACAACAGAATTTCTGTTTTGCAGAAATAAGTAATTATTTTACGACATATTTATTATACTGGGGCGACGATTATATACACATGTTACTTTCTTTTTACATATATAACCAAGTAAAGCGATACTTTTATTTTGTAAGCAATTTGTAGTAGGCCAGTTTACATTCAGTTTGTCTTTCTTCGTAGACAGAATCTATTACTTGACATGAGTAGACTTTGGCAATGGCATCGAGAGCGAAACAGCTTTGTTTTATGTTGTTGTTGCAACGAGTGTTTCGATCAGAAATCGACGGGACAACGAATCGGAAGGTTAGAGTTGACATTATTTTTACCTACTTTGTAAAAGACAGTCGTCGAACGTTGTATGATCGTGGTGATTGCATATGGCACAACAAATTATTCATAAAGCATTAGGGTAGATGCATTGAATAATAATTTATAAATATTATTGACAACAAAATAGTGATTCATTCAGTTTGGACTTCTAACTGACAAGGAAATCTTTTAACTTGAAAAAAAGTACTTTTTTAAAAGCCTTTGTTGTTGCCAGGTAGAAGTTCAAACGTAATAAACACTATTTTGTTTCTTAAAATGATATGTTAACAATTTATGTTATACTCTTGGCATGTGATTCATTTAAAATAATATTACTTGCAGTCCAGATGTTATTGTAGTCCTTTTTTGGTCGCATTAACTACATATAGATATACATATCATTAAGAGTGCCTTGTCCGAGTATTAATACATATAGATATACATATCATTAAGAGTACCTTGTCCGAGTATTCATACATATAGATATACATATCAATAAGAGTGCCTTGTCCGAGTATTCATACATATAGATATACATATCATTAAGAGTGCCTTGTCCGAGTATTCATACATATAGATATACATATCATTAAGAGTGTCTTGTCCGAGTATTCATACATATAGATATACATATCATTAAGAGTGCCTTGTCCGAGTATTCATACATATAGATATACATATCATTAAGAGTGCCTTGTCCGAGTATTCATACATATAGATATACATATCATTAAGAGTGCCTTGTCCGAGTATTCATACATATAGATATACATATCATTAAGAGTGCCTTGTCCGAGTATTCATACATATAGATATACATATCATTAAGAGTACCTTGTCCGAGTATTCATACATATAGATATACATATCATTAAGAGTACCTTGTCTGAGTATTCATACATATAGATATACATATCATTAAGAGTGCCTTGTCCGAGTATTCATACATATAGATATACATATCATTAAGAGTGCCTTGTCCGAGTATTCATACATATAGATATACATATCATTAAGAGTACCTTGTCCGAGTATTCATACATATAGATATACATATCATTAAGAGTGCCTTGTCCGAGTATTCATACATATAGATATACATATCATTAAGAGTACCTTGTCCGAGTATTCATACATATAGATATACATATCATTAAGAGTGCCTTGTCCGAGTATTCATACATATAGATATACATATCATTAAGAGTACCTTGTCCGAGTATTCATACATATAGATATACATATCATTAAGAGTGCCTTGTCCGAGTATTCATACATATAGATATACATATCATTAAGAGTGCCTTGTTCGAGTATTCATACATATAGATATACATATCATTAAGAGTGCCTTGTCCGAGTATTCATCAATAGAAACAATGAATCTATTTAATTCCTTTAATAAATATATACACGGATTTGAATTAACTCAATGTCATTCAACAATACAAGAATACTAACTTTATATAGAAACCGTTTTAGAACGAGTCTCTCTCTTGTGTATCCATATATCACTATTTATAAACTATGGTGGCATAGAACTGACTTGCGATAACTACTTACGGTTCGCGATTTTTTTCGACGTAAGATGTTTATTTGCTTAATGAAAAACAGGCCTGAAACTGCTTAGAATTTCAGTTAATGAAAACGTATGTGGTATCACAAATATTCACTCTTTAAGATTTGCTTTGTAAGATAATTATCATGATAATGATCGTGTTAGATAACTGGTAACACGAATTACTTTGCGAATCATTTGCGATACATGCAAATTAAGTGGTATCGCGAACATTAACTAGATAAGATTTGCGTTGTAAGATAATTATCATGATAATATTCGTTTTAGTAAGATAATGCGGAAGACTTCGCACACAAATTAATTAGTAACACGAATATTATCTAGTTAAGATTCGCGTTGTCAGATAATTATCATGATAATATTTGTGTTAGTAAGATAATGCGGAAGACCTCGCGCACAAATTCAGTGGTATCGCGAATATTGACTAGTTAAGATTGGCGTTCTAAGATAATTATCATGATAATATTGGTGTTAGTAAGATAATTCGGAAGACCTCGCACCCTTAAGAAGGTTACGCATGCGCAAATAAATTCCTTCTTTGTTACATATAACATATTCAAAATTTGATCTCACTTTTCACCATTACCAAGCTACTTTCCAATATATCACCATACATTGTTGGAAAGATGAGGACATAACCTTTTGAAAAAACAGCATGTCAAAAAATTCTATGTGTTGTAACTCAAAATATTTACCTTAGAAAAAACACACCGGTTTTGACGGGCATGGAGGCTGCCATTTTGCGCATGAATACATGGGCCAAAAGTTATGAAGCGGGGAACCACTAGACAAACAAGTAGTGCACAAAACAGCCTTTTTTCGTATTGCTTGCATATATACCTTTAAAATGATACCAAAACATATCATTTAAACTGTATTTTACAAATTATATGCATCCTGCAGTCAGCCACATGTGCTTATTATCTAACTGACAGCATGTAACCCTGAAGATGTGACTTCCGTTTTGGGGTAATTAGACCTTTAAGAGAACCCAACCCTTTCAAATTTGAATAAAAACCACAATTTTCATCAATCTGATCTATTTCGAGAAAGAACATGAAGTCCTATTACACTGGTTTAAAGATTTATTGGAAAAAAATAAAATTGAAAATGTCACATATAATGGTGTTTTGAGGCAAAAATTTAGACGGAAAAAAAATGTACTTGGGTACGTCTGGAAAACATAATTTTAACTCAGAATTAAGCATAAGTTTGAGTTTTAATAGGCATAGCAGATACAATATAAAGTCAGAAGTGAAAACAATCTTTATTGGCATTCTAAATTTTACAGAATAGGTTTTTAGTCAATTTTGAACAAATTTTGTTTTTTTAAGTTTCTGCATTTTTTGGGGTAAAATCCATATAAATGTAGCATTTCAGATGCCATTTGACCCCAGAAAATGGTTTGTTTACATAACAATCAACAGATTTGACCTCCTGTCACACAACAAAAAAAGAATTTGACCCCAAAATGTCAATGCAAGATATTAATTAACAATCTTCTGTCACACCTGAACCGGTGGGTGAGGTCAGCCGCCTGCAATCTTCAATCTGTTCCAGGTACTCTCTGCTGAGTAATCTGTGAAAATAAAAAGGTTTTCTGTGCATGTTTACTCAATATTGTGATTACTAGTGTAACTTAGATACAATAAGTGTACATATACAATAGTTTACTAAGTTTTATTTACTGCGATAAGGCTAGTCGCAATGCCGGCTTCAGATTGTCGAGCTCATGTGCGAACAGTTCAGTTCTAAAACGGGTTTGAGAGTCCCAACAAGGGTTAAACTCTTGCTTTTCTTACTGGTGTTGATAAGAAGTATGCCAGGCTGGAAAAGTAAACATTAGATATTAGAATACAAGACAATAATCATGTACTAACCTTAAAAAATACCGATGGTACGGACACGACTGTGTCAGCTTTACGGCCCCGCCCCAACGCTCCAGTGTAGTTGACAAGTAAAGTAGTTTTGATGACTCGTCACTTCACTCAGACTTGTATACCAATGAGTTGATGGTTCCGGCTGAGGTCCTGGTTCTTTTTGCTTTAATTTTCCCATATTTACCCCCCTAATGCCCCCTAGAGCAACCATCCCATTAAATACAGCCCTAAATGGGGTCAAGGTGGCATCTGGCAGTTATTCTTTCCAGTACAGTGTGTTTGTAAGAGTCCATTTTCAAAATCTTTGCAGACGACTAATATTAGGTGACGTTCTTATAGGTTACGCATGCGCAAATAAATTCCTTCTTTGTTACCTATAATATATTCAAAATTTGATCTCACTTTTCATCATGACCAAGCTACTTTCCAATATATCACCATACATTGTTGGAAAGATGAGGACATAACCTTTTGAAAAAACAGCATGTCATAAAATTCTATATGTTGTAACTCAAAATATTTACCTTAGAAAAAACACACCGGTTTTGACGGGCATGGAGGCTGCCATTTTGCGCATGAATACATGGGCCAAAAGTTATGAAGCTGGGAACCACTAGACAAACAAGTAGTGCACAAAACAGCCTTTTTTCTTATTGCTTACATATATACCTTTAAAATGATACCAAAACATATCATTTAAACTGTATTTTACAAATTATATGCATCCTGCACACAGCCACATGTGCTTATTATCTAACTGACAGCATGTAACCCTGAGGATGTGACTTCCGTTTTGGGGTAATTAGACCAGAAAATGTATCGAATGTCAGTTCTGGGCACTTAAAGGCCATTTAGTACAATAATAAAATATCTTGCAGAAAAATATTCGCAAACGCTGTCTTAATATCCAGATAGATATAAATATCATAATAAATAAGTGGTAACACGAATCTGTCCGCGTACGCTAAGTAGTTAACACAAATGTTTTCGCGAACCTTAAAGACGTTCGCAACGAAAAGAAAATAATTGAGTTAATTTCTCCTTTTGCTTCATTATTTCTTTATTGTATATGGGTTACAATATACTAATGTCAATCATTAAATATAAGTCTTTGTAAGTCATTAAGTTCCAGTCAATGGCTAAAAGTTCATAAAGCATTATAGTAATCAAAAACACACTTATACAATGTATTGCCAAACAAATTAGTAAATGTCCAGTGAAATTCATTATTTTAACAGTAAATGTAGGTAAAGCGTTTTTATTACCAATATACACTTGTATATTGCCAAAAAAGCACGTGAAAACATATCAGTTGAAAGAACTATAACCTTGTTTAAAAAAAGCTCTCCTATGTACTTAAAACATTGATAAACCTAAAATCTAGACTAAAAATGGGCTTCGACAGGTACCGTATTAAAAACCCACTGTTTCGGGAAAAGGCCTGTGGCTCCTATTTTGTATCACTGTTGTAGTTTCAGTATACAATGGCACATGTATATGGAATTATTTTTTTTAACAAAATCTGTCGTTTGGAACAAAAGATTCGTATATTTGATTATGTGTTGATGTTTTCAAAGGCATATTAAATGAATAATTAACCTCATTAAGTGTCCATTTAAAGTCATTTTTTAATGGTAACTATAGATAAATGGCATTTTATCATTAAACTGCACTTGAATAAACGAAGAATAAAATAAAAGATGCATTAAAAAATCTCCGTCCTTGTTTGAATATGAACGCTTTATATAATTGAACATTGCTAGTCACACAAACTGAAAAAAAGGCTTCGACAGGTACGGTATTTAAAATCAAATATTTCCGGAACAATGCCGGTGACCCCCATTTTTTTAAGGCAGTTTTAATTTAAGGAAACATTGATACATGTTTGTGCAAATTTTGAAGAAAATCTGTCGTATCACAAACTAGGACGGTGTTGGGAAGGCCAGTTTGCGGTGTGCGTTATTAAATATTCAAGGAATTTCTACCCGCAGATTAAATAAACTTCACTATGATGAACTTATTAGTGTTTTAAACTGTCACGATATTGTGCTTTTGACTGAAACATGGGCACACGATTTTACCGATTTACAGTTTGACGGATTCGAATATTATGAGTTAAACCGATATGAAAACTTAAAAACCAGTAAAGAAGCCTCAGCTTGTTTATTTTAGAAATGAATTTGTAGGTAAACACACATTGGTTTTTAAGTGCCATGATGCTATTATATGTGTAAACATTGAGGCATCAACAGTTTGTTTATGTGACAATTTGTATATTTGTTTGTGTTATGTTGTTCCTGAAGGAAGTTCTCGCCAAGCGTTAATAGAAAATCATACATTTGATAGATTATTAGAATTTATTGTTGATCTTGCATCCAAACATGACAGAGAGCTTTTAATTTCATTGTTTGTGGTGGCTTGAACTGGCATACTTAAAAATTGCCTGATTTTGTTGACAATGAAAATATTAATAATAACGATTTTTGCCCGACGACTATATCCCTGATGTATGTATTCCACGCTACTCGCAAGATAAAGGTCGGGTTAATGATAACGGTTTATTACTGTTAGATTTTTGTAAACAACCCGGTTTGCGTATACTTAATGGTCGATTTGATAAGGACATATCTGGTAAATATACATACGTTGGAAGATCTGGATCAAGTGTGGTTGATTATGTGTTTACTACTCCATATTTATTTCAGTAAATTAATCAATTTTGTGTGCATGATCCAAATATTTTATCTGATCATTGTTTGGTAGATTTTTCTTTTATATTTAAACAGCCCGATACTAATAATAGTTGCATTGGCCGTAATCAGAAACATTCGCATAGATACGTTTGGAATAATGATCACACGGATAGTTTCATAGAAATTTCATCCTCCGCTATTGTAATTGATCAAATGAATGCATGGGAACATGGTGTTAGTAGTTGCAGCTCTGCACACAGTATTGATTCATGTATTTCACAGTTTAGTGATATTATTGATGGAGTTGTTTTCCCTTTATTTAAACGTAAAAAAAAATACAGAGTGAAAATTACACTTCTTCAAGTTTTAACAAAATAGGGTTTACTTGTGAATGTTCAGAAAAGAGAATGAGTTTTTACAAGCATCTAAATTTATATAGAAAATATAAAACAGATGAAATTCGGCGGTTATTAATTCACGGTAGAACTGAATATAACATTTGTATTAAACATGCTAAACTAGAATATGATAAGAATCAAACAAAGAAATTGTTAGATGCAGGATTCAAAAATGCAAAATTGTATTGGAAAATGTTAAAACAGTCCGCTGGCTTACAAATATCAAACACTACTATGGATGAATTTGCGAATTACTTCAAACGTGTTAATAATCCAGGTAGCTTGCTTTTTACTCCTGATGAAGATGTTATGCATTTTGTTGAAAGGTATTAACACAATGAGTTTTGTATTAAGTTTGATGAATTAAATGTGCCTATATCAACAAATGAAATTTGTAAAGCTATTAAAGAAATAAGTCCAAATAAGAGTCCTGATTTATATATTTAAATGAATTTGTTATACATGGAAAAAGGTATACTTACACCATATTTACATACGTTATTCAATAAAATATTTACCTTAGGATATTTTCCTTCGGCATGGTCAGATGGTCTTGTTATTCCTCTACACAAGAAAGGCAGTGTAAACGAAGTCAACAATTAGAGAGGTATTACATTGCTGAGCACTTTAGGAAAATTATTTACTAAAATATTAAATAACACATTGTCTGATTGGGCAGAAAATTATTGTGTTTATATAGAGGCTTAGGCGGGGTTTAGGTCCCAAATGAGCACTGTTGATAATATTTGTGTTATATGGACTAATTACTCTTATTTTAAATCAAGGTAAACACTTGTATTGTGCTTTTATAGATTTTTCTAAGGCATTTGACTACATTGTACGAGATAATTTGTGGTATAAATTAATGAAATTTGGTATACGTTGTCATATTCTTGATATAGTGAGGTCGATGTATAATGCAATTAAATCAAAAGTTAAATATTGTAACGTATTAAGTGATAGTTATGAATGCATGCTCGGAGTTAGACAGGGCGAATGTCTGTCTCCTTTTTGATTTTCGATGTATTTAAATGACTTGGAATCGGAATTTTATAGTAAAGTAATAGAGAGTATTGACGTTGAATTTTTTTTTCTTTTACTCTATGCTGACGGCATGATTATTTTCGGTAATTCAGCAGAAGAAATACAAAAAGGCTTAGATTTATTGCAAGAATATTGTCTACGCTGGAAAATTAATGTAAATACTGAAAACACTAAAAGCATGATTTTCAGGAACGGGGGGCGACAAACTACCAAGCGGTTTTATTATAACAATAAAAGTATTGATGTTGTGAATAAATTTAATTATCTCGGTATTGTTTTTACATCTAGATGTTCATTTTCGGAAGCACAAATTACTCTTTCAGAACAAGCATTGAAAGCCATCTTTAAAATGAACAAATATTTATATAAATTTACCGATATTTCTGTGAGTCACGGATTAAATCTTTTTGATAAACTTATATTGCCAGTTTTAAATTCTGGTAGTAAAGCTTGGGGATTTGTTAAAGGTATGTCCACTGAACGTGTTCATATGCAATATTGCAAACAAATTCTCGGTGTTAAAAGATGCACACAATTTTTTGTATATGGTGAACCTGGTCGCCTTAATTGTCAATCTAAAAGATATGTTAACATTATTAAATACTGGATTAAGTTATTACGAACATCAGAAAATAAATTTACCAAAAAAGTGAATTTAATGATGTTTAATGATTGCAATGTCTATCCCAATAAGAGCGACTGGTGTTTATTACTTAAGGATCTACTTTGTAACTTATGTTTTTACGAGGTATTGCTTTTTCAAGATGTTCGAAATGATAAGGTATTTATTTCACATGTAAAACAAAGATTAAATGATACTTTTATTCAAAGCTGGAATGAGAGATTTTGCAACTCAAGCAGAGAAAACCTTCATATTAAAAAAAAATGCTTTTTTAAATTTCAGCCTTATTTAGATGTGTGTACTGTTAAGAAATTTCGATTTAGTTTTTCTAAATTAAGATAATCGTCACGTAGATTGCATACAGAAAGTGGAAGATAGGCCAAACCTTCTCCTGTTCCGCCTAACAAAAGAAGGTGTAATCTTTGTAATACTCTTGAAGACGAATTTCATTTTGTTTTAGAATGTAGGATGTATTCAGATTTCAGAGCTCAGTATATACCGTTTTAGTATAGACACAGACCTAACATGCACAAATTTATAGAACTTCTAACGACCGAAAATAAGCATTTGTTACAAAGATTAAGTTGTTACATATATAAATCTTTTTCAGTCAGGTCCAGTAATACATATGTCCCGTGCTGATCTACTGTATGTGTATATATATTACATTATCAAATGCACTTTCCATAACTTTCTAAGCATGCCTTTTATTTTAACTTTATTAAGACATTGGACTGTCTATATTTTCGTTTCTCATACATATTTTTGTAAAGGGGCTATGTTTGGTTTTTATGTCTCCAACGTCTTTTCAATGTATGTTTAATTACAGTTATCATGTCAGATTTGTCCCCTTTTATTTTATAATTTGTTACCTTAAACAAAGCCTTTGGATTGCTTATGTTTAAATTAGGTAGTTTTTATAGGGCTTATGTAATGTTTATTGTCGCCAACGTCTTTTCAATGCATTTTTTTTAAATTACAGTAATCATGTCAGATTATCAATTGTACTTAAACTTTGTTCTTAATGTTGTTACTTTAACCAGAGCCTTTAGACTGCCTATATTTTCGTTTCGTATAGGTATCATGCAAGGGCTTATGTTGTGATATATTCATGTACGGGTATCTACTGTATCTACTGTATTACTATAATACAAATAAGTAGCTAAAATAATCATGAAATAATTTTTAAGTATTATGTGATTGTCATTTACGTATTGTTATGTACTGTATGATACTAAATCTTACATGTGATTCAATTTTGTACTAAACAAAATATTTTCGTTTCGTAAATGCATCATGTTTAGGGTTTATGTTAAATACAAAATACAAAATATCTTAGTACTTACTACATTTCACGACAAATACATTTAAGTAGCAACCATCAATATTTATGTAATAAATGGTGTGTAATTATGGCATGCATATTAAATATCTCGCTTCGGTATTGCGTTTTGCAATATTTAATGTAGCATTTATATGTTGTTCTGCAATGTAATTTATTATTACTTTATATCTTATATAAAATAGTTACTGTGTAAACACTGTATGCGTACGTTGTCCACTTGGGCTTAGGCCTTCTGGATATTTTGATCAATACACTTTTAAACTATGATATATTCTTTATTTGCAGCTTTTATAGAACCCCATTGAAAATTTTAATTTGATAGTAGTAGGCTTTTAATCAAATTCAGTTTCAAACCAGTTTCAGTTTTATTTTCCTCTGAACAATCATATTTGCCAATAAAATAGATTACTTGATAACACGTTCAGGTTGCACGGTGTACTTAGGATCGGATCCAGTAATCGTACCGCTTGGCGCCCGGAACTTGCCAGTGCTACACGTGTCACTGCCTCGAATATGGCTACGTATGGCAAGTTGTTGACAAAATACATAAAATGTCGTGTGAAAAGTGTATTGACACTTTTATTATTAATATCTAACTGGATTACTGATACTAGGAGCGGCGCTCGGAAAGTTTCGGGACAAAACAACAAGACAAATTACCCTTCATCGTTGTTGAAAAAAATCACAATATAAAATGTTATGTGAAAAAAAAAATCAGACATTTATTATTATCCATTGCTAAATAACTAAATTTCTGTTTAATAGTTGACGCTCATCTTTATTCCATTAAAAAATGTTAATATTTGGTAATATACCCTAGTTATTTAGGACATTAATCTACAAGAACATTGCATGTTTTATTTCAGGGTGTCCACCAATCAAACTGCAGGCAGGCGTCTATATGTCCCGGATTATTGCTTAAAATCGGCAAAAAATAGGTCATATGTCAAATTATCTTAGCCAATCCAGTCACATGGTGTTGAAGCCAAACAGGGATATAGAGGTCGACTAAACTTTTACCAATATACGTGTTAATAAATGCGATGCTATCATTATTTTTCTCAAATGCCATTAAATGTCTAAACTGGAAAAACTAAAGCATTTGAACTAAAGATGTGCCACCACCGGGGATCGAACCTACGACCTCCGGATCAAAAGTATGAAGCACGAATCTCTCGGCCATTCTGATTTATGTACATGTCTGTGTATATTTTACTTTGCGTAATTCAAGTGTTTTAAACAATTTCAACGAAAACAACAGAAGTTCTCCAAAATATTCTATCGTTTCTCGTTACAAACCCTAAATAATTTAATCCGTCTCAACTGATGACACCTTATCAACGAAACATTATTTTCAAAAAAGTTCTATGTCAGTAGTGCTATTTCGCTTCTTAATACACAATTTTCTCTTAGTCTTGGAATCTGAGGCAAAAAACTTGAACATTGTCGATTCGTTAATATGTGAACAGGTCCCGCTAATGGCCAATGCGAAAAAAGCAAGTACCGATACACCTGTGACCATCGCATCTGAATATGTTATCATTCATCAATGATTGCTTTCAGTAACTTTTGTTTGTTATCAATCATTACTGATATTTGTATATACAGGTACTCCCATAATATCAATGCTTATGCTTTATGTATATTAATTACACTTATTATTTAAAAATATTTATCCATCAATCTCATTACAATCATCTCCAGTCTGACCCTACTATATTATCCGCTGGCTGGATCTGATGACGTCGCATTAGGGGTCACGTTCAGTGACCTTTTCCGAAGCCAATTCAAAATGTTGTGATATAATTTCATAATTATACAAACAACAAAAACTATGCACGAAATTAACGTGAACTTAGATGTTTAGTCGCCTAACGTACCACTATATATATCCGTTGTTATCCACGTGAAAATTGACTGTAATTGATATATTCCCGATGATCAGTTGGAAATGCATCGATCACCTTTTCAAAAACCGTGGCCAAAGTTTGCTGTGCAAAAAGCAATGTCATTGGGCCCAGCAGGGCAGAGGTTGTTATTGTTCAGAAGGTCATTCGAACGTGACCTGTTATGCGATGTCTTTAGATCCGAACAATGTTAGAATTTGATTTCAATGAGTTTGTGTTTATCCATTTTTTTCAATAGTTTTAAAAGTTAAATGTTGAGAAAGTAATATTTATACCGTTTGCCAATGAGTGAACGAAACACAGATACATACGTTTTAGAACTATACTACCACAGTTGAGACAGGGATTCGGTTTTCAAAGGGTTCGGTTTCATTGTACTTACATGAAGCTCAAATGTATGCTTTTGAATTTCTGAATGAATAAAATCAAACTATATCTGTTGTATCTGACATTCACGTTCACAAAATATGACAAAAATATACGCAAATATACAAAAAAATACATTATTCAATTATGTGACAACAACAACATGTTCATACAATACCGAGAACATTTTCAGCAAATAAATAGAAGATATTTGTTTGTTTCGGTATAATATAGCTTTATAGTCACGAGTGATTATAGAAAATTATATTTCACGAGTGACGAGTGAAAATATATATTTTCTATGATCACGAGTGAATAAAAATCGATATTGTAACGAAACCAACAATATTTTTATCGGATGCTTACACATGTGTTTTTTGGTATTTTTCAAACTTCCCTGTGAAAAGGTTGTTCCATAACCAACGTGATAATTTTTACTGTTTTAAAACAGTGGAGAGAATTATTCCGCCGATAGTTCCCTCTAAACCATCGGAAAGCATAAAATAAATACGTTTATACTACGTACTACGATAACAGTGTGCGTGTTTAGAATTAACTTTAACAATTACTCAAGCATAACCAAAAACGAAACAAACAACAACAAACATAATCTCGGACTTCGTTGTAAGCATGTACGTGTGGCATCAACTCGGTTTGATGCAAAGTTATGACATTACTTTGTAAATATGTATGCGTGCCAGCTTTTACCGTTGTTTCGTCTTCACTTATATCCACATAACAATTTGTATGCAGCATTTGTAATATATTCACTTAGTTCACATATTTGTGCACATTCTGGTGAGCGTTAAAATAAACTGGAAATTCAAGGTCATCGATATAGACAAATAAAAAATATGACTATGCAGATATACCTCAGAAGTTACATTGTTAAATGCCCAAAAGGCGTAAAAAAAATGTTTGTTTCAGGTTACCCGACCTACCCTAAAAAAATGCCCCGACCCTAGAACATTTTATTGGGTTTGTCAGATAAATTTTTGTTTTATTTACCTTTTTCAATAATTAAATGTGTTTTTGGATAAATAAGTGTTTTGTTTTGATAGTATCCACTTATAAACAATGTTTAAGAATATTACTGAATTGTTTTGAATATTTATTCACTTTTAGAATCTTCAAGTTGACCATTTACCAAAAAACAAAATAATAAAAATAAATCCCGACCTACATACCCTAATTTTTTTGGGCATGTAACCTGAAACAAACATATTTTTTACGCCTAATCAGAAATTGGGGCAGTTATGATGTTGAAATTGCAAATATATGGAATTGGTGGTAATGGCCAATTGATTATGACACCAACAGTTTTGATGGACATATTACCCCAACATTTTCCGAAAAATAAAAACTATGCTAAAAATACAAGAGAATATTTTTGCACTGAATTCGGTTTTATTGAGTCCAAAATCTCGATTTTTATAATACCAATTAACAAAAAAAAATAATCCTAAATTGTATCTAGTGAGAAACAGTGAACTTACGGATATATCAAAATAATTTCACATAACAAATTATCTTCAATATCAATAACAGTGCCGCTAGGAAATGTATTTATTAACATGATGATGCTTTGAAGATGTTTTGAAAAATAATATAAAACAAGTATCTGAAACGAAAAATCAGAATGAATGTATGGCCATGGCCGGCGATCCTGTAAAATCGGCCACCTGAGAGTCGCCACGAAACACAGTATCCAGGTATTGCTTTGTTGTTCACAACAATGATTGCGTTTGCATACCAGACATACAATAATGTCGTAATATATAATAACTACTTTAAATGATTAAGTGTTTTATCGACATTAGCCTCGCAGATGCTATGTTTCAAGTTGCACAGACTCATTACTTACTAAAGTAAGACTTAGATGTTACGTAATAAACACAATACTTGGACCGTATTCACTGAAACAATTCTCAGACTTAAAGGGGAATTTTACAGTTTGGGGCTGGAAAAACATTTCTATAACAACGGAATTTGTAGAATCTATCAAAACTGTTAGTATGTTATGCTGTTTTGGTTGCAAAACATAAGTATTTTGATATTTATTCTGCCTTATTGTGTAAAAAATTACTAGGGTATGTCTACCAGGTCGCAATATTTTCTCGAAATATAACTTTATACAAGCAATGTGCTTTCCAAATATTGAAATAAAAACAAAAACGTTTTATAGAACAGTTTTAGAAAATTGTTGCTCACAGCCAAAGACTGTCCCTTTAAACTATAATTACAGCCAGTGAATACCATGTACGAATAATATTCCAATTAACATCATTTTTAGACCAGGGCCCGTATTCACAAAGCTCCTTAGGGAAAACTTCAGTAAATTCCTTAAATTCATTAAATTCCTTAAGTCTCTCGCAGTTTCATGTATAGGTTTTTTAACATTAAAATCGTGTAAACGTGTAAATATTCTTATATGTTTATTATTGCAGCCTTCTTTGTATATAAATCATTGGATCTCACATACAAAATTTGATCTGAAATTTTCACAAAAGTTCAACCAAAGTTAAGATTTCACTTAGGAGCTTTGTGAATACCAGCCCTGAACAGTTTTAAGAATATTCTTTATTCTTAAGTCTTATGTCTAAGAATGGGGTAGCAAATATGGACCCTGAACCTAACGTTATTCTGTAAAGATTTATTATATTGTATATTATATAACATTTCATGTTTAAAAGTTACAGTAAATGACTAAAATGGGGTACTTGTATGTATAATGGTGTTATTATCCTTTATGTATAAAGTAAACATGTTTTGAATCATTACTACTCGATTGAATGCCGAAGGAGTATGCTTATTCAAGTCGCTCTTTCGCACCGCAGACCACATTTGTGTAGGCACGTGATTACTAGCATTATGTCTTACGCCATTTGAGATTGGCATACGAAAGTGGAAATAATTATAATTCAGGTAAATGATAAATCATGGATAGCATTAAACATCATGGTTGACATTTGAAAACCTGACAAATGATTATTGAATGAGGCGTGCTCAATGAAACATGCATTACTACCAACAAAAGACAACACCAGCATATTGTAGCATTTGATTTCGTGACAGTTGGTGCCGAGTTTATAGTTGGTTTTATCGTTATACAAGAAACGAACGTATATTAGATGCAAATACTTTTATAAGAGGAATATTTCGTGAACGTTTTGATATTTGTGTGGGTTACATGATACGATGGAGTCGCAATAAAAAATAAGTTTTGTTATCATAATGGCATATATTCTTATGAAAATTAACTTTCAATTCGTGTACAGATGTTACAATGTGTTTATAAATAATAAAAAAAGCACGACATATAAAAGACGTGACACGCAGATTCTTGAAAAGCAAACCGTTCACGACATGAAAGCGAGAACGCTACTACTCGCCTTCCTAGTGGCATTCGCTGCCAATGGTTTGGTTCTTGCTGATGTTGGAGTTTTCGAAGGTAGGGATGCTACGATGTCTTTTTATTTACATATTCAAGTAGTGTTCGTATTTCCCCATGGTATTTTCAAGCGTTTTATAACAGTTATAGACTACTGAAGACATCGACAAACATGTACCAAATTATGTTGCTTATATTTGTGCAACACTGTGAGTCATGACGTCCATCCATATTTATAAAATAGTGGTAATATGTGTTAAACCTTCTTTCTATACCTGTACAAATTGTATAAATTATGTGTTTTCTTATGATAAAATAGTTGCTGTTTCAGTAGAAATAAAAAAGAACTGTTCTGGCAACAGTTTGGCGAAGTTGAACAGCAGTTATCTATTTTATTAAGTATTTCTTCGTAAATATCCAAGTTGTTACGATTTGAAATTATGTTTTTGGTAAAGTGAATTGTGTAGTAATAATTTTTTTATTGGCACGGCGCCTCGCATGTGCTCGTGGTCTTCATGCGGGGCGTCTATACGTGATGACTTTTACCGGAAACATAATTATGGAATGAACGTTTATTATATTTTAATTTTACAAACACTTGCACGAAGTCGCTGATGCAACTGAGAAATATTTCCTGAACTATTTGCTTAAAGATAATTTATCATTTACAAATCTGTACTTTTCAATATGTATTAACGAAATATAATGCAAGTGATTGCTGTCCGAATGAAAGTTAGAGACCTAAAGCTGACGTCTCTATTGAAGCTCTCCGTCGCTACATTAAATTTCATTGATGCTCTTATGAAATTTTGCGTCTAGTTCTACATAATTATTCTAGAAATAGGCAATGAATCATCATAAAAAATATCACACGTAGTAGCAAACGATGTTAGTTTATTATTATTATTATTTATTATTATTATTATTATTATTATTATTATTATTATTATTATTATTATTAGTTGACCTTTTTCTTATAGAAGTCCGATGCTTTTTACGTGATAAATGGGACACTTGCTTGTACAATATATAAATATTGACTTCCTTGAGGGTGACAGTGTGTTTTGTCAACCCGAGGCAACACTGTCGACTGAGGTTTTAGCCTCAGTCGACAGTTTTTTTCGAGGGTTGACGAGACGCACAGTCACCCTCAAGGAAGTAAATATTTATTTTATTATACCGAACAATCCCAATATTTGCGTACCGGGCGACATAGCGGTAGCGGGCGACATATCAAATTGTTGCCTGCTGCAGTTTAGATGCATTGTATAAAGAAATAATCAAGTGAGGTATAATAAATGATAATATCAACTGGTGAGCTAGAGACGTACAAGATTCTGTCTTAAATAAGTCACATTTTGTTACAAATCTCTCGATAGGTATGACATCATATTTGTAAAATGATCTACAAATCAATTGCTTTCTTCAATAAAATCTATATTGACGTAAACATGGGGCTTTTTACACAATCTAGCTAAAATAAAATAGGTTTAAACTAAAATTATATTTTATTTATTTATTTATGAATCTGTTCTATAATACCTCAGATATCCTGGTTGATTGATTAGATAAATCACCACATTGTATAACCGTACAGTAAGCTGAAATGAAAGGTGCTGATCTGTTCGACGGTGATCAGTTATAGTTGCTAAAAATCACATTTAAAATGACTTTGTATGTCAAATCCAATGAAAACATATCAAATTATTTATACCTTTATTAACATGTGTACTATTGCATCAAAAGGCTAGTTTCGTACGTAGAGGTAAAATTGTAAACACAAAACGGAATTCAAAACTGTTCAAATACCACTTATTTTATGGATATGTTTAGAATTATTTCGCTTGTGATGCTTTATTTTATGTGTGTGTGTGTGCGCGTGCGTGCGTGCGTGCGTGTGTGTGTGTGTTATTTCTTAATTAAATTGCTAATGTTTAATTTCACTTTTAACACCTTGTTAGTGACTTTAAATGTGATTTTGATATGTGGACATTGCAGGCTGCGCGGTTTATCAGGGCTGGAAACGTTTTATCGTGCCTCGCGACGAAGCACGGTATAGGGTGCCTGGAACATGTTATATCTGCAGCTGTCTCAACCGAGCTGGGCTGGTAGGCAATTTTGTCATTAAATAGCAACGCTAAAATGCTAGAACTTTTAACTATGATACATGTCCATCTCCAGTCTGACGCTACTATATTATCCGCTGACTGGATCTGATGACATCGCATTAGGGGTCACGTTCAATTGACCTTTTCCGGAGCTAATCAAATTGTTGCCTTCAAAATGTTGAGGTATAACTTATATATAAAACGCAAAAACTATGCACGAGAGTATCGTGAATTTCGGGTGTCTAGTCGCCTAAGGTACCACTATATTCATTGTTATCCACACGAAAATTTATTGTAAATGATTTATTCCCGAGGATTAGTTGGAAAGGCATCACTGTTTTTAAAACTGTGGTCAAACTTTGCTGTGCAAAAAGCATTTTCAATGGGCGCAGCAGGGCTGAGATTTGTATTGTTCGGAAGGTCATTTTAACGTGACTTGTTATACGGTGTCTTCAGATGCTAACAACGTTAGGATTTGATTTTAATGAGATTGGATACATGTTAACATGAATATTTTCAAATAATCTTATATATATTTCCTAAATAATGTGCCAATGTTTTCTACAAGTAATACATTTACTTAAACATTTACATGAACTTAAAGAAATGAAAAGACTTGCAAACTATTAACAGAGGAAACTATGCCATTACAAACATTACCGCCGCATGCCTTTTTGTAATGGCCCTTACACATTGTGGCGTATATGAGCGTCGAGTTGTGCACGAGTTCTAGCGAGTTATAACTCTCCGTAAAGTGGACGAGCTGGTCGCGGAATTGTTTCAAGACGACATTTAATTGTTCGAGTTCTCATCAACATATTAGTACGAAATGCGAACGATATCTTTTCGACAATTGAAGACTTGTCTCGTCTGCGAGAATGTACGAGTCTGTACGACTTGTGACGACATGTGCACGAACAGATGTTGTAGGCAATTATCCCAAACTCGCAGCGAACCCATGTTATGTTGTAGAACGATAATATACGGCGAAATGTTACGACAAGGGAAGACATGTCTACGAAGTGTGTTTGAAAGTGCACGAGATTCCTTCGACATGTCTTCGACACGTGTACGAGAATTGTAAACGGTTTAAATTTCTTGCCGCTATTTGGCGAGTTCCGACGACTTAAGAAGACATAAGAAGACACCACTGCGACATAGAACGACATATGTACAAGATCGACAACAGGCGAGTTGTGGCGTGTTACAACTCGCCAGAATGCGTAGCTCAAATTCACCACAATGCGACAGGGCCTTTTTCGTGGGTAAGAAGATAAACCCAGTGGTATCATTGGATATATTACTAAGTTATGAAAACATCCATTTTGGGCATACATGTTGAATGAGCACACATTCCTCTAAATCACCTTTTCCCACCATACAGCCACCAAACTGTGGTGAAATTATTTTAAAGGGGCGTATCGACGGTAGGTCAATCTCCTTAAAAGCATCTCCTGTCTGACGCTACTATATTATCCCCTCACTGGATCTGATGACTTCGCATTAGGTGTAACGTTCAGATGACCTCTTCATTAGCCAAACTGTTGCCTTCAAAGTATTGTGGTATTACTTCATATATAAACCACAAATACTATGCACGAAATTAACGTGCACTTTGGATAATTACTCGCCTAAGGTACCACTATATCCATTGTTATCCCCGTGAAAACTAACTGTAAACTATTTATTTCCGAGGATCAGTTGGAAATGCATCAGCTTTCAAAAACCATGGCCAAACTTTGCTGGGCAACAGACAATTTCATTGGGCGTTGCAGGGCTGATATTTGATTGTTCGGAAGGTCATTTGAACGTGACCTGTTACACGATGTCTTCAGATCCTAACAACGTTAGGATTTGATTTTAATGAGATTGGACGGTAGGTCGGCATTTGCAAAAATAAAGTTCATTTAACGAGAATTAATATTGAATTAGTGTTAAATACGATGTCCTTGTTTCTATAAACAGTTCACAAAACTATTGTTGTAGCAGTATATACATTTTTTCTTAACGGATCCATCAATATTGTGTTACTTATTAAATAGTATATCCAAGAAGAATAGGAACTTGTCTTGTTTTAATATACCTTTATGTATATGCGAAATACCGCCGATATTCCCCTTTAACATGAACAACACATTTCAAAATAATACTATTTATTTTATGCTAAGTAATGAAATATCGGCTAGACAGCCCATTTGAATTATTCTAAGTCCAAATAAGGTCAAGGTCAAAGTGAGGTTGGGTGATATGGGTGGATTGCGAATGGTCATCAGAAACAACTGTGTAAGTATCCACGTGCTGTAGAAAGCGGTGCTGGGGCTAGACGAAACGGTAAAATATAGTTAACCAAGAAATAGCCCATTTGAATCATTCTAAGTCCAAATTAGGTCAAGGTCAATATATGCCTCCCGCATCAAGATGCTGGGGCATAAATGATAATTTGTTTGTTTCCGGTGTGATAAACGTTATATCGTCACTGGAAAGGGAGACAATTTACATATTTTCACTCGCGCAAGCGCTCGTGAAAATATTGTCTCCCTTTCCAGTGATGATATAACGCGTTATCACACCGAAACCAAACAAATATCCTCTAAGTGTTAAGTAATGAAAGTATTGTATTATATTTATTAAAATTGAATTATGCAAAATATCGTGTTTATTCCAGGGATACCAGTCCCGCTGTACGAGACTAAACAATTGCATTGAGGATTTGGTGGGATAGTACGCCTACTTTTTCCGATTTATTACACAAACGAATATTGTGTCAATACCTTACTTTGGGACTTTTTTGCGGTGATAAAATGAACAGTTATGATGTTGAGTTGAGATAACATTGCTGTACCATAATGGTTGACTGCCTGATTTAGCGGTTTGTATTCTTGAGACATAAACCACGTGATTATTGCATCTACATATATCTGAAGCGTATCGTCTACATTATAGGGCCATACAAAATTGATTCTATGTTTAGCGTCCCCATGTTTTTTCGAAACCTACCAACCATGCAGGAAAAAACAAACAATGAGTCGATAAAAAAAAAATTCTTTCACAACATATTCATGGCAGTGGTGCAAGCTAAAGCAAATGTTTACCTGCAAAACTGTTATATATCATCTTCATATTGTCAACCTACTTTAACGCAGTATTTTAACGGTGTAAATTGACTAGTTGGGCACACTATTTCTACAAATATTGGTACAACATTTAAAAGATTTTTCACATGGTCAAAATTGTTTTTTTTTTTTTTCATTCAGGCATCCCAAAACCTACCAGCCCGAGGACGCTAAACATAAAAACCAAATTGGTATGGCCGAATGCATTGTTTCGTATACTAAATTTGGACTAGTGTTTCAATCAGGATTTAAAAAAAAATCCTTAATGAGGAAATAAATCGACCGTTCAACAGTTATCTGATCTTAGATTTTGACACTCTCCCATTTATGGCAGAATTTTATCTAATTTATTTCGCATTTATATCTAAATATATGTTCGAAACATTTCCAATCGGCAACGTCGTGTTTGTTTCTAAAACATAATTATTATCAAACGATTAAATCAAAGATTTAAATCGTTGCATATCACCATAAATCAGACCTATCATATGGAAGACAAATAATTAATTAATACAAGCTTGCACAATTCTACAAACTCTAATGTCTAGATGGCATTTGATTACTAAGCGATGGACAAGAATAAAATGTACCGTTGTTTATTCTAATTTCAAACATGATACTCGCTCATTCTTCTATAGACAAAGAACAAAATTATCGTTGTTAAACTGCCCAACAAACAACGCAAAAAGTAATCCCGATTCGGAGCGGAACATAGTAAAATGTAGTTCTAATTACACTTGCACAAATAGTGGTCAAATCATGTAAGAATCGAAATAATTTCTCATTATCGTTGTTTAACGGCCAATAAACAACTCTTTGTCGTTCTGATGCGTGGCTATTAAACCACTCGGAAAACGCCCTCGTGGTTTAACTCCTACGCATCAGAACTCCAAATTCGTTGTTTATTAGTCAATAAACATTAGTAAATCGAAAATTAAGTTTTAATTCTACCACGGCACGCGGCTAGTGGTCCATAGATAAAGAAGAAAAATAACTGTGGGTTATTCTGCAACAAATTATGGGCGGAGCTTAATGTTTTGAAAATACTTCCGGAAATTCGAAGAAATTGTTCCGTAAAATGCACGTGCTTAAACGCGCGATAGCAAATTGTGACAAACAAATCAGTTTTGCATTATGTAGCGCAATTAAACCACATTTGTAAGACATATTTTATACTTAAGTTCACAAAAACGTGTACGTTTTGTTAATGTTTTCAATTTGCGCTTTTTGGCATGATATTTGCACTGTATTATATCGATAAGTATGACATCATTCGCTCAATGTTTATCAATAAAGCTGACGTCATTTTGAATTGTTATGATTTATTGACGTCACAGAAACACACGTGTGAATGCACTTCTCGGAAAATGGGCGGAGTATAGATATATATAGTTCTCATTCATAACCTTTAAAAATACGAATGTTATATAAGATCGCGTTAGAATCGAAATAATTGACGGGTAACAGTTTGTTATTGCGTTAATAACCAACGGTTTGTCGTTACGATGCTTGTTATCAAAACACTCGGGCTGCCGCCCTCGTGGTTTAATTCCTTCGCATCGGAACTCCAAACCGTTGGTAATTACCGCAATAACCAACAGTTACCCGTCAATTATTTCTTAAATAAACAATGGTGAAATATAGTGTCGAAAGGCATTTCGTTCAGTGTTCAACAATGCAGCTGACGTCATATTGGATTTGTTGTCAGAATTCATAACCGTTGTTTATTAAAGATAATCGAAATTGTTTCGTAATTTCTACGAGGGCAATAATTCGTTTGTAGTAGTGTAGATTATACCATGAATTCACACATGTTATAATGGAACCATTCATGCAGAATATTACTAATGACATATCACAACGAAAAGGGCAACCAATCATACAGATAATGCACAAGATAAAGGGCACTCAATCCTACAGATAATGCACAAGATAAAGGACAATAAGTCATGCAGATAATGCACAAGATAAAGGACAACCAACTATGCATGTAATACAGAATATAAAGGGCAACCAATCATGCAGGTAAAACAGAATATAAAGGCCAATCAATCATGCAGATAAAGCACAATATAAAATGCAACCAATCATGCAGTTAATACACAATATAACATGCAATCAATCCTACAGATAATGCACATGATAACATGCAATCAATCATGCTGATAAAACACAATATAAAATGCAATAATCATGCAGATAATGCACAATACAAAAATGCAACCAATCATGCAGATAATGCACAATATACAATGCAAAAAATCTTGCAGATAATGCACAATACAAAATGCAATCAATCATGCATATAATAAAAAAATATATAATGCAATAAATATTGCAGATAATAAACAATATACAATGCAATAAATCATGCAGATAATAAACAATATAAAATGCAATCAATCATGCAGATAATACACAAGATGAAATGCAATCAATCATGCAGGTAATACACAATAGAAAGGGCAATCAATCATGCAGATTATACACACTACAAAGGGCAATCAATCATGCAGGCAAGACACATGCTAAAGGGCAACCATCATGCAGATAATACATGCGGGTGAGATAAATTGCACGCCTAGACATTTTTGTAAATCCTAATAACGAGTACACATAGCGTTTAATTCTCAAAATACTCGTACTGCATCTCAGCTGGAGGTACGTGCATTTTCCAAAAAAAACAAACCATTATACATAGATAACAAACTGGAACGCTAATGATATGGTAACCATATCGCTTTTGCCAAACCTATATACCGATAGATAACAATACTGATACCGTGTGGTAAATACAATCGACATGACTAGATTCAATTTAGTGTTTATATGCCAGTCCAATTAACTGGATATAGTTTTATTGTTTGATGAATGATGCAAGCATGAACGACGCTGTTGTGTGTACGATCTGCTTTGACGCTTTTCGCGAACCGAAAATAATATCATGCTTCCATACATTTTGCTGCGAGCGTCTCGACAAGTACATAGTGTCAACGAAGAAAAACGAACTGTTATTGTGCCCAATTTGTAGAACGGAGTTGAAAGTTCCTAAGGATGGAGCAAAATCATTCCAAAGCAACTTCTATATAACAGACAAGCAAAGACAGGGACCGACGCCCCGGCCGGAATACCAACCTGTTTCCGCGGATGATTTCTGTCACCGTCATGCAAACGAAAAGCCAACGTATACTGTACGAAATGTGAGATACTGTGCTGTAGAGACTGCAAAATAGAGTTCCACGATCGGCATCCGTCAGTGAGACTGTCTGACATGCTAGATGGCTTGATTGCCGAGGCGAATAATGGCCTCCGACAAACTAGCAAAACGCTTGAACAGGTCGAAGGTAACAAAGCATCAATCCGCGCTAAAATGAACGAGTGCAAAGCAACATGTGAAGAAATTGAGCAAAGGCTCCACCGTCAAAAACCGCTGTTGGAGGACGCCGTATCAAAACAAGTGAACTGTACCTTTGTTCAGTTACAAACCACAGAGAGCGATGTGTTGGGAGCTGCCGAACAGGAGAGTGACGGGATGGACAAAATGAAAGTGCAGTTACAAGCCATAAAAGATTCGCTATCATCCGCCTTGGATTTGCATGACCCAATCAAGCTTCTCTGTCAGATGTCAAAAGCCCGCACGGCGTTTGACACGCTTGATATCCTGATCGATTTACCAGGACTGCTTCCCTCGCTTGACTTCGCGAGCGGTTCGGAAATCAAGGACCAAATAGCTTCCATGGTCGGCCGTATTAGCTCCAGGCCGGTTGTTCCGTTTCAGGGAACGTTTTTCGTCTTAGAACAATTTAGAGTTAACAAAATGTCAACATTTGTAAAAGCTATTCTTCCAATAAGCAACACCGAAGCATGGTTTTTGGTAAGATCCACGAAAAATTGTTTGGATGGGTCAACACTTGTAAAGATAAATTCAGGTGGAGAAGTACTAAAGCGTTTTGTTTTTCAGACATGCTGAACAGTCTGGCCCTGTTCCCAGATACTTGTATTGCCATTTCTTTCCCGAAAGAAAACAAAGTTTGCTGCTTCTAAAATGAGATGCAGATGTTTGAACTTGCATGCATAACCAACCCAACTGCACTGGCTGTGTTCGAAAATGAACTGTACGCCTGTAGTATTGCGTCAAGGAATTACAGAATCATCTGTCCTCACGACGGCAACAGGATTGTTATACTATCCAGACAAGGTTTGGTAAACAGAGTCATTGAATTTTACATCGGGAGTCGAATATTCTCTTATCCCGGGCGCATTGCAGTAAATTTCAACGGCGATATATGGGTCTCCGATTTACAAGAAGCCACGGCGAAGGTGATCAGCAACACCGGAGAAGTGAAGCATGAGCTACCGCAAGGTGAGGCTTTGATAGGGGAGATCAGTTGCGACGCCAGCGGCCGAGTGTTCGTAGAGACGACTCAAGGTCTGGTAGTGTACGATGCCTACGGGAGGGAGCTGAAGCGACATGACACTCCATTTGTAAAGGACATTGTGTCTTTTGCTGTGGGAACTGATGGCATGATATGGGCCACCAAGACAGATGGACGTATGCACATTCTTAAATATTATTAATTTGAGCCCCACCAAGGCCAAGTTGTGTATGGACATTCTAAAATGTTATTCCTTTGATGGTATTACATGGCTTGCCAAAACATGGACGTATATACATTCTGAAATATTATTAATCTGAGGGTGTTATATGGGTCACCTAGAGATGGGCGTATGAACATTTTGAAATATTATTATTCCGAGGTATTACTAGGGTCACCCATACACATTGATGTATGGACATTCAGAAATATTATTAAGTTGAGGGTATTATATTGTCCACCAAGAGATGGGCTTATTTATGTGTTGAAATATTTTTAATCAGAGTATATGGGCACCAAGGGTTGCGAGTATGTACATTCTGAAATATTATTAAATTGATGGTATTACATTGGCCACCAATACAAATGGATGGATGCACATTCTAAAATATTATTAAATTAAGGGTATAACATGGGCGTCCAAGAAAGGTCGAATTTATGTTCCGAGATATTACTAATCTTTGCTATATGGTCGACCAAGACAAATGGGCATATGCATTTTATGTAATATGTTATGCAATGCACAGTCTGCAATAACGTTAATGATCGGTTTCTTCCTGAAAGTGCCTGACGATGATCTGAAAATTGAACTATATGATGCTATGTCTTTAAAGCTTTTTATAAAAAGACGAGATGTAGTTGATACTTGCTTTTTGTTTCATTTCGTCGTGCCTCAGAAAGTTGCAATTATGCTACTCTGGTTTGCATCTAGCCTTAGAGTAATTAAATAGTAAATAAGTTGAATAGTATTCTCTGTTATTGCTGTTTTATTTGAATTGCGATGGCATGAGGTTAATTTTTATTTACACTTACATATTTTGTGAATAATTGTGGGCCAACTATGAGGTTCGTACGCACGTAAACCGGTTTAAACCCCCAATGCTGTGCTTAGATCTTTCCAAGGCGGTGACTCCAGTTTTATTCATGTGTGTTTTGTGTTTGTTACGTGTCATTGTGATGTGCTGTGTAAGTTTTTGGCAATTGGCCACTTGCAATAAATAAAGGACCTCGGGGTGCTAATAGTTCTCTCCTACTGTCGCAACTGGAGTTTGGCTTTGTTTATATTTCGATATGTATAGCGATGCAATGGACCGTATGAAACCAATTCACGTACAATTCATTTGGAATTATATTTTCAAACTGTAAGACATTTGCATGTCAATAATTTAATCATCTGTTACACATGCAGGTTATATTCACATATCTTATGATAACGTGTTTTGTGGTTTCAATATGTACACTTTTACCATTTCTAGTCATCTGCCTTTGTTCATATTCATATATGTTACAATTACACATATATTTGTCAAATATGTTACGATTACACATTTAATATAATGAGATAATAATTGATGATATAATTAGCTGTACCACTATATATATTCGAATAAAATTACATGACACACTGCGATAATTTCCCAGATGATGTTTGTTATATTTTTGTTAATATATACATGCAATTATGCATGTTATGTTTGCTTGTTACTGTTGTCGAAATAAAGTTCGCTGTTACGTTTTCCTAATTGGTTCAAATAAATCAGTTGATAGCTAAAACAAGCTATAATTTTAATAGGATTTCGCTTGGTTGTACAAGTAAAAACACTTAGTGCTTTACCGCTTCATTTATGACATGGAAACATCTGTTTTCAATTATGTTGTTGTGCTATGGTGATTTTCCAGCCCAGTACATGATACGGAAGAACAAGTGAAGAGTGTTCTTTATAATTATTGATTATATGATTTTTAGTTGAACAAATATATAGCATTAATTATATGAATTGTGCTGTTACATGTTTGACTAATAATTGATAAAAGTTAATATTGTCAAATAAACAGATTTCATTTGAGTGTTGTCTTTGCTAACTTGTATGAATGATTATGGAAAAAGCAATAAGCGTTGCTCCATATTATAGAAGGCCATTGTATTGATTGATCGATAATTAATACAGCTAATAATGAAAACCATCTGCTAAGCGAGTGGCATGCTATATTCATAAATGATAACATTATTAACTTCTTTTAAATTTGAAATCATCTCATATTATTGTCTAATGCCGAATGAAACAAGAGGGCCATGATGTCCAAAAGCGCTCACCTGAGAACTGGTACAGATGAAGACAATACTGTTGTGACAGGTTTGAAAATGAAGGTATCCAAAAGTATGCAAAGGGGGATAGGATCAATTTGATTTAAAACAACGGTTCGCGCGATGGGCTAACTAAAGTACGAGTTGGGTAGTGGATGTGTGGTGTTTTTGCTAATGCTTCTCACATTATTGTTCTCGATATTCTTACCTGACCCTTTTTCATTAAGTCAGTGACAATTCTGGAAAATGCAGAAACAGTAGATTTTGATGTCTGTTTCGCAGACAGTTTTGGAGAACTAGTTGCAATGCGATAATTGCGATGGCTGTGCTATAAGGTCAAGTTTTGCTGTTTCTTTGATAATTTTCTGTCCAATGATAATAAATGATGTTAATGCAGCTCTGAAGCCATCAATGTTTGCAATTGTTGGAAATCAAATTTTATCAATCTGTAAACTGTGTAGGTTTGGTCAACATTGAATAAAAAATCATGTGTGCAAGCCAATCATTGATATCTTGATGTTTTCTTCCACACACAAGTGGCAATAACTGTGGTTTTCTGGCCCGAACATGCTTATATTCGACTTCACCTGTAATCTTACTTCATAGACAAAGTGTGCACAATTGGTGAAGATAGGACAAAAAATGAAGTCTCTATCCTGAATAATGTCCATTTTTGTATATGTTTTTCACAAACAAAGTGCAAATAATCCGGTGTTTCTGGCCCGATTTTGTTTACATTCCACTTGACCTGTAATCTTATGGTCATAGCCAAACTCTGCAATATTGATTAAGATTGGATGAAAAATGAAGTCTCTATCCTGAATAATGTCCATTTGTGCTTTTTTTTTCACAAAGGGCAATAACTCCGGTGTTTCTGGTCTGATCTTGCTTATATTCGACTTCAACTGTAATCTCATGGTCAAAGACAAACTTTGCAAGATTGGTGAAGATGGGATGAAAACAGAAGTCTCTATCCTGAAAAATGTCTTCTTTTTTTTTCATAAACTAAGGGCAATAACTCCAGTGTTAGAAAAATGTTCTGACCCATTTTTGGCGTCTCCTGAGATCTGATGTCATACACAAACTGTGAAAGTTTGGTTAAGATTGGATAGAAAATAAAGTCTCTATGTTGGAAAAAGGCAGTTTTGCACTTTTTTGCATGAACAAGGTGCAGTACCTCTAGCGTTACTAATGTGACCTGGCCCAATAACAATCCCGTCCGAGATTTTATGGTCAAACACAAACTGTGCAGGTTTGGTTAAGATTGGATAACAAGAGGGCCATGATGGCCCAAAGCGCTCACCTGAGTCTGAGCACTATGGCAACCATTAGGGATGCAACAGGTACCCGTAAATACCCGCATTCTCGGTACTATTAAAACCCATTTGGCATGGCATTAACATATAGGGGCGATACAAAAAAACATGGAAATAATTCTATAAAAATATATAAAGAGCTTATAATTGGATACTACCATCTTTTTTCGCATGCCGGTATATGTTTTAATTAAAATAATAAATTATTTATTAACACCACAGACCGATTTGATGTCAGTTCAAATTTGCGTAAATGTTTTTGCAACCAAGTCCATACGCAATGATAAACCCTTAGTGGTTCGAAACTAGTACATGTACATACAGTGACACTATAGTTACTACACTCTACCAAATCTTCCTATATGTCATCATAATGGCACCATATAAATGTATCAAACCAAGTAGATTATTCTGGCTTTGCGGGCCTGTCTAGCTCAGTTGGTAGAGCGCTATACTCTCAATCAAGGGTTCTTGAGTTTGAGCCCCAGCCCCGCCACATAACTTGTGTGGGGATTGGTCGTGAAATAATTTCTACGGCCATTCTCCCCCTACCACTGATTCAAGTGGGCAGTTGTCATTCACAGGCATAAGTATGTGCACTTGGTACTGGTAAACCACTTACATCGGCTTAGTTTGCCCAGAAAAAATGTGAGTAGGTTAACTAACCGCCATTATATCACTGAATTACTGGTAAATGAGGTGAAAAATCCAAACAAACAAACTTTCCAAATGTACTCTTAAGAGAAGGAAATTTCTAGGTTACATAGTAATACTTATTAACATTAACAACCATACAACTATCAACATTGTCAGATTAAATTATAAATAACTATAAAACCTTTCAGTTGTTTTGTGTAAAAACTTACTAATAATTTTGAGTCAATGACACCCACAGAGACCAACTTTCCAAATGTACTCTTAGGAAAAGGGAAATTTCTATGTTATATAGGAATACTCATTGTTAACATTAAGAACCATACACCTATCAACATTGTCAAATTAAATTATAAATAACTATACAACCTTTTAGTTGATTTGTGTAAAAAATTACTAATAATAACACCAATTTTGAGTCAAAACAGTGTAGAAGTATTTTTCAATTAAGGAGAAATAATAAATCAGCTTCAAAAATCATGTCAGATAAAATAACTTGAGTTACCAAAATCCCAATTCAAATGTATAAGTCAGTCCAAAAATTACATGATTAAATGATACTGAATAAGTTACTAAATAAATAGTCCAAAAACTAAGAAAATAATTAACCCTTTCAGGCACTAGATCACATGATATTAATCCTATATTCTGATTTCTAGTTTACAACATGAATTTTAGCTATTTATTGTTGTTTACATCTTTTTCCTGACTGGATGCCAAGACAGACAGTGGACAAATTTACTGCTGCACACATAGCCAAAATATAGGTCAGCAGCATGCTATACATGGATTACTACATGTATGTGTAATGATGATGATCTAAAATAGAAGTATCATGTTGACCCAGAGTGATGTATTGATTTTACTGATAAGCAGACTCCACTACCTGGGTTATATCTGTGACTAAAGGGAAATAACACATTTATGGCACTTATCTTCCTGATACTGCATTTACCAGGTGAGTTATTCAGGAATAGATGTATTTGGGGCAAAAAAAGTGACAATAACTCTGGTGTTCCTGGTCCGATCAGGCCCATTATCGAACTCGTCCAAGATTGTATGATCATATACAAACTTTGCAAGTTTGGTCAAGATTGAATAAAAAATGTAGTCTTTATCACGATAACGGTCCAAATTGTTGACGGCATACGGATGCCGGACGCCGCCGGAAAGGTCCCCTATACCAATAGCTCACGAGTACTTCGTGCTCAGGTGAGCTAAAAAGTGAAGTCTCCAGCGTGAGAACAAAACAAATTGTTCACGGCACATGAAAGACGCAGGAGATGTCCCCTATACCAATAGCTCACCGAGCACTTTGTGCTCCGGTGTACTAAAAAGGTTTAATGAACTCTTTGTTGCAGCATTATGGACCAGATATGAAATTAAATTTGGTTAGGTAATGTGGAAATGAATGGAGTTTAATAAATAAGTACTATTAGAATTTTTATTAATAATAAATTTAATATAATTGAACATGCATTATTTTGTTGAGGTTTGCTTGAATGTTTTTACATCAAAATGGCCAATATCATGGAATCTTCCATTTTTTAATACTAAGATAGTGAAAATTAATTCAGAATATCTTTAACCTACATATTCACAATCTGTGAAATAGACAAACAACAAATGCTGCATAATCGTAACATGGATGGTATACATACCAAAAATATATAAGCTTTCTTGAAATGAATGTCTTGACAGCTGTCAGATTACAAAACAAAACAAAACTACTTAAGCCCCTTGAATGAGCAACAACACAACACATGGTTCCAGGATCAAGGAATTTATTGTATTGTTCATAAAGGAACATTAATTTTTTTAGATGCTGTCTACATAGCAATCTGATCAGGGTACACAAATACAAAAAGTCTATACAATAATATGACTAGTAAACTACTAGAAATGTGTAAACAGGCACGGATGCCCCCACCTATGCAGCCATTTCTACATTATGCCGCTTTTTCTGTATGCATACAAATAATTTTGCAAAAAGAGAATTATCTTTTTATATTTTACTTTCTGCTTATGTATTCTCTTATTGTGTGAAGTAATTTGGATATCACAAAATTGCTTTAGTCCTGACAAAAAAATCAATAGAGGGTAGTAATTAAAACTTTAAGGCAATTATGAGTTATGGTTCTTGTATGCTTCACTTACTCTTGCTATCTTAAATCATTCTGTGCCAAAGCAACAAAATGCCTTTTATCATTTTTGAATTATGCTTTGCACACTCCTGAATTAAGTAATTCACTAACCTCACAAGTCAGGTTCGTGCATGCAACACATCATCTAGTGATGGTGATAATTTCTGCCAATTTATCTGAAAATCACTGCATGCATGACAACATTATGCTCTGGCAAATTGTCTGACCTTTGACCTTGATTAATGACCTGGACATTTCAGCTCCAGACCTGGTTTTTGAACGCCACATGCCGTCTCATAATGCTTACCACTTCTGCCAAGTTATTTGAAAAATGTTCATGCCGGACAAAATTATGCTCCAGACAGAATCCATGGACTTAATTCTTATACTTAAGTGACCTTGACCTTGGACCTAGTTTTTGTGGGCGACACATCCTCTTATAATAGTTATCACTTCTGCCAAGTTATTTGAAAATCCTTCAATGCTGGACAGAAGTATTGCCTGGACAAGAATCTTAACATATATACATATACTTGACCTTAAAGTGTGACCTTGACCTTGGACCAAGGCACCTCGTTCATGCATGTGACACCGCCGCATAATGCTTATCACTTATGTCAGGTTGTTTGAAAATCCTTCCCTGCTGGACAACATTATGCTCCGGCCATGGTCTTTGGCTTAACTTCTTCTATTTTACCTTTGACCTTTTAGTGAGACCTTGACATTATACAAAGGGACCACGGACCTGGTTCTTGCGCGCAACACACCAACACACCATGCTTAGCACTTTGGCCCAGTTGGTTTAAAATCCTTCCCTGCTGGACAAAATTATGCTTAAGATAGTATCTATGGCTTAAATGACCATTCACCTTTAAGTGTGACCTTGACCTTGGACCTAGGGACCTGGTTCTTGCACGCAACACACTGTCTCCCCATGCTCAAAACTTGTGCCAAGTTATTTGAAATTCCTTCCATGCTAGACAAAATTATGCTCCGGATAGGAATAGAAGTCTTGAATTCTTATATCTGACCTTTGAACTTTAAGTGTGACCTTAACCTTGGACCTAGAGATCTGGTTCTTGCACACGACACACCGCCTCACCAAGCTCAACACTTGAGCCAAGTTATTAAAAATTCCTTCCAAGCTGGACAATATTATGCTTCAAGCAGGGTCTATGGCTTAAATTCTTATATTTGACCTTTGACTTTTAAGTGTGACCTTGACCTTGGACCTAAGGACCTGGTTCTTGCAAGCGGCACCGTCTCACCATGCTTAACACTTGTGCCAAGTTATTAGAAATTCCTTCCATGCTGGACAATATTATGCTTCAGATAGGGTCTATGGGTTACATTCCTAAATTTGACCTTTGACCTTTAAGTTTGACCTTGACCTTGGACCTAGGCACCTGGTTCTTGCGCACGACACACCGTCTCACCATGCTCAACACTTGTGCCACGTTATTTGAAATTCCTTCCATGCTGGACAAAATTATTATCTGGACAGGGATAGAAGGCTGAAATTCTTATATTTGACCTTTGACCTTTAAGTGTGACCTTAACCTTGGATCTAGGGACCAGGTTCTTGCGCGCGACACACCGTCTCACCAGGCTTAACGCTTGTGCCCAGTTATTTGAAATTCCATTCATGCTAGTCAAAATTATGTTCTGGACAGGGTCTATGGCATAAATTTTTATATTTGACCTTTGACCTTAAAGTGTGACCTTGGACCCAGGGACCTGGTTCTTGCGCGCAACACACCGTCTCACCATGCTCAACATTTCTGCCAAGTTATTTGAAAATCCTCCAAAGCTGGACAAAGTTATTGTCCGGACAAGAATCTGAACATACGTACCCACGGACAGGGTAAACTCTATATGTCCCCCCATCATTGATGGTGGGGGCATAAACAGTATACATAACAAAAATATGAAAACAAATAATTCAAAACTTGACTCAATGTGCCATAAAACATAACAGCTGCATTCATGAAGTTGCAAAGCAAATATATTTCAAGACCAAATTAAAGTGAATACATTTTAAATAAAGTTCAACTGTGCATGAATATCCCAAACAGAATGTGACAGGGATGGCTCAGTGATGTTCTTCATTTAAATAGTTTGCCTTTCACTCCCAGACACAATTAACAGTGTTCAGTGTCAAATTGTTCATCTTAAATTCACAGACATATCATCTCAACTTCTCTGTATATTTGTGAAAATAATCACAGTCGTAATGTCATGGATGCTATATATAATGCTTCCATTTAATTAATTATCGAGTTATTTAAGAGATGTCTACCAAATTTGGATACTTGAATAATTAGCAATCATGTTCATCATTGTGTTCATTCAGCCACATATCATGAACATATGAGGCGTGTCGTGGGAAAACCAGGCTTAATGCATGTGTGTAAAGTGTCGTCCCGGATTAGCCTGTGCAGTCCGCACAGGCTAACCCGGGACGGCACTTTCCGCTATTATGGTATTTTCTGTTTCAAGGAAGTCTCTTCTAAACATAAATCCACTGTTGGCAGAAAGTGCCATCCCGGATTAGCCTGTGCAGACTGCACAGGCTAACCCGGGACGACACTTTACGCACAGGCATTAAGCCCGGTTTCCCAACGACACGCCTCATATGATGTACTCATGGATTACAATTGTAAGAATCTTCTCTGTAACTGTAAGAATCTTCTCTGTATCTGAACTTTTCCTTATGTAGTAGAATTCAGAAAAGCATTTGGTTTGTTTCGAATTTGTGGAGGTATTGCCTAGTTTTTGTTGAAAATTCATGCACAAACAGTGAATGCCCAGGTTGGAGTACGTGTTTGATCATAATTTTATCATCAACTGTATTTTGTTAAAATAGGCTGGCATTATTATACAATACCCAATCACCGATTGTGAAACACTTATTACAAAAACTGACACTTGCAACACGATGATAAAAAGCGTACTCACTGTTACAAGAGATACACTCTGACCTTCAAAAGAGACACTCAAAGATAAACAAATACATGTCTTTGAGGTTTCAACTTCTTGTACAGTTAAAGTAACAAAATTTCCATTGCATATCACTTGAACAGTTTCTATAATGACCTTTGCACATTATAAACAAGCAGTTTGTTACATAGTCACTGATATTCAGAGGTGTTCACCAATATCGTATCAGCGGGGAAATAGTTATAACGTTATCAAGGACGTAGACTTTCATCTCGAACATGCATTAGAATGACAGAAACGACATACCCAAACTTACCCAAACTTACCCAAACTTTCTACATACAACTAACATGCATACAGAAAAATAAATATATAAATAAGTTCTTTTACATTGTGTACAGATCTGCTGCATTTCAATACAAATTGTCGTAGCCTGAAGTTACCAGAGAGAAAGTTTCATTTTGAATATAAATTACGTTCAAAAAATATTTATTCTTACATTAGGTGTTATGTTGTAGCGTTTGAGAACACAAGCACACTTAATAAAGTAATTGCATTTGACAATAGGCTTGTATATATGTAGTCCATTATAAAAAATATATAATCCACGCACAGCAATCAAAATCGCAATGACATATGATCGGCAAATACGAAAGTCATTTAAGTCAAACGCAAACATCGCACTGCATCATTTAGTGGGTTAAAGTGGTAACTAAACTCGTGAACAACTATCTTTGTCAACGGTGCAAACAAACTGGCAATGTGTCTGACTGAGCAGAGGCGTGAAATCTTTGTTAAAAAGGTGTGAAAAGCCTCCGTTAAATATGATTTGTAGTATCGTGTTGAAATTTCAATACAGATATTATGATGGGACCGAAAAATTCGTTCGTAATAACGCATCTATCGTAGTATCGCGAATTTGTTGTATTGCATCTTTTAGTATTTAAACGTATAAGGAAAACGGACGGGACCGGTAGTCTTATTCGTAGTATCTCGTCATTTCGTAGTATTGTGATTTGCAGTATCGCGTTTCGACTGTAGTTACATAAGATACTGCGGCTAAAAACAAGCAGCTGGTGGGATCAAGAAAGAATGAGGTATATGTTTGAAGCCCATATCCACCAACCCATTCCAGGGCCCATATCCACCAACCCATTCCAGGGCCCATATCCACCAACCCATTCCAGGGCCCATATCCACCAACCCGTTCCAGGGCCCATATCCACCAACCCGTTCCAGGGCCCATATCCACCAACCCGTTCCAGGGCCCATATCCACCAACCCGTTCCAGGGCCCATATCCACCAACCCGTTCCAGGGCCCATATCCACCAACCCATTCCAGGGCCCATATCCACCAACCCATTCCAGGGCCCATATTCACAACCCATTCCAGGGCCCATATCCACCAACCCATTCCAGGGCCCATATCCACCAACCCATTCCAGGGCCCATATCCACCAACCCATTCCAGGGCCCATATCCACCAACCCATTCCAGGGCCTATATCCACCAACCCATTCTTAGACTTAAGACTTAAGAATATTCTTAAAACTGTTTTGGGCCCGTATTCACAAAGCTCCTTATGGAAATTTCTTAAACTCAACATACTCCTTAAGCATCTGACTGTATCTCGAATAGGTCTTTTTACACTTAAATGTTAAAACTAGTAAATAGTGATTGGATGTTTTGTATTTTACCCTTTTGTGTACAGAAATCATTGGATTTCAAATAGAAAAGGTGATCTGAAAATTTCAGTACAACTTAAGTTAAGATTTCCCTTACGGGCTTTGTGACTACCAGCCCTGGTCTAAAAATGATGTTAATTTCAATTTTACTTGATATTCAATTATAACTCTAATTATAGCATTCTCTATTTAAAAAAGGTTTGTTTATGACATACACAACATTGGTACCTGCATATTTGCAAACACACAAGTATTTTTTTTCTTGGGTCTAAGTCAATATTTTTCTTGGGTCTAAGTCTATTCTTTATTCTTAAGTCTAAGAATTGGTTGGTGAACACAGGCCCTAACCTCTGTCTGTCTACAATGTTTAGTACACACAATTGGTTGGTGAACACAGGCCCTAACCTCTGTCTGTCTACAATGTTTAGTACACACAATTGGTTGGTGAACACAGGCCATAACCTCTGTCTGTCTACAATGTTTAGTACACACAATTAGTTGAACACAGGCCCTAACCTCTGTCTGTCTACAATGTTTAGTACACACAATTGGTTGGTGAACACAGGCCCTAACCTCTGTCTGTCTACAATGTTTAGTACTCACAATAGGTTGGAGAACACAGGCCCTAACCTCTGTCTGTCTACTCTGTCTACAATGTTTAGTACGCATAATTAGTTGGTGAACACAGGCCCTAACCTCTGTCTGTCTACAATGTTTAGTACACACAATTAGTTGGTGAACACAGGCCCTAACCTCTGTCTGTCTACAATGTTTAGTACACACAATTGGTTGGTGAACACAGGCCCTAACCTCTGTCTGTCTACAAAGTTTAGTACACACAATTAGTTGGTGAACACAGGCCCTAACCTCTGTCTGTCTACAATGTTTAGTACTCACAATAGGTTGGTGAACACAGGCCCCAACCTCTGTCTGTCTACTCTGTCTACAATGTTTAGTACACACAATAGGTTGGTGAACACAGGCCCTAACCTCCGTCTGTCTACTCTGTCTACAATGTTTAGTACTCACAATAGGTTGGTGAACACAGGCCCTAACCTCTGTCTGTCTACTCTGTCTACAATGCTTAGTACTCACAATAGGTTGGTGAACACAGGCTCTAACCGCTGTCTGTCTACAATGTTTAGTACACACAACAGGTTGGTGAACACAGGCCCTAACCTCTGTCTGTCTACAATGTTTAGTACACACAATAGGTTGGTGAACACAGGCCCTAACCTCTGTCTGTCTACAATGTTTAGTACACACAATAGGTTGGTGAACACAGGCCCTAACCTCTGTCTGTCTACAATGTTTAGTACACACAATAGGTTGGTGAACACAGGCCCTAACCTCTGTCTGTCTACAATGTTTAGTACACACAATAGGTTGGCGAACACAGGCCCTAACCTCTGTCTGTCTACAATGTTTAGTACACACAATAGGTTGGTGAACACAGGCCCTAACCTCTGTCTGTCAACAATGTGTAGTACACACAATAGGTTGGTGAACACAGGCCCTAACCTCTGTCTGTCTACAATGTTTAGTACACACAATAGGTTGGTGAACACAGGCCCTAACCTCTGTCTGTCTACAATGTTTAGTACACACAATTAGTTGGTGAACACAGGCCCTAACCTCTGTCTGTCTACTCTGTCTCTACAATGTTTAGTACACACAATTAGTTGGTGAACACAGGCCCTAACCTCTGTCTGTCTACAATGTTTAGTACTCACAATAGGTTGGTGAACACAGGCCCTAACCTCTGTCTGTCTACAATGTTTAGTACTCACAATAGGTTGGTGAACACAGGCCCTAACCTCTGTCTGTCTACAATGTTTAGTACTAACAATAGGTTGGAGAACACAGGCACTCACCTCTGTCTGTCTACAATGTTTAGTACACACAATTGGTTGGTGAACACAGGCCCTAACCTCTGTCTGTCTACAATGTTTAGTACTCACAATTGGTTGGTGAACACAGGCCCTAACCTCTGTCTGTCTACAATGTTTAGTACACACAATTAGTTGGTGAACACAAGCCCTAACCTCTGTCTGTCTACTCTGTCTCTACAATGTTTAGTACACACAATTAGTTGGTGAACACAGGCCCTAACCTCTGTCTGTCTACAATGTTTAGTACTCACAATTAGTTGGTGAACACAGGCCATAACCTCTGTCTGTCTACAATGTTTAGTACTCACAATAGGTTGGTGAACACAGGCCCTAACCTCTGTCTGTCTACAATGTTTAGTACTCACAATAGGTTGGTGAACACAGGCCCTAACCTCTGTCTGTCTACAATGTTTAGTACTAACAACAGGTTGGAGAACACAGGCACTCACCTCTGTCTGTCTACAATGTTTAGTACACACAATTGGTTGGTGAACACAGGCCCTAACCTCTGTCTGTCTACAATGTTTAGTACTCACAATTAGTTGGTGAACACAGGCCATAACCTCTGTCTGTCTACAATGTTTAGTACTCACAATAGGTTGGTGAACACAGGCCCTAACCTCTGTCTGTCTACAATGTTTAGTACTCACAATAGGTTGGTGAACACAGGCCCTAACCTCTGTCTGTCTACAATGTTTAGTACTAACAATAGGTTGGAGAACACAGGCACTCACCTCTGTCTGTCTACAATGTTTAGTACACACAATTGGTTGGTGAACACAGGCCCTAACCTCTGTCTGTCTACAATGTTTAGTACTCACAATTGGTTGGTGAACACAGGCCCTAACCTCTGTCTGTCTACAATGTTTAGTACACACAATTAGTTGGTGAACACAGGCCCTAACCTCTGTCTGTCTACTCTGTCTCTACAATGTTTAGTACACACAATTAGTTGGTGAACACAGGCCCTAACCTCTGTCTGTCTACAATGTTTAGTACTCACAATAAGTTGGTGAACACAGGCCATAACCTCTGTCTGTCTACAATGTTTAGTACTCACAATAGGTTGGTGAACACAGGCCCTAACCTCTGTCTGTCTACAATGTTTAGTACTCACAATAGGTTGGTGAACACAGGCCCTAACCTCTGTCTGTCTACAATGTTTAGTACTAACAATAGGTTGGAGAACACAGGCACTCACCTCTGTCTGTCTACAATGTTTAGTACACACAATTGGTTGGTGAACACAGGCCCTAACCTCTGTCTGTCTACAATGTTTAGTACACACAATTAGTTGGTGAACACAGGCCCTAACCTCTGTCTGTCTCCAATGTTTAGTACTCACAATAGGTTGGTGAACACAGGCCCTAACCTCTGTCTGTCTACTCTGTCTACAATGTTTAGTACACACTAAAAATGGCTAATGACTTGTCAAATGGTAGTATTGTTCTATCAATTTCACAAAATGGTAGTATTGTTCTATCAATTTCACAAAATGGTAGTATTGTTCTATCAATTTCACAAAATGGTAGTATTGTTCTATCAATTTCACAAAAATGGTAGTATTGTTCTATCAATTTCACAAAATGGTAGTATTGTTCTATCAATTTCACAAAATGGTAGTATTGTTCTATCAATTTCACAAAATGGTAGTATTGTTCTATCAAGTTCACAACACTGTAATTGATAAGGAAATCATGTTACACAAATTAACAAGTATAGGATGTTCTTAAGTCTAAACTTGTGTGGCAGTAACTTAGTTGCAATATGTTTTACTTGAAGTTAACATCTTTGTTATTACTTTGTGCAAGAAGCTTTCAAAATACTAAATGAGGTATTAATGACATACGCAACATTTGTACCTTGCATATTTGCAAATGCACATGTAATAATTCCTGAGTCTAAGTCTATTCTTTATGCTTAATTCTAACATGATACTCGCTTATTTGTCAATAGACAAAGAACAAATTTATCGTTGTTAAACTACCGAATAAACAAGGCAAAAAGTACTCCCGATTCTGAGCAGCGCATAGTAAAAAGTAGTTCCAATTACAATTGGAAAACTCTATGTCAAATCATGTTAGAATAGAAATAATTTTCGCATTATCGCTGTTTATTAGCCAATTAACAACTCTTTGTCGTTCTGATGCGTGGCTATTAAACAACTCGGGCTAACGCCCTTGTGGTTTAATTCCTATGCATCAGATCCCCAAATCATTGATTACTGGCCGATAAACAATGATAAACCAAAAATTATATCTTAAGTCTAAGGGTTAGTGAATACAGACCAGGTAGTAACTGTTGTGAACAATTCTGTTTCTTAGAATCCATACTATCTTAAAGGAAGCATTTGCATTTCATGAGAACCCTTTTGATCTCTAAAATGTACTAAGTAAAATAAGTTTTACAACAAAAATCGAACTTCATATGTGGCGTGTCATAGGAAAAGCGGTCTTAATGCATATGCGTAATGTGTTGTCCCGGATCAGCCTGTGCAGTCCGCACAGGCTGGTCCAGGACGGCACTTTCCGCCTAAAGTGGATTTATGGTTAGAAGAGACTTCCTTGAAACAGAAAATACCATAAAAGCGGGAAGTGCCATCCCGGATTAGCCTGTGCAGACTGCACAGGCTAATCCGGGATGACACTGTACACACATGCATTAAGTCCGGTTTTCCCACGACGCGCCTCATATATTTCATTGAGTCACCATTAAATACATAGCATTTCATTTCTTCTTTAGTACTGGTCTTTCCCTTAAAGACAGTTAACTAGTGAATATCAACATCATGCTTAGTATAAATGTCACAATGTAATAATAATTAACCACCACTAAACAATGTTGTGTTTTCACTTCACTTTTATTATAAACTTACCGGTATTTTACTTAGTATAGCAACAGATATAGAACATTTTTATTAAATATGAATGATATGTATTTTAGAAGCCAAATTTGCTTTTATTATTCAAACAGCAACATATTCCAAATTCCTCTTTCGATATTAAAATGACAGAATACAACAATCAATGATTCATTTAAAATGTTCTATTGTAAATATCGCATTCAAAATGATCCGTTCATACATAATAATAATAATGCCACTTTGAAAATAAACTAAGATCCATTGTTGAATAACTGGGCATGTAGACAATAGCACCGCCGCCTACAGTAACTCTTATAGATATTGTGAAAATTGACCTAAAGCGAAATCTAGAAGTTGGAAAAAGGGCAATTACTTAAGCAAAATTCTCGAAAGTGTTACCTTCTCTTGTCTGCAGAATAGTCTCACCACTATAAACATGTACCTTGAGTTTCAATTTAATGTCTTTGATAGTTATTGAGAAATTTTATAATTACCAAAAAATTGTCAAAATACGCTAAGTTTTAAGTCCAAACAAGGGCAGATAGCTCTGGAAATACAATACTCAGACGACATGGCAACAACAACATAGCTCAACATTCGTTCTTCGAAAAGTTCGCTAAATATCAGCATAATATACACATGCACATTTTGGGTAACATGTCAAGTAAATAAGGCTACTTCACTGCCTTGTTAAGGTAGAAGATGAAATGAGGTGCGTCGTGGTTTTTATGCATGTGCATTAAGTGTCGTCCTGGATCAGCCTGGGCAGTCTGCACAGGCTGATCCAGGACGGCACTTTCCACCTACAGTGGATTTATGTTTAGAAGAGACTTCTTTGAAACAGAAAATATCATGGAAGCGGAAAGAGCCGTTTCGGATCAGCCTTTGCGGACTGCACAGGCTGATATGGAACGACAATTTACGCACATACATTAAGCCCAGTTTTTCCCATGACATTCCTCATATGTACTATAGCAAACATTCAAACATCAACGCTGGGTTTTTAGAAACATTCCAAGATACAATAATGATGATTTAATATATGGATCAAAGTGTGAACACTCACAGACAATCTGTAGATTTTATACAGTATAAATACTGAACACTCACGGACAATCTGTAGATTTTATACAGTATAAATGTTGAACACTCACAGACAATCTGTATTAGTAATTAGTAAAAGCAAAGTGTATTACCTAATATCCAAGCATTATGTACAAACCTATGCACAATTTAAAGGTGAATTTCCACTTTAGCATAAAAAAGCGCACAGATCGATGAACAGAAAATTTGATGTAACTTTTTGCTTGGTTTACACTATGAAGATGCGCTTATTGTTACTATTTCTGGAATAAATAAGACTATTACACTTGAAAACAAGAGGGCCATGATGGCCCAAAGCGCTCACCTCAGAACTGGTACAGATGAAGACCATACTGTTGTTACAGGTTTGAAAATTAAGGTATTTGAACAATACGCAGAGGGGGATAGGATCAATTTTGATTTAAAACATCGGTTAGTGCAATGCGCTAACTACAGTACAAGTTGGGTAGTGGATGTGCATTTTTTTTGCTAATTGTTCTCAAGTCATTTTTCTGGATATTCTTACCTGACCCTTTTTCATTAAGTATGATCTGATGGTCATACACAAACTGTGAAAGTTTGGTTAAGATTGGATGGAAAATAAAGTCTTACTGTTTGAAAAGGGCATTTTTTGCATGAAAAGGGGCAATAACTCTGGTGTTACTGGTGTGATCTGACCCAATTACCATCCCATCCGAGATTTTATGGTCATACACAAACTGTGTAAGTTAGGTCAAGATTGAATAAAAAATGTAGTCTTTATCGCGATAACGGTCCAAATTGTTGGATGATGGACGCCGCCGGAAAGGTCCCCTATTCCAATAGCTCACTGAGCACTTCGTGCTCAGGTGAGCTAACAAGAAGCCCATGTACTGTTAACATCGATCATGTAGGATAAAAAAAAATTCATTATGTTTGCTATCTTTCAGTTACAACAAGAAATGAACAATGCCTTCTTGTTTTTCCTCACTGTAATTTGATAATGAAATTACAACAAACACATTGTCACACCCTTCTCAAAAGAACAAAACCTAATTCATCATATTAAATAAATAAAACATCATACTTTAAATATGTATATTCTATTTTAAGTATTAAATAAAATAACAAAAAATTCCCAGTTAGATTTGTATTACAAGCTAGAAGAAGTATAAGGCAATATGACAGTCAGATCACAGATAATATAGTAATAATAATACAGTAAAGCTAAAAATAATAAATGCTATAACTAAATATAAATATTACATGCAACAAACACACATTCTACAACAGTTTTTAACAAACAAAAACTTTTGATATGGTTTTATTCAAAACAGAACTTAAGCAACACTCATGTATTAAATATCATGTTTTTGCACTTACATGGTGATAATTTATTTAAGAACCAAATACAAGTATACAAAAACAACTATTTTCCCTACATCCATATCTATCAATAACTTCTAGTTCAATATTTTGAAAAAAAAGATGAGTATGTACGATGCATTCTAGTGCTTAATTCTAAGTTCATATACAATGTATACAAGCGCTTAATTCTAAGTTCATATACAATGTATACAAGTGCTTAATTCTAAGTTCATATACAATGTATACAAGTGCTTAATTCTAAGTTCATATACAATGTATACAAGTGCTTAATTCTAAGTTCATATACAATGTATACAGTGACAGGTAATTTCTTCAAAAAGAAAACAACAACTACAAAACAGTGGACAAAACCAGCAGATATAGCTACAGAACCCTTCTACAGTTCTCGTATAGGTAGATGGACCTGAAGTGGATCGCGAAGACGTCGCAGATCGGACTCGCATTGCTCGATCAGTTGCGTCAAGCGGTTGTATTCATTGATATTGAATCCTTCCTTGTTGGCCAGCTTGTGGAATTTGCTGAGGAATTCCCGGTCCCAAGCATCCAAATAGTTGTACTCCTGAAACAGAAAAGGGACAACTCAATGGTTCTGTAATCATTCTGTGACAGGTATTGCTCGGAAACAGCAAATAGGCACTTCAAGGGAACAATCTAGGCTCAAGAAATGTATACGTTACTGCTCAAAAGAAGCAGTGGGGAAAATGGATTGATTTTCTTACATTTTTTCATTAATTTTGAAAAATCCAGTTTTTTTAATGATTTTAATGCATGTCTCTTGATTTATCGTTGTTCTATGAATGAATAAAAGCTGTCTCAGGACAGCGCGCTCGACTATTCAACCATTTGTCAGAGTTATGGGCCTTTATCACTACATAAAATGGGCATAATTCTGCTCAAATGCTGGTCACAATTAAGTGCCTTGGCCAGTGATCTTACATAATGACCAAAAGACGTGTGAAGTTTTAATTGACTATCTGTAGTAGTTACAGAGATATGTACTATTTGCACTCGAACCTTAACCTCAATTTTCAAAGTACAAAAAGGGCACAATTCTGCTAAATTGCAGGTCAGAGTAATGGGCCTTGGTCAGTGACCTAATACAATGACCCTGAAGACATGTATGAAGTATCAAATGCATATCTGTAGTAGATATAGATATGGAGTTGTTGCACGCAAACTTTAACCTGAATTTCTAAGTACAAAAAGGGGCATAATTCTGCTAAACTGTAGGTCAGAGTTATGGGCCTTGGTCAGTGACCTCACATAATGACCCCGAAGACGTGTGAAGTTTCAATTGAATAGCTGTAGTAGTTACACAGATATAGACTTGTTACATGCAAACCTTCACCAGAACATTACACCGACGCCAACGAATGGGTGAGTAGTATAGCTTGAACTATTTGGTGAATAGTCGAGCTAAATATAGCTTGCTATATACATGTAATAATCCGAATGAAAACAGTTGCTCACATTTATACATGTATAATAAGCAACAAAAGAGTATCCGGAATTCTGCTTTACCTGTTTACAGACAGTGAAATACGCGTACATCGCGATGATAGCTCCATATGTTGCGAAATACGTGACAGGCTCCATTACATCCCAGGAGTATTCGAACCACGTGAGACGTGCAAAGAACCCAAACTGGAAACCCATGAGCGTTGAACCTATGTACATCAGCTTAGTGTTCCTCGAGTGTATTCTCTTCTCCATGTCAGCTTTTTTCTACAATTATCAAATAAATATAAGCTGTAAAATAGAAAATACATGAAAGTACATGTATCACATGCTATACCTTGTTTTCCGTGTAATACGGTCATTACAAATATTTTTATATTACGCATGTGTAAGATAACATTTTGAGTGTTTTCATTGGATACATATTCTTTGACAGACCAATCGCATGACGTTAATTTGGTGAAATGACGTCGTCAACATGAAATGACATCACGTCAGTACACACTATGAGAGGATTTTGCAACTTATTTCGGTAAAATTAGAAGGGTTTTATTTCTTTTAAAACTATGTGATAAATAAATGTGTCAACAGACTCAGATGCCCCCACCTATGCAGCTTGTTCTACATGGCGCCACTTTGTCTATATGTATACAAATAATTTTGGAAAAGTAGAATTGTCTTTTTATATTGTACTTTCTGCTTATGTATTCTCTTATTCTGTGAAGTAATTTGAGATATAATAAATTTCCAATCAATAGTTTTAGTCCTGACAAAAAAATCAATAAAGTGTAGTCATGGTGTCAACATGCTTAGCACTTCTGCCAATTTATTGAAATTCCCTCTCCAATGGACAAAATTATGCTCCGGGCAGGGTCTATGGCCTAAATTCTTATCTTTTACATTTGACCATTAAGTGTGACCTTGACCTTGGACCTAGGGACCTGGTTCTTACACTTGACACACTATCTCACCTTGCTTAACATTTGTGCCAAGTTATTTGAAATTCTTTCCATGCAGGACAAAATTATGCTACGGATAGGGTCTACGGTTTAAATTCTTATATTTGACCGTCTCACCATGATTAACACTTGTGCCAAGTAAATCCCTTCCATGCTGGACAAAATTATGCTCCCGACAGGGTTTATGGCTTAAATTCTTATATTTGATGTTTGACCGTTAAGTGTGACCTTGACCTTGCACCTAGGGACATGGTTTTTGCATGTGACACACTGTCTCACCATGCTTAACACTTGTTTTTTTAAATTCCTTCTATGCTGGACAAAATTAGGCTCCGGACAGGGTCTATGGCTTAATTCTTATATTAGACATTTGACCTTTAAGTGTTACCTTGACCTTGGACCTAGGGCCCTGCTTCTTGTGCGCTACACACCGTCTCATTATGCTTAACATTTCTGCCAATTGATTTGAAAATCCTCTAATGCTGGACAAAATTAGGCTCCGGACAGGGTCTATGGCTTAAACTCTTATATTTGACCTTTGACTTTTAAGTGCGATTTTGACCTTGGACCTAGGGCTTTGGTTCTTGCACGACACACCGACTGGTTATGCTCAACATTTCTGCCAAGTTATTTGAAAATCCTCTAATGCTGGACAAAATTTTGCTGAGGACAGTCTATGCCTTAAATTCTTATATTTGACCTTTGACCTTAAAATATGACCTTCACATTGGACCCAGGAACCTGGTTTTTGTGCGCGACACACCGTCTCACCATGCTTTACATTTATGTCAAGTTATTTGAAATTCCTTCCATGTTGGACAGAATTATGCTCCGGACAGGGTCAACGGCCTAAATTTTTTAATTTGACATTTGACCTTTAAGTGTGACCTTGACCTTGGAGCTAGGGCCCTGGTTCTTGCACGGGACACACTGTCTCATTATGCTTAACATTTTTGCAAAGTTATTTAAAATCCTCCAATGCTGGACAAAATTATTGTCCGGACAAGAATACGAACATAAAACACACGTACAGTTGAACACCGCTATTTCGAACACCGTTGATTCGAATTAATCGCTATTTCAAACTACTTTTTCAGTACCGACTTTTTTCCTTCTTTATTTAAATATAAAAAACAATTATTAATTCGAAGTTGCCTATTTAGAATTTATCTCTATTTCAAACTAAAATTCCGGTCCCAACTATGTCTTTCACACGTAATCATCTGTGTTTATTTCGAAGTCGCACCTAAGCCCAAGCTGTCTATCAAAGGTGTGATGTTTTGGTCGTCATAGCTCGGTTAAGTTATCACACCTTCCATTGTTCTCGGGTTAACCAAGTGATGACTGACGCGTGCGTAATTAATCAGCATTAAGTGGATATACGGTACAGTATACTAAAGGGGAACAAACAATGCTGAAGAATTAACAATCTTTACATTGTTATTTATGAACCTTCATTATACATGTACATGTCAATAAGAAGCAAAAAAAGAAAATAACTAATTAACACCATAATTAATACTGTCGAAGATTTGAATCGATCATCATCACGTGGTTTGTCATGACGGCAGATTTGATTAGAGCTATGCTCGAAACCAGTCAAATATCTGTGCGGAGGTTGGAACATAGGTATTTCAAACTTTCCTATTTCGAACAATTTTGACGGTCCCAACCACTTCGAAATAGCGGTGTTCAACTGTACATACGTATGTACCCACGGACTGGGTAAACACTCTATGCCCCCCCCCCCATCATAGACGGTGGGGGCATAAAAAAGATTTGACACTCGTTGTTTCATACCATATTTTATTAAACTCGCCAAAGGCTCGCTTACTAACAAAATTCCTGAACTCGTTTAATAAAATATGGTATGAAATGACAACGAGTGTCAGATAATATATGTATTATATGACTTTGACATTTCAATGATTATAAAATCTTGGCAAGACAAAAATGGTCTCTTTGTATTGGATATAACAAGAGGTTTCAAAATTAGTAAATTTAAAGTAATAAAGTACAAATCATCAAACCGATTTTCTTTAATTCTACAATCAGAAAGTCTATCCAGAAAATGTCAATTCAAACAGGTTTAACATGTGCATCTAGCATAGGGGAAAGTACAGAATTTTGAAAATACTAAATCAGGTTTTCAAAATACTGAATTCAAAGTATTTACTATAGTTGATGATGGACAAAAACATTATACAATACTGAAATCAGTATTAATACAGAAAACTTTCACTATCTCAATGAATATTCACTTCTTAAGCAATTACATCTGTGTGTGCATGAAAATAACAAGAGCTGTCTCAGGACAGAGCGCTCGACTATTCAACCGTTTTGTCAGAGTTCTGGGCCTTTATCACTACAAAAAATGGGCATAATACTACTAAAATGCTGATCACAGTTATGTGCCTTGGCCAGTGATCTAACATAATGACCCCAAAGACATGTGTGAAGTTTCAATTCAATATCTGTAGTAGTTACAGAGATATGTACTTTTTGCATGCAAACCTTAACCTGAATTTTCAACTACAAAATGGGGCACAATTCTGCTAAATTGCAGGACAGTTAATAGGCCTTGGTCAGTGACCTTATACAATGACCCTGAAGACAAGTTTCACATAAATATCTGTAGTAGTTATAGAGATATGGACTTGTTGCATGCAAACTTTAACCTGAATTTCTAAGTATAAAAAGGGGCATAATTCTGCTAAATTGCAGGTCAGAGTTATGGGCTTTGGTCAGTGACCTCACATACTGACGCCGAAGACATCTGTGAAGTTTCAATTGAATACGATGCTGTCCGGTAATCTTGCGCAGTTAAGCACTAATTGTGTGATAAACATCGGATTAAAAAAGCGTAGCAATTTAATTTTTACTGAACATTTAACGACAGTCTGTCTTGCATTTAGAAACATGACCATATCTGAAATATTCAATAAAAAAACTATCTGATTCCAAATCAAAACAAAAATAACTCGCACCATTTTTTAACAATTCCAGTGTCCGGTAATCTTGCGCACTTTTGAAAATGACGTCGTTAAATGCTTAATGTAAAAGTATGGTGTCCAATTCATATCATAAAACAAACTTATAAATCTGTTAAGTAAAAATGTCCAGATAAATCAATGTGTTCAAGTTTTTTATCATCACTGCAGGCTTCTTTCATCATTAAGTAACTATACTTTGACGCGATGTGACTATAACATCAAAAAATCAAATTAAAACTAGTTATTTGATACAAAAACACAATACAAGAAGATTGTTTAACGAAGTAAAGTGTATTTGGTTTTTCATAACAGGATTCCGTAATTAAAAAGCTAGTGGCCTTTGCGCATGCCCGGAGCTTAAAATCGACAGCTGGCGGGAAAAAGATTCAATCTCGTCTGTATACGATGTCTGTTGTAGAGCTGAGAAAAGATAAATACCAAGATCAGCAAATAAACCAATTATGCATATTTTATAATATTCCTTTTAAAAATTATGAGAGGAGTGAAGAAATCGAGGAATTTTATCCAACAAACCGGATTTATGCCTAAGTAGGTCGGTGTTTACAACTCATGGATACTTGATTAAATCATTCAAAAGGTAATTATAAATACAAAAACTATGTTTATTTTCATTTATTACAGTTGTTTTGGCTCCTTTCAAATTTAATATTTCGGTAAACGTCAGTAAATAAAACGCGCCGTCTTCCAGAAAATGCCTAACTGCGTAGTGCGCAAGATTACCGGATCCGCAAGATTACCGGACACGACTGTATTTCAACACCACATTTTTTTGCATTTCGTGTTGAAACGTTTTGTGTAAGAAAGTCGGCAAAATATAACTTACAGTGTGGATACAAAATTAAGACCAGAGAAAGGTAAACGACTTTTATTATTTAACTACTGATCAAAATATTAAATCCATTGAATTGTGTGTCATCGGCCGAAAATATCTACTGTACAGTAGATCTAGACTATACCTATGCTTTTCATCACCTGTGTGACACAAATTAAAAAGGTTAATTGTTATGCATCTTTTTTGCATAGAACTATAAACATGAAGACAGTTTTAATTGCTTAAGTCAACGCTACTAGTAAATGACAATTCTTTCATTTTTAACTTTTTTTTTTTGCTTCAGCTTCTGATTAAACTCCAGGCCCCAAGTGATAGAATTAGTAATGGTTCACCACAAAAAAGATTCGTCACATATCGACTTGCCACAGTTTAATGACGATTCGCCAGAGGGTGATAACGATTCGCCACAAACTGGATTTACAAGATATACTTTGCCCTGTCGTGCAATGTAAATGAATAAATGTTGGGGAAAATGAACGGGTGAATTTTGTGCAAATCATCCTTGACTTATGCTTAATTGACCAACGTTAGCCTACTTCACGGAGTGTTTAGAGCTTCGCAGCTGGCGAGTCATCTGCGTACTTGGAAATGGGATGTTTACAATGATAAATGGGACATTCAGCTCCCAGAGGTGACAATTTGATGCAGCAAGCACATTTTTCGAGGTGTTCTTGTGGTATTCATTTGCAAGCTCCATGGGGTGACTGCATGCCATGCTCGCTTGGTTTTCCGGTGGCTTCCTTGTCAAAAAAGTGTGAGACGTTTGTTCAACTGGATATCTGTTATTTGACTGAAACCTGTTGTTTCTAAACCGTTCTTTGCCCTAATCTGTAAAATTGTGCATTTTTATGTTTGTGTTTGCTAAATTTCATTTTTTCCTCTTTTGATAAATATAAATTTAATTATAAATATTAAATATTTTTATCCAAAAAGTACTTTTGTATGTGTGTGTTGAATTTTCTGTCGATGTTCTTTCTTTTCTCTCATGCATAATGCTCATCAAATAGGCAAAAAGAAACAAACAACATACATTTTACATTGTTTATACTTTATTATTAATTAATTAATTTATTATTAATTCTTTTTTTGACAATGCCATGTATAAATGTGAATAAATCTGTCAAACTCTATTTCTATTTGTGTGTGTGTGTGTGTTTTTGTGACAAGCACTGCATGTAAACAACAATAAAAAGTAGTCCCTCATGAATATTAATTGAGGCAACCAGCTTCATTGAAAAATAAAAATGCCTGTCACATGATGCATTTCAGCCAATCAGAACACTGTAAAATGATGAGACCAAAGGAAAAAATTGTAATTATATAAGAATACAAAGTAGCAATAAAACAGCTGAGTTTCTGTGCAAAAAAAATGTTAAAAACGGATTGACCTATTTAGAGAGACAAGGGAAATCGGTCGGCCAATCGAAATTGGGGGTGTGCGCGTGACGTCACAGTCAAGGTATTGCTATCGTGTTAACGTTGATCAAAACTTTAATGATTTTGGGTGTTAAAATAAAAGTTATAAGATAACTTTTTTACTTCGAATTGTAATTATCATATGCCACAGGGGTCATACTATAGCATATTCAAACATAAATGGATTTGGAGAATGATAGGATGTTAACTTTATGTGGTAAAGTCATTGAGAATTGAAAACCGCTCACGCGGTGACTTTTTACAAAAAGTGTCCAAGTTTGGGCTTTAATAATTATTATAATATAGCATATTTTGGTGAACCAACACCTTGTATAGGTAGTAAATACCTAAAATAATTAAGTTCGGAGGATTCAAGGTACTAGGAATATGCTAAACGATGGAAATGGCGACGACGATGTTAGGTTGTTTACCCTCGGGACTTCTGTTATAAACCATTGCCCGAGCACACTGCTATTGACCTATTTAGAGAGGCACAAAAGTTCTACAAAACGGGTAGTGGACACAATATAAATTAATAGAAGCACACGGCTTGTATTTAGCACATAAACTAGCTTGAGATGTAGCTAAAAAAGTACACATGTAAAAAGAGTGTGTGGGGTAAGGGTTTGGCACCGTACCTGTAAACAACCTGACTACCGTAAGTATTGCCTATAACTGGCATAAACTACTGCTATTTGGTGTAAACTATTACTAAGGCCTAAAAGGTAAACACATGTGGTTCATATATGATCTTTAGAAACCAAATAGCGGCCTAAAACGTTCAAATATAATGGGAGTATTAATTCGGACGAAATGGTCCGGACGCAAAATTTTGAACTGGACGTGGGGGGAGGAATACCGCTGGAATTACGTCTGTAATGGCTGGCGATGGTCGCTGGTGGCTTCGTCGATCAAGACGCACTGGTTTTGTTTATAATGTCTATGGACGACGACGATGTTAGGTTGTTTACCCTCGGGACTTCGGTTATAAACCATTGCCCGGGCACACTGCTTAACATAGTATCACAGTTATTATAACTATTCCACTATGGGAACTCACAACGTATATAAAGATTGCAGTGTGGATACGGTGCCATAATTTTTAAAAATCTATGTGGGGATAAAAGTCACAGTATATATAATACACAAAAGTGTTAATAACCCACCATTTAAATGGTACTCTGTATAATATTTATGACACAATGATATATGTTAACATTATTGTGTATGTTACTTTGTAGAATATTCACTATTTATTATGATTACTAAATTCTACGTGTTAAACAAGTATGTACATAAGAATAAAAAGTAGCAATAAAACAGCTGAGTTTCTGTGCTAAAAAAAACGTTAAAAACGGATTGACCTATTTAGAGAGGCAAGGGAAAATCGGTCGGCCAATACATAAGTTCTACAAAACAGGTGATGGACACAATATAAAAATAATAGAAGCACACGGTTTGCATTCAGCACAGAAACTAGCTTGAGATGTAGCTAAAAAATACACATGTAAGAAGAGTGGGTGGTGTAAGGGTTTGGCACCGTATCTGTAAACAACCTGACTACCGTAATTATTGCCTATAACTGGCATAAACTACTGCTGTTTGGTGTAGACTGTTACTAAGGCCTAAAAGATAAACACAGGTGGTTCATATATGATCTTTAGAAACCAAATAGCGGCCTAAAACGTTCGAATATAGTTATTCGGTCCGGCCGCAAAATTTTGAACTGGACGTGGGGGAAGGAATACCGCTGAAATTACTTCTGAGATGGCTGGCGATGGTCGCTGGTGGCTTCGTCTATCAACACGCAGTGGTTTTATTTGTAATGTCTGTAATATTGTCACTTGTAGTATATTTTTTCAATGTTTATTTTTCTTTGTTTATTTTTCAACCGGATTCGGCGGTAGCGCATGCGCAGGGTGATGATGTCTTTGGAATAATGTCACTGCAATATATTTTCAATGTTTATTTTTCTTTGCTTATTTTTTTCAACCGGATTCGGCGGTAGCGCATGCGCATGCTGATAGATGGAAATAGCAGTTTAAAGTCGAAAAATACGACAAATTTACCAAAAACGGATTGACCTACTTCAATTGGGCGTTAGTGACTGTTGACCAATGAGAAAGGAATAGTCACACAGGGTCGGAGCTTAAATACTGCATCAACATCATTAAACTCTTCCGTCACAGTTACTTAAGCATTTCTACCGGATATGTCACATTATCGTTACATATCCAATTGGTCTCTGCAATGTGTCCCAACGTTCATTTGAATACGAATATATATAATACATTAATTTTCACAATATCCTCTATAATTATGCATTGAGTGTGTTGCTACATTCTACCACAGTGCCCCGTATTTTGTGTATCTGAGCTGCTATTTGTAAAGAATCTTAGTCGAAAATTAAGAAAAATCTTTAAATTCTCAAATTTAATTACTGGATTTTCTGACATAGAAATGCATTTCTGGTAGATTTTGACACATAATTACAATATAATTCAAAGTGTATTAGTATCTAGCATTCGTCATGCAAATGTTCCAAAGCATAGTGTTTTAAACACAAATTCTAATTTTGACTTATGTTCAACTTAAGATAAGAATGGCTTTAAGAATCTTTGTAAATATGGGCCCAGTTGAGGAATTTTCCACAACAAGGTCGATTCGCCCTGCTGATCATATGATAGCAAGTACAAGTATATCTGACCATGATTATCCAGTCAAACATTTACCTATGTTTGCGAAGCATATGCCGCATAATGTATTGGTGTCATCTATTGCCGTTCACTATACTGGTAACATTTGTATGGAATTTCATCGTGCAAGTTCTATATCATTTGGTTCAACTGTAATTAATGCGGAGACATTATCCACAAAGACCATTAAAGGGACTATTTCTTCGAAAAGTGGTCTCCTAAAGAAAAGCAAACACCATTATATTACATAAATGAGCAATAACAATTGCGTACATTTTAAATAAAAGATGGATGTACTGCATTATAACATCTTTTGATTTAAAAAAAAACACAACCAAGTATATAAACATGCTTGGAAAACGAAAACCCAGACTGGGAATCGAACTTACGACGTCAAAGTCGTAAGAACACCGGAAGACAGCGCTCTAACCTTCTGACTTGTAAGAAAACATGAGCAAACTTGGGTTATTCAGGATAATCGTAATTCTGATGTCAAAATGTAAACCATAAACGGGAGAAACAAAGAAAAACTATACTATGTAATGATTTTTGTGTCAGAACGCGCAAACTCTTTTGCCATTACTCTCAACAAAAGTTATAAAGCACCAAATGAAAATTGTTGTATTTTCTTTATTTTTAAGAATTTCAGCTGCGTCTTGGTTAACACGAAATGCTTTAGTATTGTTTCCATTATTTTGGTATTAACAGATGCATGCATAACTCAAATAATCATTGCTGACATTTCAAGCTGAACTTCTCATAAATAAAGCAAATACATGAATTTTCATTTATTTCAGTTTGGTGCGTTATAACATTTGGTGAGAGTATATTTATTTAAGTTTTTCTATATGCCTTTATTAATATATAATTTTCAGATGTGTTGCTTAAGTTGCCCCTTTGTGCCCTTTTCGTAGACACGCTCCTTTAAATGTTTAGTGTTATCGGTTATCTATATCTATAGCGCTATTGTTATCGTTACGCATGCGCAATTAAATTCCTTCATTGTTACAAATACAATATTAAATGTTTGATCTCAATTTTCACCATGACCAAGCCATATATCACCATATATTGTTGGAAAGCTAAGGCCAAAACCTTTTGAAAAAACAGCATGTCAAAAAATTCTATACGCTGTAACTCAAAATATTTACCTTAGAATAAACACACCGGTTTTGACAGGCATGGAGGCTGCCATTTTGTGCATAAATACATGGGCCAAAAGTTGTGAAGCTAGGAACCACTAAGACAAAGTAGTGCAAACACAAGTTTTTTTTCTTATTTCTTACATATATACCTTTAAATTGATACCAAAACATATCATTTAAACTGTATTTTAAAAATCATATGCACTATACACTGAACTCTATGTGTTTATTATCTAACTGACAGATGTAACCCTGAGGATGTGACTTTCTTTTTGGGGTAATTAGACCTTATTATAAGCAATAGTAACCGTTGATTGTTATTTATCGAATGAAAATGAATACATTAATACAGACCACGAGAGTTCTAGAAAAAGGTCAAAAGGTTAATTAGAATACACAATCTATCAGGAGAGACATAGAGTTCATAATTTAGAACAAAACAGGATATGTTCAGATTTTGGTCATATTGAAAAGTGTTACGTAGTGCAACACATTGCAAGGCAGGTCTATGTCTGTGCACCCGAAATGAAAGAGTGTGCAGTAATAATGGCTTAATTACATTAAAATATATAAATATATAGTATATACACATTGCTAGTCTGACAATACAATTTTTTAAATGTTGTTATCTACGAAAAATGGGTACAGTAATATACTGGAGATTATGACGATACATTGTAGTACATGTATATTATACATATATAATGTGTAGTCCATGCATAAATAACGACCACGTTATAATAAGAACATGGCGTAGATTTATTCAATAAAGATGCATAATTA